>JAQQZT010000016.1:11490951-11522475 GCA_030068275.1 Clarias platycephalus | reverse complement strand
ATGAAAAAATAATTTTATGTGACAAAAATATAGTTCAAAGTTTGTTCAATACATTTATTTGTTTAATATTTTTTTTACGTGGTCAGCATCGCGGGCCGCATTTGCATTTGTGACGGGCCGCATGCGGCCCGCGGGCCGCAGGTTGAGAACCACTGATCTAACACATTAATAAATTACTAAAACCTAATAATATGATTTTTCCTCTTGAGATCACTAACAGTTAAGATTAAATAGTGATTTCTAGTAAAAACTGGTAGATAATGAGTGCAATAATGCTGCTGAGCTAACTAAAATGACCCCTCACAATGATCCCACTACTGCGGAATGTGCCATAACAGAAGGGATGGATTATTTTGCACGATTAGAAAAAAATCACATTGTTCTGCAGTTATTACCTACTGTATAGAATGTATAATATTACAGCAGTATGCATTTATTTTTAAAACAGAAAATATTAAGATCAGAGACACAGTTTGTGACTATACATTTGCCATGAATGAAAATGTATAATGACAATGCACTTAATATGACAAACCACTAATTGGGTAGCTATTTAAAAAATGGTAAAACAATATTGATTTATTGTCAAAAGTTTTCAGCATACACCATGAGCCTAACCAAGAGAAAACAACTAATGGTTTAATTAATAAAATACTGTGCAATATGTCAAAAATATCACAGCACATGATATTTTCGCTATAATATTACAATATACAGGTACTGTAAATAATGTCCACATGTTATTTTGAACAATATTGTTGTTCCATATATCATGACACTGAGTGAAGTGCATCATTATTATTTTTTTAAGAAAGATCATAGGTTTATTTGTACAGTATGCTTTAATAGAACATACTGTAATACTGTAACAGTCTCAGTGAGTAACATTATAATTGCAATTTGCTATCTTTATGCTCATTAGCCTCCACAGCTTTGACCAGAAGCAGCAGCAAGGCTTGTGCTTACCTGATTTCAAGCATACGTCATCCAGCTTATTATCTAGCCCTAGGCATGTTTGATTTTGATTTCTGCAGCAAGGCTGTAGACAACCTACAAGTGTGCAGTTCTGTGGGCTTCAAAGGCTGGTCTGGAGAAACTTTGACTTGGAGGAAATAGATGCTCATTGGTCTATTGATCAAAAGGTTACAAGTTGAAATCCCAGAACTGCCAATTTGCCGCTGCAGGGCTCTTAAGCAAAGCCCTTGTGACTGGTGTTTGTAAATGTGTTAATTTTCATAGACCCTAAAGGGGTGCATCCACTAGTAAGAGGATTGCTAAGCATACAGTAGGAAGGACTTCTGTAGATACATCTCATTAGCACTATTTAAAGTGCATAGGATATAATGAGAACAAAAAATGGCTCAGTTATATACAGTATTTAGTTGTACATTCTAAAAGGAACAGCAGCATGAGCAGTTTCTGGGTATATTTTTAGATGGTGTAGCTACATGGCAGAGAGATTAATTTAACCACTTATCGTGGCTTTTTTATTTTATTATTTACATCTATTTATTTATCTCTCTGGGCTCTACAACACTCTAGGAAGGAAACTGTCAGGTTGTGCTTGGTGCTGTCCATGGTGCTGAAGTCGTGTTCAGTTGATGTTTAAATGCTATAGCAAGCAACAAACACTGACAAACTCAAGGGGTGTGTGCGTGTGTGCTTTGTGTGTGTGTGTGTGTGTGTGTGTGTGTGAGTGAATGAATGAGTGTGCCTGTATACACCCACCAGCCACTGCAATCAATTATCTAATCAGGCAATCATGTTCTAGCAGAGCTATGCATAAAATCATTCAGATGCAGGTCAAGAACTTCAAGTAATGTTTAAACTGAATTTGGAGTGGAGAAAATTTGATCTCAGTGACTGTAACATTGCTGTTGGTGGGCTGGTTTGAAGATTTCATACATTTAAATGCTAATCTAGTGGAATTTTCACAAACAACAATTTATACAAAACAGGGCAAAAAAACCATCAGTAAACAGCCGTTCTACAGGGGGGAAACACCCTGTTAATAAGAATCTCAGGGGGAACAGCCATAATGCATATAAACAACCCTGCTGAGTAGAAAAGCATCATAGAATGCCCAAATGTTGTGCCACAGAGGCGGATGGGCTGCAACAACAAAAGACCACATCAGGTTCCATGCTTGTTAGCCAAGATTGTGAAGCTACATTGCGCATATCTATTGAAAACTCGCATTTTCTTGAGAAAAAATAATTTCATACTTATATTTTATCTTGTAGTCTGAGTTCTTAAGAAGATTTAGCCTTCAGCTAATCCTTGAAAAGTCCTTTAAGGCACATAGATTTCTTGCGATTTAGACACCTGCACTAGTCACATGTACACACAGCATACAGATAACAGTGGAAAAGAAAGATTTTCAAAAAAGGTAAATTATATTTTTTATGAAAAGCATTGAAAACATTTACTGGCATTCAAATCAATATATTGTACCGTAGTATCTTGTAAAAACTAAATGACAACTATATGGTCTGGACTTCGGAATTGACTGTGAATTTGGACGATATTATAAAGATAATTCCTATGTCTTATTATTACATATTGATTTGAATGCCAGTAAATGTTTTCAGAGCTTCATACAATAGAGAATACACACTGCACACATAGTCATCTGCTCATACAGTATGTTACAAAGAGTCCTCACCTTCAGTCTACACACACGGTGCTGATTGTCAGACTGCTAATTGGGTACATTTATAGTAATATGTATGTTGTGTGAATATATGTGTGATATTCATGCCCTTTTTTAGTCGTAAATGACGTAAATGTGTATAAATAAACGTTTGATCATGAACATCTGTTGGTAAAATTGTACATTAATGATGAATATATCTACATGTAACCCTTTTCATCATATTTCTGCAGCATGTGGCACCGCAAACGCTGGAGCAGAAGACGAAGGAGAAGCCGAGGCCGGGTGGATTGAAGGAGCTGCCATTTTGCTCTCGGTGGTGTGTGTGGTAATTGTCACCGCATTCAATGACTGGAGTAAAGAGAAGCAGTTTCGTGGCTTGCAGAGCCGTATTGAGCAAGAGCAAAAGTTTCAGGTGGTGCGAGGAAGTCAAGTTATCCAACTTCCTGTGGCAGACCTTGTGGCGGGAGATATTGCACAAATCAAGTATGGTATGTATGCCTAGTCTCAGACAATAGAAAGCATGAAACTATTGATTAAGCAAAAGTTAATTAACTGTAATTTGCATTAAGCACTTACAAGGTAACATGAGACATGGTTTGTCCACTGAGCTTATACCCATTTCTGTGTTGAATTAACCCTAGTCTTATATAGTGATCTACTTCATACATTATATTCCCCATGTTATTGTCGAAACAGAATTTATCTAGGCTACATATTATACTTCTGCAATTACTGGTCCACTAATCCAGAACCCTGAACCCATTTTTAGACACATTACCAACCTTTAATATAAAGATATAAATATATACTGTACTGTATATATAATTAACTAGCTATTAACCCTCACACTGCCTAATATTTCATCTAAAATATAAATTTCCGTGAAATGTTTCTCTATGTGACATCTTTTACACATACAGCACTTTTGGTAAACGCGCAACATCTGCATATGCAAATCAAAACCTGTCAGTTCACCAGACAGAAAACAGTGACACCCTTTTCTGCTACAAATATCCCCAGCTCAGGAGTTGCATTTTGACAAATAGAAAATAGAAGCATTTATATGCTATCATCAATTTAGTTGAAACAGCTGATGAGGGACCTGTAAACAGGGTTATGTGCAGAACCTCTTTAGGCATCAGCGGCGTTTGAATTTCTGCCAAGCTGGATGGCTTTAGCCGTCGGTGGTTGTCTAAGTGTTAATTGTCATATTGGCTATATTTTTTCCCATTAAAATGTGGGATGAGGTTGGTTTACTCAATCTTGTTCAAACCTATTGTTTTCCAGTATTAATAAAGCATACATACACTGCCAAGCTGCAATTTGAATTTAGAAGGGCAAATACTTAATTGGATAATAACTGCAACACAAAATATGTTTCAGTGGGCATTTTTTGAAACTGTAACTAATGAAGTAAGTAGCTTCTTATTTCTTAAACGACTATATCGAATAATGTATCCGATGCTCATGAAAAAGAAGATGCTAATGTGTTTCAGAAGGTTCAAATTATTGGACTGTAACAAGCAAAGAATGCAACTAAGGAGACTGCTGAAAATAATGGGGTAAAAACTGTTCAAAGCATGGAAGGATAGTGCTGAAAATCGACCTTACAGAATAAATGTCGTCGGGAAAAAAAAATCTCGAGTGGTCATTTAAACCCTCATGAACTTTGTGACAGCTGTGTCCAAAAGAAAACCAGCTGTGAGGCTTATTAAAAAAAAAAAAAAAAAAACTTCAATTTGTAAGGAGACATAAAGATGAAACTTTTAAGCCTATGGAATATGATAATATGGTCTGAAGACTTCAGTTTGAGACTTGAAACATTTATGCAAGTCTGGACAAAAATTTATGTTTTGACATTGCATCTGGTTGTTAAAAGAATGTCATAGAGAATGTGCTCAGTAATTAAAGGTGGTCCAATGAAATATTAGTATGTGCGAATTTATTTATTTATTTTGTGCCCAGGCAGACTAAATTCACCAACTAATAATTAAGCAAAACTTACTGTATGTATCCTGTATTTTTACCATTAATCACTGCTTATCTATGTGGGATGATGTTGGTCCACATAGTTGGTGTCAAATAAAGTGTGATCATGTTTGTTGAAGGTCATGGTCATTAGTATTCACACACATTTTATTGTATCTTTATCAAGGTGATCTACTTCCAACGGATGGAATCTTGATACAAGGCAACGATCTTAAAATTGACGAGAGCTCTCTTACGGGAGAATCAGATCATGTGCGGAAATCTGCAGACAAAGATCCCATGCTTCTTTCTGGTAAGAAGAACAAGTGAAACATCCTTAAGCATATTATGTAATTTTGGCCTTGCTCTGCACAATACTCATCTGCATGACATGTTTTGCACATATATTCTTTGCACTTGATTAAGCAGTGATTATGTGGCTCTCTAGCTGATAGGAGTTTAATTAGCCTATATGTAATGTCATCTCCCTGAAGTTATTGCAGTACTGACTAAATAGTTTAAGATGGATTACATGATATAATATTTTGACCGGTTTGAAGTAGGTTATTATCAATAGGACAGAATTTTGTAGCATTTGAAATGCGTGAAATCATATGTATTCGAAATCCATACTAACGATGTGCAGGCTTTAGCTAAGACACTGAGATCCAAAGTATGCTTGGAAGTCTTGAGGGAAGACAAGTACAGATAAGCATGGAATATAAAAAAAATTGAAAATACATTAGTAATATTGTAAACCATGCCAAAAGTTTAGCCAATAATGTTTTAAACATTTATTCCTGATACTGTAGTTTTTCCCCAAGCTGTTTTCGGAAAGGTGGAAGCACACAGTTGTCTAAAATGTCTCTAGCATTAAGACTTTCCTTCACCAGAACTAACAGGTCAAACCTATTCCAGCATGCCAGTGCTCTTGTGCAAAAATCAAGATTTATGAAGGCGTGAATTGTTCCAAAGCTGGAATGCAAGAAGTCTAGTGGCCTGGACGAAGCCCTGACCTCAACCTCAGATAGCGGTACTCTGAGGTTGAGGGAATCTCTGTCCACTTTGATGAGAATGCTATCAGAAAGCGATTTGACCCTGAAGCAATTCTACTGCAGAAAGAAGCCATGTATTTTGGGTTGTGGGCAGCATTTTTCTGTATATATCAGCTGCTAAACCGTGCCAGAAGACATAAACTGAGCGAAAGCAAAGAGCTGTGCACTGCAGAAATGCCATGTGTTGTAAATATTTAAACAAATAAATACAAAGGTAAAACAAACACTGGATGCATACACAATATGTTTTAGATTCGATATTTATATAATTATCAAGTAAATTATTTCCTGTCAGCTCCACGATCTCCATGCTCAGGTGATTTTGCATTTTGCTTTGCTTTTCTTCCATATTCTGATTTCCGACCAATTAGTGAAGGGTGTTTTTTTACGCAATCTGAAAGCAAACTAAAGCATGAGGCAAACACACTAGAAGTATCTGTTTTACTCGGGAAAATGTAGGCAAAAGCTATGGATACGAATATGAAAAAGAAATTTTCCCACTTCAAAGAAATTCACCACTACAGTATATGACGTGTATCTTATCTTATACACCCTTTGAGAGTATTAAAGTATGATTACCAACATGCGATTCAAGATCACTTCCCCACCAAAACCATACTAATGTCAGCTTATTGCTGCTTGTTAGTGCAAGATATTATTTGCATTATTGCTCACATTATCATTATTTATGTCTGGTTTAATAGGTACTCATGTGATGGAGGGCTCAGGCCGGATGGTGGTCACAGCTGTTGGTGTGAACTCTCAGAGTGGAATCATCTTTACCCTACTTGGAGCTGGTGGAGAAGAGGAAGAGAAGAAAGAGAAGAAAGGTACAGCATGTTCCTTGTATGTTTCAAAAGCATATGGTTTGCTTTATGAGTTTTTGCGCAACTGATTTTGATAAATGCAAAGTGAACTTAGTTTTCCTTATCGTTACAACAAGGTAAGAAGGTCAGTTTTAGCACTTCAGGACAAAACGTGAGTTTTCATACCTGTGAAATCCTATAATGGCTTTGCAACATAATGCTTTGTGGTTGATCTTGCAGGCAAGACATACAGTGAAAATACAGTATGTATTGCTAATGCTCTTGTATGAGTTTATTTCACAGCTGATAAAGGGAACTCTAACCATGTAATTTAGTCATGGTTTATTTTAAAATAATACTTCAAATGCAATAGCTACTAAGAATAATACTTGGCTACAAAGTGAATCAGTAAGCTTTTTGGAATAAGTTCTAGTGTCAAAGATTTTCCTATTCCTAAAGTAGATAATGCTTTAAGAATATACAGTATTATATGGATAAAGTTAAAAACAAGCAAACAAACACAAAAATAAAAACAAAACAGGCTGCCATAGTACTTAGCTAACCTAGCTAAGAATAGAAACAATTTGATCATAACAATATATTTATTTTGCACTAATTGATTTTTCTGTAAGAAACTTCAACATTTATGCTTTCTGTACATACAGTACAGTAGAGTATACTGTACATGACTTTCGCACATATCCACTTGCCTAAGTAAAACTAAAAAAATAACATGCATCTCTATGCCATTTTGAACCATGAAATGAACAAAACATCTTGAAATTATACTCATTATGTGGCTGGTCCTGGGAGCAGATGACTTTCTCTCAAGCTTTCACCTTACCCAACTTACACCTATTCCAAGGGAAACTCATATAGCCAATGTTTGATGGACTGGGGTTTGATTCCTGGGACTACACACAGGTTTGAGAACACACATGGGAAAACTGTTTCAAATGTTTGGATGCAAACAAACGTTGGTCCAGGAAAAAAACAAACAAATGCATTAAGAAATCTGTTTAACTATGCGTTGTGGCCATTGCTTGGATTTCAGACCAACTAGGTCTTTAGGGCAATATCTTTGTGTAGTTGTGACATCAGAAAACTAATATTTTTGAGACAAAACTTCTTTTTACCTGCTTACAACATGAGACAAGACAAGTCAACCCAATGATTTCTGCACACTAGGACTAGGTTTGAATAATATTGTGTGAAAATAAAAGTGCAATATTAGCACTTGTTATATCACAAGATATTAGCACTAGTTAATTTCCAATTGCAGACCAGTTTTGTCAACACAATTCTTATGACCTGAAATTGTAATGATTTTCTAGCAGACCAAGCTAACTTAGTAATGAGGTCATTTTCATTGTTTATAAATCTCATGGGGTAATGTATAATGAAAAATCCTACCATATGAAGATCGGTAGACCAATGTGATTTGCTAATTCTGTATACCACTGTAAGGCCTTATTTTCTTGTCATTCTGTAAACCATAACACAGGTCAGGCAATGGAAGATGGCCGACAGCTAGCAGGTAGAGTATTGCTCTGTTTCCCCTGGACCCCACTTTACCCCAAGGAATAAAGAAGTTACCCCTTAATCCTTTTGAATACCCTTTCCCCTTCCTCAGCTCAGCTTCAATCACAGCAATTCTCAACTTAAAAAGAAAAGCTTGCCGACTACATCTTTTTAAGTCCATAGATGCATCCCATCCATATGCCTGCATAGACCTGCTGAGCACTGGGTTGACCAAATCTTAATAAAACCCTATCTAGAGCATAAATCAACTTAGGGGTTTATCCCCATCAAGAAATTTCTAGGCGGATCTTGTACAGTAGAGCTTTTTGATGCTGCAACCTTGCTGCTGTAGTTGCGTGGCTCATATAAATATGTATCATCAACTGCAAAATTATTGGCACCCTTTATGATGAATCATGTAACATAAATAACACATGCATTAATACATTTGAGAATGCTGTACATTTCATTTAATTAAAGCAGTAACGTTTTTTAATGCAATGCCCCCCTTGAATCCTCCCCTGGAGAAAATAACAGCACTGAGCCATTTCCTGTAATGTCTCACAAGACTGGAGAAACTTCCAACTGATCTTCGATGCTCCTCCATTCAAATCATTTTAATATTCTTTGATTTGTCCAAGTGGATTGTTCTTTTAGATTTAGACCTTTCAGGTTTTTAAAGGCTTGGGTGTTCATTGCAGAACAATGAATTTGTGTACCTTTCTATGTTCATATGTATATGAATGCATATCTAAGGTAATTGTCTTGAAAAAATCCCTTGTCAAAAAGTTTTTTATAGGAAGAGCAAGAATATTGTGGCAGACCAGGCTTCTAAGGAACCTTCGACGTCTAGTTACAAACAGACTTAAAGCATGAATAAGCCACCACAATATTTTATAGTAGCCCTAGGATTTTCCCTATATGTGGTTTCCATTTGTGGGTGAACCTGCTGTTGATGCTCCTGGTCCAAAAGTATGATTTCACAGCAAACCTTGCCACCTCATATTCAGCAAGAGTTGGTTTAAAATTGTGGCACAACTGCATGTGGTTTTTGCAACATACTGTAACATCGATGCATTTTCTCATATAATTCTTAATAAGAATCCAGAACAAAGAATCTAAGATGATTTCTCAATGTAGAATATCTTGAGCGTATCCCACAGGTATTCAGTGAGGCTTAGGTCTAGGGACTGAGTTGGCGATGCTTGATTATATGGTCACTAAACCATTTTGTGTAGACTTTCTTGGTATCAGTGTACTTCTAGACGATGCAACCACAATCCAGTTATAATATACGTGCGCCAGGCTTCCCGAGTCCTGAGAATGTGCAAGAATGAGTGATTCTCTTATAATACTTGGAAAATTATTTGTCTTCCTAGCCATCCTACTGTATGCATGGGGCCAAATAAGCATTCAGGCAGATTGTTGTAAGCTTTATATTGGCATAACATTTTAAGATGTTTATAGTAAAATAGAACAGGAGCATTTGTTATTTACACTTTGTTAAAAAGAAATTCTTATGGGTACCAATAATTGTGAAATTGTGATTTGTTAAAAAAAATAATAATAATAATAATAAAAAAAAATATATATATATATATATATATATATATATATATTTTATTTTATTTTTTTCTTAAAATGCACTTTGTGTTTTCAGTGCTACTTTTCCCCCTCATATATTCAGAGTAAGATTTACATAACCACAAATAATTTTTTCCATCATAAACACTTTTACCCATCTTTACCAAGGGTGCCAATAATTCTGGAGCTGACCGTAATTATCATAAAAGCTTCTTGATTAGAGTTTTATAACCTTTCAATAATCAAGGAATTGTAATTGTGTAAAATGATACAGTATCTAGTAAATATGCGGTGGTGACATTAATCACTTCATGTGAATCTTCATGCGTGTATAGTACTGTAAGTACTTGACCTGCTTCAGTAGAATGGACAACTAATTGTAGAGTTTATCTAGCTGACAGAGGTCTGGTCTCTGAAATCTGGTCAATCCTCACTTTTTCGTGCCATATATCATGATGTTGTTCTGTGCTTCAGTTTTGTTTCATGTCTGCCCATGTGACATGTTACATGTGATGTGTCTTATGTTGTGTTTTGATCGTGTTGGTCATTGATGACACCATTCCCTTTGACTTGAAGTCTTCGGTCTTATCCGCAAAGATCCGGTGTTCCTGCAGGCTTTCACTGCAGCCAAATATGAAGCTTACATTTGCTAGCTGATTTGAGACTAGGATGTGAATAAAACAAATGAATGAAGTGTGGCTCCTGCTTGGATGGAATGAAAGCCTGAACAGTACATGCCCTACTTTTTGGATAAGATTGAAGCCCTCTGCTTTAGATTCTATTCATTTGAAAGCTGCATATTAAAACTGTACTAAATCGTGGTTACGACATTCTTAACCATGTTATTTTTGTTCACTGTTATTTATTTATGTTTTTTTTTTTTTTCGCCCATTTGGTACTCGCTAGACTGCTCCCATCCCTCCTCCCACCCCATCGCAACAATAGCCACCGATGGTGCTGCAGGTGCAAATGCCCCTGGTAATGCCACCCTAGTCAATGGTAGGTTGAGAAGACCTCTATTGCTCCTTTATGGCTTCATCCCTCTATTTGTCTCTTCCTTTTTCTCTTTTTTTCTATAACATCTTTTGCAGACAGCCGTCCTGCTGCATGCCAACCCTGAGTTTGTGAACTCCTCGTTTTGTTCCTTCTTTATAAACCGTCTTCTTTTTTGGGTAGTGATAGATACCTGAAAGCAAGTATTACAGTAGAGTCAGAACTCAAGCTGAATATGAATCATATTAAAATACATAAGTCAATTCTGCTGCAGGTGTTTTTTATTTTATTAATGTACAACAACAAAAAATATATAGCTTTGCTGTGTCACCAACTGTGGTTCAACATGGCCAGAGCTTGATAACGACATGGAATCAAAACTGAAACGTGTTAGCTCATGTCTTTGGCTAGATTTGCATTCATCTGTATCAATTATTTAGAAGCCAGCATTCTTCTTTGCCAGAAATCATGCCTTCACCACAGTTATACCCATCACTACCCATATTTTCCATCAATGTTCATACAGGTACAGTTTATAAAAGACTACGCAGATCACTTGTCCTTTCCGAACATGGTTATGTTGATATTTTATGTTAAGCTTGTGGAAATGTCACGATAATGTTCAAGATTAGTGAATGACGTTTGTCTCAAACTCTGGCTTTGTTGATCCAGGCTGAAAAAATTACAGTCCTTCTAGTAAAACTATAAACAGGTATCTGAGGCAGAGAAATCAACTTCCATTGTCGTTCATCTACAGTACTGTTGTAATATATATTTTTTTTAAAATCACTAGAATTGTCCATATGAATGATACATTATTCTCCTTAAATTGGATTGTGATCATTTCTTACAGTACCAGTAAATTAAATCGATATAGTGATTATGATTCAATAACCTTTCTGAACGTATTCTCAGTATTGTTAATACTGTATTGTGAGAACATCAAGTGTCATGATATACAGTATCCTCGCCATATCTCACAATTTGTTTAGGCACGATGGATTGTCCTGATCTAGGTATTAGATACAGTATTAGACTTTCATATCTGTTGAATTGGTTAAACTTCATACGAATAAGTCAGGAGCCAACAGATCATTAAATTCTATTTTTTTTGTCTTTTTTTCTTTGAGAGAGAAAACATTAAACAATCAAAAAGCACTGTAACAAGGGGAAAAACGTTGTAATTCTATCAGATTATTTTTGAAAATCCATTTATTCGTATGATTAAATGGACCAAAGGTACGCACTTTTAAAAATATTTTTTTTTTATGATGCAGAATTTCTTGAGCATGTATGGAACAACAGTAAATGTTACAGGATAAAACAGGTTGTTACTTTTGACAACTTACATTTTGTATGAGATTACTCAGAATTAATCGTTATGGGTAGTCGTACTTTTACTGAACCCTACTATATGAATACTTGTATATAATGAATTATAAGTCTTCTAGCATTAGGGCAGTGCATAACATGGCTGAAGTTGTAGTAAGAATAAGAACTAGATATGACTAACACATTCATGTGAGATTAGAACACAACAAGCCAAGCGAAATTGACTATACAAAGAGCTGGTAGTGCTTAAGTTTAAATTGTTTGGTTTGTACATTCTCTTACTTTCCTCTTCAGTTCCTGGACATTTTTAGTCTTTAGTCTCCCTCCATCCGTGGTGTTGCATGCCCATGCTCTTGTCTGTCTCTCCTGCATGTCCTATGTGGTCGTGTACTGTTGCTCTGTCCCTCATGGGTGTATTGTTTCGTGTTTATATGTCCATGGAATATCTGAATAGATACTCTTAACAGTCTTAATATAATATTAACAGTCATAATAGAACATTGCATAGTGACGAATCAAAAATCAGAGCTTGGAACCACTTTATACAAACTGTCAAAAAGCTCTGGCTATAAGACAAAATTCAGATATTCTGTGGCAAAATGACAAAGAAGGTACAGTAATACACCTTAAACCCTTAAAACTAAAACTTACTACACTTTTGTCTCTGCCATGAAACAAATTAGGAACTACATAATATCATTGCCACATTTTTATATGAATACATAATGAAACTGTTATCTATACCCCCTTTTCACCGACACAGAGCTGATTTTGGTTTCATTGAACCAATCATGGAAATTTAAAGAATCCTACTGCAAACTGAGGAGGTTTTACATGGCAGATTAGTATCAGTTCAGAGGCCATTCAGAACAACCTAGAAGTAGCTAATAAGGAGACAAAGTGTTGTTTAAGATGACAAACAGTTAGCAGATTTGTTTTCTTGCTGAAAGTACTTCGTGACTGACTTTGAACATGGGTTTTGGCAGGTAGCTGCTCTTGCCGCTTTCTAGTACTACCCTATTCTGAATACGTGAACTAATAGTTTAGCTGGCGCACAGTGGCTTTGTGGTTAGCACTGTCGCCTTGCATGCCCAGGGTCTGGGTTCGATTCCCACCTTGGGTCTGTTTGCATGTTCTCCCCGTGCTTGGTGGGTTTCCTCTGGGTACTTTTCTCCCACAGTTCAAAGACATGCAGATTAGGCTAATAGGCATTCCCAAATTGTCCGCAGTGTGTGAATACGTGTCTGACTGTTGCCCGGATATCCTACCACAGTCGTAATAATAGGAATAAATACAAAGCTCACCATTGGCCTCCAGGGTCCCTAGTTGAACTTCAGAGGTTCCTAGATGGCTGGATGGAATAGTTTAGCTAGCATCATTCTAATTTTGAGGATGAAAGGAATGGCCTCCCCACCCTCTATGCTTTTTTAATTAGGCAGTCATTAAGTACAATGTGATTGGGCAGCACTTTAGACACTTACTGTACACCACATAAAAGTCTGTCTGATGTATTTGATCATCTTTAATATTGAACGTATACTACTTAGCTATTTTTTTCAAAACATGTAGTAGCCCAATGGCATAATTGTTAATATTAACAAGGTGTCAGCCTGTATTACGATTTTGGTTTTCTTATTTTAGCATCAATTCATATTAACATATTTGACAGTTCTAAAAGAAGTGTTCATCATGTGTGTAATTTTAGCCAGTGGAACATGGTTTATGGGTACCAATGGTAGAATTAATTAATAAATTTATTTGTTCATTTATTTATTTGTTTGTTGTCAGCTGAGATTTGTCTTGATTTAATTGGCCTCTTTTTTAGGTAAGTCTATGGCTCCGTGTCGGTGGAAAGCGCTAAAAGAAAAATTAACATTGTATGCACTAAATTAGCCCTAAAGCAGAGTAGTAGAGGAATGCTTTTCCTTTTTGGAACAGTAACTATTTTTTTTGTTTGTTTAATGAATTTTAATTGTCAGATGGCAGAGCATTCAATAGAGCAAAAATCTAATCTCCACACTCTGTACTTCAATACATCATTATGATACATCTATGTGTTATGTATGTTACTGTCACTGAGATGTTGACGAAATGTTCATCTTCTGTCTTCCTTTTTTATTTTGATTTCACTGTTGCGTCCCTGTGATCGATGTTTTATTGTCTGCTCTCTGTTATTTTTGTTCCGTGTCTCGTATGTCTCCATCATAGGTAAAATGCAGGATGGAAATATGGAGAACAACCAGACCAAAGGTAACCTACTTTCACTTTGAGTTCTCACAGCTGGTTTATTTCCTCTTTTTATTCCGACCCACTGCCGGTGTTGGTGCACCCATTAATCAGACGTGTGTTTTCAGTGTTGTCGCTACTCATTCTGTCTGCTGCTTTCTCAGTGTGTCAGGATCACTTGATTATCTCAATAATTAATTATTTTGTCTCGCTGTCTGTATGGGTAAAGAAGATGTTGTGGACATACTGTCTTTCTAAATGAAAGCTAAATCAAGATGCAGCGGCCTGTCTAAGCGTTCAGGCCAGGAGGTTATATAACTAGGTACTAAAAAAGAAAAGTTTATATTTGTATATAGAAAAACAGGATGGAATATACTATACAGATGTTAGGAGTAGTAACAATAATGGTGAAAATAAAGTGTATGCTTTCATAAATTTTATGATTGCCATCAGGACACTTATTACTTTGCTGTTAGGAAACATTACAGTAACATTTGGTCATTGGGCACAAAGCCATTTGGCTAAAACTCTTCAATAATAATAATAATAATAATAATAATAATGATAATAATCTATAAGTTAACTCTTGTATACTCTATCAACCAAAATATCATTGGTGTCTGATAGTTTAGTTCAAAGCTGGTGATACAAGGGCAAACTATAATTTAGCACCACATCTAGCATGCCTAAGTTAGCATTCCCTTGATTATACAGTAAAAGCTAGGTTCATAACCTCAAACAGACTTTCTTTGTCATTATCTACTGTAGATCATAATATAGACAGTAGTTCCGATAATTTTTTTTACATTTGTAATTATTATATACAGATATGTTATGGTAGTACTGAGGCCTTGCCTTGTGATAAGTTGATGTGGAAATTATTTAGACATGCAGTTAATCTACAAAACTCTGTCCTCAGACACCACATATGTCTTGGCTGATTGACTACATTTTAAGTAGGGAAATGTTCTGTGCATTTCATTTTTAGCTGAGTTATTGCTTTATGAAGCAAACTCCTTGGCAAGCATAGAGCCTCCAGAGCCATATACTGTAGCTATATTACAAGGCCAGATTACAAGTGCGAATCGGTTGTAGGGACATTTTGTACGACTCATATTGAAAATGAGGGTAGTGTAGCCAGATCATACATACGTTTCTTTTGAGTTAAATAAATTTTTCTAAAGTTTTGTGTTTGCAGTTTGAAGCTACGGAACATTTCTTTCATTGCTGCTTTCCTTAAAAAAGTGATTCTTTATAATGGTATACACAGTCAATGGAAAATTTTACTGTGTGATTATATTTATGTTCAACACAGGTAAAAACATAACTCAAAAAGTTAATATTTACCCACCAAATATTGAGTAGGTCCCCCTTTTTGACCACCATAACAATGATGCACTGTGTGTTCTGACACCTTTCTATAACAACCAGCATTAACCTTTTCATCAATTTGATCATTGTGTGTGTAATGTTAGCCAGTGGAACATGGTTTATGGGGACCAAATGTAGACATTCTTTATAGATTTATTTATCACTAGAGCTTCTATTGGATCGGACTTCGCCCTCCATGTGCATCAGTAGGCCAGTGAGACTTGGCCACCAATGACCCTTGTGGCCAATTCACTGGTTTTCCTTCCTTGGATTATTTTTGGTAGATCCTGCAACAGGATCATGGGTGACCAAGGCTCACTGATACACATGGGAAGTGAAGGCTGGCCCATGTAGTCCGATCCAACAGAAGAGCTACTTTAGCTCAAAATGATGAAAAGGTTAATGCTGGTTCCAAAAGAAAGGTGTCAGAACATGGACCATTACTGTTTTGATGGCAATGGGAGGACCTTTTCGATATTAGGTGGGTTGTCATAATGCTACAATATGACTGATCAGTGTATTTAAACTATATGGAAATCCGATCAACATGATGGCCATGATAGTGTGGGCTATCTGAAGGATGTTGGAAAAGCTGCAAGGACCAAATTGTCTATAATATCCTTGTATACTGTAGCATTAGAATTTTGCAAAGTGAGGTCTATCAAGACGTTGGTTGCCAGGGTTAAAGTGGCCTGGCCTAATGTCATAGTCTGATCTTCCTAATACTCCTGTGATCTAATAAGCACAAATCCTCATAGCCAAACTCCAAAATCTATCACAAAGCTTTTGGAGACAAGTGGAAGTTATTATAACAACAAAATCCGAAATGGGATTTTCGACAAGCGAATAAGGGTATGACGGTCAGGGATCCACACACATTTGGATATGTTGTGTGAGTTTTAAGGTTACTTTCACTTTAAGATAGCGTATTATTAGGATAGAACCTGATAACCTGTTTACCTTCTGAGAACTGACTAACATTTATTTTTTTTTTTTTTTTTTAATTGTTATGATTTTTTAACCTATGCAACTGAAGTCACCTTGTGAATTTTGCTTCCTGATGACTCCTGCTTTCAGAAGCCCCTTTCTGAATCTTTCAAGTTGTCTAATCTGAATTGGAGCTGTCAGTATCATGTTTTATTAAAAGTTGTTTCTGGTATTACCTGGCATGTAGCCTATATGAACATTATCTATATTATCATAGGTGTTGACATGTTCTTAGGGTTTGACGACAAAACAAATGAACCCAGTGTTTAACTTTCATAATTATCATTAGTCAGCCAATAAGTTTGATGTCAGTGTTTTTCCTTTGGAGCGAGGAGACTAATGTAAACTAAAAAGTTATAAATACTCACTCATCTTCTATACCGCTTTATCCTGTATTCAGGGTCACGAGGACCTGGAGCCTATCCCAGGAGGCTTAGGGAACACCCTGGACAGGGTGCCAATCCATCGCAGGGCACGCACACACTCATTCACACACTATGGGCAATTTGGGAACGCCAAATAGCCTAATCATGTCTTTGGACTGTGGGAGGAAACCCACCAAACACAGGGAGAACATGCAAACTCCATGCACACAGAGCCGGGAATCGAGCCTGGCCGGGAATCGAACCCGACCTCTGGAGGTGCAAGGCAACAGTGCTAACCACTACACCACCGTGCCACCTAAGTCATAAATACATTTAATATAATTTTTTGCTTTATTTTTCCTACTTGAATAAATTTTAAGGCATATTGTATATGCATGTACTGTATGGATCTGAATTTTTTAGGTACGATTTTAGGTAAGGTAGATTTTTATTACATCCATTTTCCTTATACAGTAGCTATAGTGGGAAATATCCAAACATGCCTTGGCTGAATAACTGTAGGGGAAAACCGAGCAAACACTTTTTTACTGCCTTGAGCTGTTATTTTAATTTGTATTTAAATTTTAATTAAGTTGAAAGTTTGATCATATTATTTATATTTATATTAAATTTTTAATTTTTATTTAATTGAATTTAATCATTATTTGTTTAGCAAATTAATCAAAAATGTCTTGCAAACAATTACTTTTTAATTGTTTTCTTTTAACAAAAGTGAAAATAGGCAAATATCTAAAATATAGTCTGCATTACTTATTTAAGTCTGGTTCATAACGTCTGTAACTGGCTGCAGTCAGCAACACGCAGTGGTAATAATAATTGGGAAAGCTGTGACTCAGCGGTTCTGAGATCAGTCTGACCTTCGCAGTGATGTGTCACCCCTTCTGATTATTACAGTTAAGAAGCAGGATGGAGCAGCGGCGATGGAGATGCAGCCACTGAAAAGTGCCGAGGGCGGAGAAGCCGATGACAAGGAGAAAAAAAAATCCAACGTGTCAAAAAAAGAGAAGTCTGTGCTACAGGGAAAGCTGACAAAACTGGCTGTGCAGATTGGCAAAGCAGGTGCCTATTACCTTTTACAGATAGGATGAAATTGGTTTCCTTTTTTTTTTTTTTTTTTGTTCCTTTGTTCCACCTGCTTAACTTGATGGTACAGTAGGATCTAAAAGGGATTAGATTTCACTCTGAGGAAGCCCTTATATATAAAATGGTGTATTGATATTTCTAAATATTCTATTGACTCACTGCAAGTATTAAGTAGGTAATATTAGTTGATCACTCTCACGATACACAATATGTTGATTCCTCAGGTTTGGTGATGTCTGCCATCACAGTCATCATCCTGGTGCTCTACTTTGCCATTGACAACTTTGTGCTCCAGAAGAAGCCGTGGCTCACTGAATGCACTCCGATTTACATTCAGTATTTTGTGAAATTCTTTATCATTGGCGTCACAGTGCTGGTTGTTGCTGTCCCTGAAGGTCTGCCACTGGCTGTTACTATCTCCTTGGCCTATTCTGTCAAGGTACAACATTTATTTATTTAATTTTTTACATATTTCCCCAAGTGCTCTGGAATGTACTGTGTGGTTAATAATATTTATGCTTTTGTTCTGAAAATTGAAATATATGTGCATGTTTTTAGAAAATGATGAAGGATAATAACTTGGTACGCCATCTGGATGCCTGCGAGACCATGGGCAATGCTACTGCTATCTGCTCGGATAAAACAGGAACTTTGACCACTAACAGGATGACAGCGGTGCAGCTCTATGTTGGCGATGTTCATTGTAAAACCATCCCAGACCCAAGTTTAGTCCCACCAAAAACTCTTGATGTTTTGGTCAATGCCATATCTCTCAACAGTGCTTATACTACCAAGATTCTGGTAAGATAATTCAATTAAATTCACTTTTATATTGATACTGTATTGCGTTTTTAACAATGGTCATTGTCGCAAACCAGCTTTACAGAATCAGAAGAAAATTATGGAAATGGGTATGAACTGTGTGATAAAATATGTGTAAATCAAAATGATCAGTTTGTCCCCATGCACAGGGGGCCGGTTTGCACTGTGTGTTCTGGTGCCTTTTTGTTGTGGTCTTTTTTTTTGCCGATTTTTGTGCTGCATTAACTTTTCTGTGGAATCAAACCAGACAGGATGGTCTTTGGTCCCGGCAGCCTTGGGTACTCATGATCCTGTCGCCGTTATGCCTATATTAGATTACCAATATATTATTTAGCCAACATAGTTTTAAAGCCCCAAACTTATGAATTAAAGTTCTTCGAAATGGCTTGAGAGCCATGATTTAATTCTGTATGTTATTTAATGTGTTTGCCTTTGAAACAGAAGATATTTTACAACAGCAAAGGTCACTAGCATTCAAGATATTCCACACCACTACTGAATTCAAAACAAACTTGAAATTTAAAAGGAAATTTGTTGGTGGCACAGTGGCGGATTGGCTAACACTGTGGCCTTGTACTGTACTGTACTGTACCTCAAGGGTCCGGGTTCGATTCAGGCCTTTGTGCATGGCGTTCGCATGTTCTTCCCACGCTTGGTGGGTTTCCTCCGGGTACTCCGGTTTCCTCCCACAGTCCAAAGATATACAGATTACGCTAACTGGCATTCATAAATTGCCCATAGTGTGTGAATCAGCGTGTGAGTGTGATGGATTGGTACCCTATCCAGGATGCAACATGCCACTAAGTCTCTGAGATAGGCCCCAGGCTTCCCGCGACCCTGTACACAGGATAAAGTGGTGTAAACGATAAGCGAGTGAGAGACCACTTCATAATATTGAGATCAAGTCAGAACTCTGATTAAAACGTAGACAATTGCTGCGATAGGAAAATGCAATACCAGCACATGCTTAACTAAATAAAGAATCCAGTTAGACAATATATTGACCGTTCTTATAAATGAGATGATAGTATTTCAATTTCATATCTCGTACATTGCGGCCTGACAGGAACTAGCACATTGTGCAGGTGTTAAATCACCCAGCTGGACCACAGCAGGATTTTTTAATACTGTCTTTATAGGGCAAAACTGGTTGTATTCCTGCGGGCACAAACACTGATGCTAAAATGAAATGGATAATTTGAACCTCTGTCCCTTGATGTACTGCAAATGAGGCTGCACATGAATTAATCCTTCTCAGAATGCCGTTCGAAAATCAATATGAATGTGTTCTAAATTTTTTTTAAAAAAGCTTTAAGCATTAAAATGTAGAAATTGTTGCAACTTTTGCTCCAGACACACAGAAAGTCTTGTTAACATGGGAGATGGCATGCACATGGCAGCCCTCACACCAAACAGTGCTAATTGGAATCATCACTTTCCAGCCATCTGCTTTGCAATTTAGACTTGCATATTTTGTCATGGGAGACTGAGGTTTGTTACAACAGAGGCTTTTTTGATCCTTTCAATGGTTTCATGTTTCAGATTATCATTTGCGTTTTGTTCATATAATACCGTTGGTGAGACTGACTCATTAAAAGAGATGTGACACTGCTTTTGCATATCTGAAATGATCAGTTCTGTGTTCTTTTTCGCATTTGTGTCGCCATCTGTGTGTCAATCTCTCTCTCTTTATCTTTGATACATCCTTTCTGTTGGAGTACAGAATATATTTTAGCTATTAAAAAGCCATCGAAAGCATTTATGATGTTTCTTTTATATACTGTATATACAGTAGTGTTCCCTATGTCTGAATTCCTAAGAGTGAGACAGTATAGAAGTAGAGAAGTATAGAGTCGCCCTCGCAGCAGGATAGCGCGACTTACATAACACATCTCTGGTGAGAAGAAGAGAGAAAAGAAAGCTTTGAGAAACCACACGAAAGGAATAGTTTGATATTTATATCATTTCAGCTGCATGCTTAATTCTGCCTGCAGTCAGCAAAAGATTTTTGGCTCCCTCCATGGAGAGATTCCGCTTTTTGAATGTTTTAGTGTGGCATTATGTAATCAGTACATGGCCTGCTCTTTACCCAGCAGCCAGTGTTTCTTTTATACGCCATTTGCAGTCCCCCATTATAATGCTAAACAAAGAGGTGTGTCTGGCCTAATAAATTAAACTAATCTAATTCATACATAATACCACTGACATGGACCATGAAGGCTGATTCATTATAATTTTCCATCAGAAACAGTTCTAACCATCTACTGCCCAAGCACTGATGACCCATTCAATTATTTGCATATTATAATTATCGGTGACTCCAAGACATCATTAACCAAAACTGGGCAGAATGACTAAACCATATAATACACTGAAACGTTACTCCGAAGAAATAAAACTACTGTATTCATGTCTAACGTTATACCTTAAATTCTACCAACTACTGGTGAATTCACATTCAGCTCAGCAGCTCCCTGCTTATACTCAGAATTAATAGAAATATGATAGCGATCTCAAAAGAAGATAATCATCCGTCCTTGAAATATATGATTCTCCAGAAGGCTTTTTGTGGATGATGTACTAAGATTGAAAGTAATATATATCTTACTCAACCTATAGGATAAAGAAAGTAATATCCAATGCAATCTATAAAAGAAAATTGCAATTCTTATACAAAACCATGAACGATATTTAAAATTATTAATACATTTCGAAAATGGATAGCCACCCTTATTAAAGAAAAAAAAAAGTCATAGCAACCAAGTACTTAGCAATTGACTATACAATATTATACAGTTTCTCACAGATCCAGGGTTTCCAATCTTATCCATGAGGACCTGTGTGGCTGCAGGTTTGCATTTCAACCAGGCAGGAACTAGACCTTATTCCACCTGTTTAATCTGTTTTTCTTGGCTTTCAACTGACTAGCAGGTGTGGCTCCTGCTTGGTTGGAATGAAAATCTCTAACCACACTGCAGATAGGATTGGACACACTGTCATAGACAATGGGAAGTAAAATCTCTATCTTATAGACCTCGCTTGTGTTTCAGTTGCCCTTGAAATCACCTTTTTTTTTTTTGCAGAAATATTCCAGATAATGTCCTTCCTGTGTATTGTAATTTACATACAGTACAAGCAGTTTACCAGCAAGATAAAGTTTTTCAGACTTTTGCGTTTTTTTGCAAATTATATTTCTCTTACACACAAAGTTATCTATAACAAATCATTCCGCTATATAACCTTATTTTAGAAACTTTAAACTTTCTTCTTAAAACCACAACTTTTTTGCAAAAAGCCAATTGCATTGTATCCTTCTATGACATGATTCCTGAAACAAAACTACTACCTGTGCAAAAAAGCAGTCAAAAGTGAACTAAATGCATTCAGTGGATTTTTGGAGAATGTTGAAGTCAAGAAAGAGAAAGTCTGTGCTCTGCCACTGCCATCATTCCAGCAAAATATGACGGGTATGCATCGCTTAATGTCCACAATATGTCCTGTGAAATAGGGCAAAATGCAATTTGGATGTTGTGCGAACACAATGTTTACGTATACCTAACAAAACTACGTACAGTAGTGCCACCTTGTTTTTCACTCCCCAATTAATCTCTTTTTTCCCTCTTTCACTTGCTATGACTTATACTGATTTGGGAGCCTTTTTAAAAGAAAATTAAGCAGAGAAATAGCATAAAAGTCACACAAGTACATGAGACAGGAGGTGCTTTTCTATTGTATTATAGTACAGGCATCTACATTGAGCAGGCTCCCTGGCATGGACTCTCTTGCAAGTTTAGTATTTCAGCTTGAAACCCTCAAGTCATTAATGCATAACTTTAACCAAAAAGCTACAGTTTCCACTTAACATGTAAATAGTTTCACATTACTACTGGGAATTCAGTTGAAGGTTAAACTGCCTTTTGGAATTGGAGATACTATAAGGTTTGGAGATGTTGCTCTCATGCACACTGATACTTTGACCTGTAGTGTGAGTTGGACGCACTGAACTTCCTGATCTGTTAATCTCAAGTTGCCCCAGCCAGTGACCTCTGACTAAAGCGATCAGTTGAAACCCTGATGTCACTCTGGACACACCCCATAAATTTTAGATAGTTACTTAGGTGTATCTGTAAGGACACCTTGTGTTTTTGAAAAGGGCAGTTCTTTAGGTCGGGTTGTGCATCCAATTGGACAAAGGTTTCATTGTTGTGCTATTGAGCCAATATCAGGCATGTGCTTATTTAAGCACATGTGATTTGGCATTGACTCATGGCGATCTTAACGGTAGAGCTGTGGAAACTGTATGCAAAACCATTGGTACTGCCATTGAATCTCACCTCTGGTCTGTGTTTGCATGTTCTCCCCATGCTTCATGGGGTTTCCTACAGGTACTCTGATACAGTAGTCCTGAAGACTTGCTTGAAGGCTTATTGGCTTTTCCAAATTGCCTTTAGTGCACAAGTAGGGGCATACGTGTGTATGAACCTTCCATATAGCATTAACCATGGCCATAAAGTCATTGGTCATGGAGACCAAACATAAGTTGTAATGAATGAAATAATGATATTATTTGACATATCACAACTTAAATAAGGCATGACTTGGCATACAAAGATGAAAGACCTCGTTTGGCAGTGCCATTTTACCAAGAGCAGTTAATTATTACATTTTTCGACTGCTTGTCCTTTTCTTTTTGATCTTTTTTATTCTTTATTGATCCAAGCAGGCTGAATTTCCATCATATTTGTACTTCTTCATCTCCAAGATTTTTAAAATACAAAAAAGAAAAAAAGAAGCATTGATATGTAATAATAAATATCTTAATAAGTGCAAGATGTTGCTTTGGGTATAAATGTATGACAACTGGATACAGTTTTTACCAGTGTTACATGGAATGTGGTATTAGATGGCTAACACTGGTATTTATTTACATGTAACCAAGACCAATAACTATGAACATTATTTTTATATACATAATTATGTATGTTAAAGCCATATATAGTGCACAACCCACATCACCAGTAATTAATAGTGCATTATGCAAATTGGAGTGTTTTTGCAGCACTATATTGAAAAATCCTTGCCAAGTCTTGGTCTTCGTTCGAGCACAAAACTGGCAAGAATACAACAGATTGAAATGGATTTGACGTTTGGCACATAAATTTATATAGTGCACTGAGTTCACGGACAAAAATAAATTGCTAGAAATAACTAGAATGCTGTGCCAAGTGCAAAAGTGCATGGATTCCAATAACGCTTCTTTTCACACTAAGCTTTGTGTCAAGGTGAAATCTCTTACTGTGTCACCTGGAACTCTGTCTTATATGATGGGCAAAGTTGCTCATTCCGGCTGCAGCGGCACCATGTGGCCCAAGATCTTAGCCAACTCACTCTCAGGTTCCTTGCGCTTAGCGATTCTCATTCAAGCAAGTCGGGAGTTGGCGAAATGGCTTGTTTCTGTCCCTTCACATGCTGGTGATGGGGAGATAATCAAAGAAGTTCTATGAAAATGACCTTATTGGGGAGAGCTGCGCTGGAAAAGAGGAAGTAGAGCTGCCAATTTTCACTCTGCCATATGCCAAGGCTCACAGGAGTGTGTGATGCCCGGGGAGAGGACAGACGTTCAGCTAGGCTCCGTGTGCCAGATCTGATCTCTCCTAAGTGTCCACACCTTCCTGTGGGACCCAATAGGGCTCTTATGATCAAACAACAGGCTATGCAGTCTAACCAGTTCTAATATAAATGTGTTTGTAAATGCTCTTCCTTGTCTCTTGGGCCGTTCTGTGTAATTATCGGTTTGTTCTTCGTAGATGAGTGCTGGTGAAACAGAATCACAATGAAGCATTTGCAATTCTGTGACCTTGTGAATTGTCCTTAATGTTGTTTAGGCAGTCATTTATCAATGCCTCTTCATTTGTTTTGGATTAAATTTATCTTAAGGTAATGTTTAGTTGTGGCATTTTAACGTATTTATTTTGTGCTTGAACATTTCTCTGCAAACCGACAGGAAAATTGGCTTGAATGTTCAATAGGCTCTTAAATGTTCCATACATTTCTTAAGAAATTTCCCCACTGTGTATCTTATCTTAAAGATATCACTGTTATTTTCTGCCTTATATCTTATGTTCATAAAGGTTTGTATAATTATACAGTGTCTGTCCTACTTTTGCCGTACTTGAGTGTAATTCTTCAAGTGTTTGCATTTTCATGTTTGAAATTATTGTACAATCTCTAAATCCAATTTTTTCTAAACAACATAATTTCAAGTGATTTTTACATCTTATACATTTCATCTTTTGCTTCTGAATTCCAGCCCCCAGATAAGGAAGGAGGTCTGCCCAAGCAGGTGGGCAACAAAACCGAGTGTGGCCTGTTAGGACTTGTGCTCGAGCTAAAGCGGGATTACCAGACCATTCGGAACCAAATCCCTGAAGAGAAGCTATATAAAGTCTACACGTTCAACTCAGTCAGGAAGTCCATGAGTACTGTCATTAAACTTCCAGATGGAAACTTTAGAATGTACAGCAAAGGAGCGTCTGAGATTATCCTTAAAAAGTAAGTGCCTTCTGGTCTTCATGCTTTTTTTTTTAGATTTTAGATTTTTAAGAGACCTTATGATGGGTAAGATTCATTTCCTGTTTTAATATATAAATTGTTTTGATTTGCAGTTTTGATTTAGAGTGTGATATATATATATTTTTTTAAAATGCTCCAAAGGCCGTTACTGTTTAATTTCTCTAAAGACTAGTGTGTATTTCTCTACAAATTTCTCTATGTTGAATGTTTGAATTGAAGATCAGAGAACATTTTACATATATATTCTCTTCTCTCTAATGGACAAAACTGTTAAAAATTCGAATTCTAATCGATTTAAAATATTGTCCATGCTCTAGGTGCAGTCGTATTCTTAACGAGGCGGGCGAGCCCCGGATTTTCCGACCTCGAGATAGAGACGAGATGGTGAAGAAAGTGATTGAACCCATGGCTTGCGATGGTCTAAGGACCATCTGTGTGGGTTATAGAGACTTTCCTGGTGATCCTGAGCCAAGCTGGGAGGATGAAAACATCATCCTAACTGACCTGACTGCGATTTGTGTGGTTGGAATTGAGGATCCTGTTCGACCAGAGGTGGGGATTTTGGTGTTTATGGGCTGATTATTTCGCTTTTATTTGTTGTATTTTTTTATTAAATTATTTAAAGAAGTTTTAATTGTGTTAGGTACAGTAGGTTAAGGTTGGAGGACTACATTTTAATTTTACACTCTATTATTTCGCTGAAAATGTTAGCTGCAAATTTATTTCTGTTTTACGTACTGTATTGTAATGATTTAAATTTTAGTGAATTTTAGTTACACCACACTGTAAGAACTATAACATGTTAAATCAGAAATATTACACTGTATCTTTAAATGCAGACATTCTTTGCCCGGTTACTAATTTGGCCTAAAATTTTAAACACACCTGAACCGCACCGGATTGATTTGGTTGTCTATCAAGTTTGACATGATCCGAAAACCCTTAAATTATCAAGTCACAAGATGTATAAAAAATGACATTCATAATTGTTCACCACTTTATTATGTTTTATTTATTAATTCCACTGTAACAGATCTAACAAACGTAACAGGATAGGCTTTTGTATTTAGACTTTATGTGAAAAAAAAAAAGTAAATAAATAAATAAATAATAATAATAATTAATGTTTCATGTTGAGATGTTACCTGCCGCATGCTTTACAAATGTTTGGCTGGTTGGAATGAAAGCCTGCACACACACCGGCTCTTTCTGTTCTAGACCGTGCCGAAGTGGCTACACAGATCTGCACTGAGCTCCCTGCACTTTCCCATTTTACTGTGTGTTGGTCAATATAGTGCCAAGCTTTTTATGTTGCACAGAGGAGCTACAAGCTGTAGTCAATGTGTACATGTGTAGCATGTGTACATATTAGAAAACCAAAAATAAATGTAGTTGGGTTCCAAATCCTTGTGATGATTTTATTACGTTTGTACTGTATGCTGTACAATCGTTCTTTCCCAGAAAATGATCAATTCAAAGAAATTATTAAAAGAGCATTATTACCATGATGTTCATGTTCATGAGAAGTGTATAAGAGGTCAAAATTATGTTGTTGCTATACACGGAGAAATCATATTCACTATAGACATATATTTTAGAAGCGATTCTTACATCTTCAGTTAAATGAAAGGGTCACAATGGGGTTAGAGAGCCCTAAACCCTCATGTTCATGGTATTTTGTGTCAAGAATTATCGATGTTATAGTAGTAGAGTTGTGGTACTTAAGAATTCTGGTGGAAATGTAGCATTGGATACTCTTCCTGCATTGAGGACCTTACTAATGGGAGGGTGTGTGTGTGTGTGCACTTAATTTGGATTTTGAATAAAGAGATTGGGAAAAGGGATAGCTATCAATGTCACCATTTTGATCAGTCATTTCTAAGACTTTTATTATTATTATTATTATTATTATTATTATTATTATTATTATTACTCCTTTAAAGTCCATCTTGTGATGTACAAATTTAAACAAATTTCCCATTTAGCAAAGAAACAAGATCGTATTGACTTTAAAAACATTATTTAAGGGCATTTTTTAAAATCTAAAATATATAGTACATAAATTGTACATACAAAGTTTACCTTGCCAATTAGTCATGTATTATTTATTTAGTTTTTCTTATTTTATTTATTATGTTATATAACATAAGAAGTCGATATAAGGTCAAATTGATTTAATCGACTCATAAACAATGGGATCATAAATAGTAATATATTAACTAATATACAGTATAATAAGTCCTAATTGCAGTTGTTGTCAGGTTGGCCCCATTAACTAATAAACCAATAGATACCTGAGAATCGGTAAACAAATCCATTTGAGTTAAAGGTCTAACGTTACCAGTCACCTTCCTCTTCCACTGTTCATTATTGATGAAGTTCTTCCTCTTCCATCTGCCCCATTGAGTGGTCAGACCAAACATAAATAAACATCCCTGGCAACAAAGGGAGCTCACTTAAAATCAGAAGGCCCCACAAAGAAGGAATTTGATTACTTTTGATTCATCACTCTGTTGAGTTCATCTAAAACTGGTTCATATATTGTACCAACACTACAGTAGTCTCTTAAATCTTTAACAGTACGCTACTTAATGCCCACAGGTGCCAGATGCTATTCGTAAATGTCAGCGTGCTGGCATCACAGTGCGAATGGTCACTGGTGACAACATTAACACTGCCAGAGCCATTGCCATTAAATGTGGCATCATCCACCCTGGAGAGGACTTCCTGTGCATCGAAGGGAAAGAATTCAACAGGAGGATTCGCAATGAAAAGGGAGAGGTACTGAACATTCAGGACTAAAAGACGTCCACCCACACATTCATGTCACACATTCATGTAATAGTTTAACCTTGCCAAATACACTACAACATTGTACAATCCATGCAGTATGCCCAGTGTTGATCCAATGCAGCCTCATGAGACACCACTTTCCTGATATGGGGACATCATATTTTCTCCCAGCTAAATTGTGTATATGCTTTGTTGCCAGAATATTTTTTAATTGGAAAGCTTTCTAAATATAATTAGAACTTTCAAATTAAAATATAGCTTTCTAAATATAATTCGATTATAGCTTTCTAAATATAATTAGAGCATCAATCTGAGAAAGGTTATGCACACCCTCACCTGCTATGCAACATTCCCCATCAGTAGCAACTGGGTGTCCAGACACTTCTTTAAGATGGTGCTGTGCACTGACTTGCATGGATGGTGTCCAGCTGATGCACTGCATTAGGGCTTTCCTTATGAAACATTGGTCTGTGAACCAATGAAAGTAACTTTAATTCCCACTTCAATAGCCTGGTGAGGTGTAATTTTACAATAATATCCAGATAGTGTACATCCACACTTCCAAACACACAAACAACAGGGATTTCAGAAGTTCTGTAAAGGGCTCATCCCAAGGACGTGTGGGACCATGCTTTGTAAGACACCTACATTCATTACTACTGTATAGATTTTATCTAAATAGGCTGTAGCACATGCACAGAGGGGTGATGGAGTCATGGGAATGCAGCCAGTACTTTGAAGAGCCCAAGGTGTGACAAATTGGTATAAAGCCATTGTCTGACTAAAGGCCTTGATCAAGTTAAGGATGGCCAGGTCTGCCATACCCAGACATTTTAAAAACAGCAAAGAAATAAAAGCCTAAACATTGCAGACGTTCATGTAGAAATGGTATTGCGTGGCTGTCTTGGATGAACAGTGTGGCATGAACAGTCATTTTTCCGGTTCCTGTAGTAACTCTTTCTCTAATATTTAACTTTTTCACCTATTCATGTTCAGGCACGTCTGGAGGAAGTCGCTATTTTTCTATTAGGTCAGTTGAGGGGAAGACCGAAAACTCATCAATTCAGTTTAATTAAATTTTATTTGCATAGCATCTTTAAAAATCGACATTATTAAGAGATTGAGGTGGGAAATCTGTCACATGTCTTGTTTACCCCACCTTATAATACAAGGATTTTAGTACAAAGTGTTGGACTATCCATCCAGCTTTCTTTAATTATGTCCAACATGTATAATATCTGAAAAGGAAAAAGTCCTGTGGTGGTCTTGGGTACTTTCCAGATCACAAATATGTATTCTCAACTATGTCTGAGGTGTACCACAGAGGAACAATTCCTCAATAATACAGCCTGGATTTAATTCCTGTGATGTCCCAATGCTTCAAAGGCAGTTGTCCTACAGCTCTGTCACTTGCTCCTTTCTGGTCACAGTCATACTGTATGATGATGTATCAGGAAGCGTGTCCTGAGACTGCTGTCCATGTTGGGCCCCATGTAGTCGCTGGCTACCTGAACAAACTCTGGTACTCTTATGGCTACTCCGGTTTCCTCCCACAATTCAAAGACATGAAGATTTGGCTAATTGGCATTCCCAAAATTGTCTGTAGTGTGGGCATGCCTTGTGATGGATTGGCACCCTATCCAGTGTGTACTCTGCTTCATGCCTCATGGGATAGACTCCCGTTGGCCTATGACACAGGATAAGGCGGTATAGAAAATTAATGAATAAATATTTTGGCACACACTTTTTTATTTGCCCGCGAATGGTGTTTATACATTTTTCAGTAAATGCACATCAACTTCACTGACCAGTGACTTGTCTTGTATTATGGTTCAGTGGATTATGATATGGCTCTCTGCAGTCCCAACAGAAGTGTTTGAGCCTAATTTCAGCTCTTAAATATAAACTTGATCTCCATGGATCAAGTGTGGCACCCTAAGGAAAATATAGGCGAGAAAAAAAAAACTAGACGCAGTACCAGAAATAAACTCTGATCGAGCATGTGTAAATTTAGGTTTTTATATACAGTATAATTATATATATACATTTACATATTATTCTTCCTTGCACTATGTAGTCAATAAATACATAGTGTCATACATAATAATAATAATTTTCAGAGTAATGCTTCTGACATTACCTGTAACATAACTGGTTTAAAGACTCATATTAACTCTATTGTGTTAAAGTTGTTGTCTACAAGGTGATCTTTACAACATCATTAGAAAAATAATTACATTCTACTGATACAGTTCAGTTTCCTAGCATCCTTGTTTGAGTATTATTCTAATTACCTCCATGTTCATGCTAATAAGTAAAGCCAGTAACACTACGAAGATGACTTTAGGTACTTAGGATTGTGGTTCATTTACACTTGCAGTAATTTACTGCCCTGATGACTTGTGTGCATGTCCTCTATAGGTTGAACAAGAGCGAATTGATAAGGTTTGGCCCAAGCTGCGAGTGTTAGCCCGCTCCTCTCCAACAGACAAGCACACGCTTGTTAAAGGTGAGAAAATTTGCATCATTTGTTAATTATATTGAAGTAATTTTTATATTATGTTTTATGTAAGCATAATAAATTTTTTTTTTATTATTATTATTATTATTATTATTATTATTATTATTATTAAAACATAAAATGCCAAAATGTTCAATTTAATTTCTTATCTTGTCTTTTCGTAATGTGAAAATCATTTTTGACAATTTTTTATAAATAATAGTTTTATTATTATTTGTAATGTTTTAATTAAATTACATTTAAATTAAATTAAAATTCAGCGTACATTTACCTACATTTCTTTTTATTTTAATGTCAAATAACATATTATTTTGCCTTTATAAACCCAAGGATTTGTACACTATAGTAACATAGATAATACTTGAGTAATTGATGTTTACATATTATAGACACGTGTTAGCTAAACAAGACTATTAGTGATTAATATGTTTATAATTAATTGGCAAAATGTATAATTAAGCCAGATCAGTACATGTCATGTACAAGTAAGTTGTACATGTACTACTGTACAACTTTATTATAACCCAATAACAGTCATAATTAATTTTATGTAGATTCATACAGTAGTGACAATTATTTTACTAACATGATTATGGTTTAATGCTAATATTCATGATTTGTAATGCAATGTAAGCCGTTTCACCTAGAATTTTACTGCAATTGCATAAAAAAAATGCAAGGCACCTTTTTTGCTGCATTTAATGTTATAAAGTTAGTACAGCATATGTACATGCTTTTATACACTGTCACAGCTAAGGTACCAATACAAATAAATACAAACCGGATTCCAAAAAAGTTGGGACACTAAACAAATTGTGAATAAAAACTGAATGCAATGATGTGGAGA
>JAQQZT010000016.1:11479222-11490851 GCA_030068275.1 Clarias platycephalus | reverse complement strand
GCCATCTCCACATCATTGCATTCAGTTTTTATTCACAATTTGTTAACTGTCCCAACTTTTTTGGAATCCGGTTTGTAGATTTTATTATAATTATTATTATTATTATTTTTACAATTATTATCATCATCCTGTAATGATGCTGTCTCTCAGGTATAATTGATAGCACGCTGGTGGATCAGAGGCAGGTCGTGGCTGTCACAGGCGATGGTACCAACGATGGACCTGCTCTGAAAAAAGCGGATGTTGGCTTTGCCATGGTATATTCCACCTCAGCCATAAACACACTCAAACCGCAGCCAAACCAACTGCTCAGTTTTTTATGCCAGAAGAGGAAAATCAGGCTGCTAAGTTGTAATTCCATCCTTCGAGTCTTTGCTCTCCTGTGCCACCCAAATTCAGGCTGTCCTCATTTCCCAGCTAACGTCACACTGACACACAGCATCACGCCATTTTGTGTCCTCCAGATGAAAAAAAAAAAGTGCAGCAGTGCCTCCTAGTGTGCATTTTGAGCAGTGGATCATCTCAGATAACGACAGGCTCAAATTGTTGTATCCCCCAGTAAGCAAAAATTAATGGTTAAATGACAGCCAAAAAATTCCCGACACCCCAAAGTTTGACCCAGGTTATGGATTATAGATCTGTCTTCCTGCTCAACAAGCAAAGGTCCTGTAGCGTTTTTTCACTTGGATGTCTGCAGAAGCCTGCTTTCATGGACATCATATCATGTAGTGATGCCACTTTCACACTTACAGTGGGGCAAAAAAGTATTTAGTCAGCCACCAATTGTGCAAGTTCTCCTACTTAAAAAGATGAGAGAGTCCTGTAATTTTCATCATAGGTATATCCTCAACTATGAGAGACAAAATAAGAAAAAAAAAATCCAGAAAATCATATTGTTGGATTTTTAATGAATTAATTGGTAATCATTAAACAATTTTAAATTGGATCTTTATGCACTACGCAGCCTATCATAGTAAAATATTTGTTCCGATTTCTTTCATTTAATCTACATAATTTAATATAATTTTATTTAATATGTAAAAATGGGGCGCCACAATTTTGCACAGTAATTAAAAAGAAGTCATAACAATGAAAATGTCAGGGGTACATTACATTATGTTCTCCATTTATTTTGGATTTGATTTAAAACATTCAGAATGCCTTTAATGTTATATGAAAGTTTTTTTTTTTTTAATAAACAAATCTCCCCATTTTATTTGCAGGGAATTGCAGGCACAGATGTGGCCAAGGAGGCCTCAGACATCATACTGACGGACGACAACTTCTCCAGTATCGTGAAAGCAGTGATGTGGGGACGCAATGTCTATGATAGCATCTCCAAGTTCCTGCAGTTCCAGCTTACTGTTAATGTGGTGGCTGTGATTGTGGCATTTACTGGAGCTTGTATTACACAGGTTATACCAATACGTCATACGCTGTAGACCAGTATACATTATATATGTGTTCATACATTCAGATTACACTTCATCTTATAGAAGGTGATGATCACTGAACATGCACTAATACAATTTGATCACAAACGTAAAAAGCATTTGGAAAGGGAATTTACTAAATTTGTTAAAATATATCTGTATGTACCAGTTAACCACTCACTCAAGCATTAGTAAAATCAACAATATAGCAATATACAGTATGTATGTTGTAAAGATTCTTATGTTTTTTAAGCTTTTCTTTTCTGAAGTTACTTTGTAATGTAATATCTTGTATGTAATTCTTCAGTTGAAGGGCAAGTAACTGCAGTAACATAAACCATGGTGTTACTGGGTCGAGGCCATTGGCCCATTTCCAGCTTTCTATAATAACTTTGGTGAATTTCCTTGAGGAACACTGACCTAATAAAATCAAGACGAAGGTTATTTCTAACCTCTCTACACCGAGGTAGAGACCATTTTTATTAATATTTATCCTTCAGTGTAGGGGCAGAAATACTGATTATGAATAGTATCAGAATATTAACGAATCTGATATTCTGTGCAATATATCAGGATGGTAATAAACAGAAAAAAAAGTAGTATATATGCATACACATTTCAGTCCAGAGCCAAATTAATTTCTCTCCAACCCTACTGAAACAGTGTAACATCTTTGCCATGACCACAGGATATGTCTTCTGACATGGTTGTTTAAGGAATGAGAAGCGACTCACTGCATTAGTTGGTGTTAAAGAACTTGTTGCCAGCTGAACCATATCAATCACTGCAGTAATTATCCAATGGATAATCATACTGTATTTTCCACATAGGATTCACAATTTCTGTGACGTCGAGTCAAATTCAGGTTCTCTTGGAAATAGATGTCTTGGACATAGGACTGATCTGTGTGTTGACTGTGGGGCAATAATTTAAAAGTTTAATTAATTAATATCTAATTTTAAAAGATCAATCAATCGTTGTAGTTCCCAATCTCTTGCAGCTTATGACAATATTTCCAGTGATTGTCCATTGTTGCAGCAGACAGTATATTTTTTGAGTTTTTAGACATCCTGACTAAAAAGAATGGTACATGCAACAGTTTACATTAATATTTCATATATCATGGGGTAATTACCACAAAGGCCACAATGTATTGTATATCTGACCAAATTTAGCTTTTTTTTTTCCTATTAGGATTCTCCATTGAAAGCTGTACAGATGTTGTGGGTGAACCTCATCATGGACACATTTGCCTCCCTGGCTCTGGCCACAGAACCACCGACTGAATCGCTGCTCATGAGGAAACCATACGGCCGCAACAAGCCACTGATCTCCAGCACCATGACGAAGAACATCCTGGGCCACGGCATTTACCAGCTTATCATCATTTTCAGTCTGCTGTTCGTTGGTATGTCTTTTCATAGCAATCGTATACGTTTTGCTTTTGACCTTATTATTCTTTAAGGTTATGCCTCCTGTTAATGCCTGTAAAGGAGGTTAGTTAAAACGTAAAGTGATTATCTAGTAATTCTGGAATTATAGAACTTTTACCGCATTGAAGAAAAAAAAAAGATTACTGATTGCATAACCACATTTGTGTAGGCGAGCAGGTCTTTGACATCGACAGTGGCAGGAACGCACCTCTGCATTCACCTCCATCTGAACATTACACCATCATCTTCAACACCTTTGTCATGATGCAGCTCTTCAATGAGATCAACGCCCGCAAGATTCACGGCGAAAGGAATGTGTTTGATGGCATTTTCAGAAACCCCATCTTCTGCTCTATTGTTCTGGGCACCTTCGCAATTCAGGTATTAACTAACACAAATATAGTTTATCTTCATTTTATTAATATGAAGTCGTTCTCTTTAAAGTTCAGTTACTGAATAACTAGATTGATTTTTTTTATTTTATACCGTATCAGATTTGATCAAAAAAGTATGAATACCTAAACATCATATTATGGCTGTGATGGACTAAACTGTTGCCACAAAGTTGTAGCACTTAATTATCTAGCATTTATGTTGTAGCATTGTGCTTCTCCTTCACTTGAACCCAGCACATATTCCAGCAGGCCAGTGCTCCATTGCACAACGTGAGCGTTATTAAATCACGGTCTGACAAAATTGACCCTTTCAACACCTTTGGATAAACTGAACCACTGATTCCACTTCTCGCCAGACATTAGTGTTTGATTTCACTAATGCTCCTGTGGCCAAATGAGGGCATCCTCAGTGCCAGTCACAAGCCTGAACTAAATTGGTGGATTGCTGCAGGAATGGCATCCGGCATAAACCCTATGATCTAATGGAGAGGAAAAACCCAAGCGAAAATCTTGAGTCAATCATGGAAAGAAATATCCAGCTTGATGATATTAATGATAAACAACATTATACAGTGATTTGCATAAAAATGTATACCTTGCTCATTCAAAACACAGGAATCAATGCGTTATTCCATCATACTGTACCAAATTAGGCTCAGGGAGCTTTGCAACAGGAACTCTAGGATTTGGTTTTAAATGGAGGAACCTGGGACAAATTCAGCTTTTGGAGTAAACAGTACTTTAGTCAGGTACCTTTTAGCTCCTAATGCACAGTGTGTATTTTCAGTGGTTGAGGGAATAATAGGTGGAGTTGGCTGAATGAAGCTTAGAAGCATTACGTTCACAATATGTCCTGAACCTTACAGGAAATGTGTAACAAGATACATAAGTAAGAGACTGATGGGGTGAAATCTAATCTGGGGATTTTGATATCAGAATCAGAGCAGGGGAAACCAGAAAGTGAGAAATGTAGAAAAAAAAAGCACAAAAAAAAGGATTCTGTGAAACAACTTCAGGAATGCCCGTCTTGTTTTTCAGATCATTATTGTGCAGTTTGGAGGCAAACCCTTCAGTTGCTCTCCTCTCGATGTGGAAAAGTGGATGTGGTGTGTGTTTTTAGGACTCGGAGAGCTGGTCTGGGGACAGGTATCTTAATATTTCAGTTGAAATATCTTCAGTGTAGTCTAGCATGCAAATGTCATAATGTCATATTACTGTATGTCAAAAAAAAGGAAAAAGAATATCTTGGCAATATTGAAGATGTTAGAAATAGATTTGCAGTTTTTTGCAGATCACTAAAATAGAGTATCAGTCTGCTTATCAACGAGACATGTAATATGATCAATACGATACCAACCTCTATCCCCTTGGTGCGATTCAGGTGATATCAACCATCCCGAACAGTAAGCTTAGGTTCCTGAAAGGAGCTGGTCAGCTCACTCAGAAGGACGACGTACCGGAGGAGGAATTGAATGAGGATCAGGAGGAAATTGATCATGCTGAGAGGGAGTTACGACGAGGACAAATCCTCTGGTTCCGCGGTCTAAGCAGAATCCAGACTCAGGTGCGACGCACAGAGACACAGCAAACATTTTAATGATAGCTGTACACTTCTGTACTTAATATTATGACTTAAACATTTATGGGCACAGAATTAATTTTAGGTGCAAGTTTAATTTGGAAACATTTTGAATTTTGCAGTCAAGTTTTTTGTATTGAAAAAAAAAATCAGCTTAAAGAATATGTGAGTGCTACAGTACGTATATTTACTGAGTCCTCTGCTTTTTCCCTGTGGTTGCCAGGTTTTTGGTCACCAAAAGAGTTTGATTGCACCATTTTATTTCATTTATTATTACAGTAAATTTGCTTTTCTGTTTCCGTTATTATTGCTAAACTTGTCAGAAGCTGCTAGCAACCATTTTTACAAGATTTTGTATTTTTTTATTGTATATGAAAGTCCTGAAAAATTATGATATATTTATGAATGTTTGCACAATATGATCTATGCATTTGGGTTTGCTTTTACTAATTCTTCATGTTAGCAGCGCTTCCTTCAGATGGCAGGTACTGAACACCTCTGGACACTTTCTACTGGCATCAGTACACTGTTCACTTAAGCTGCGGTTTAAAGAAAAAGACTTCTGCTCCATTTATAGGCTTTACGTTTCTTAGCTTATTGAAATCTATAATGCTGTATAAAACTAAATGCTGTGAAAAATCTGACGTTGTTTGAAACATTGTGCCTTCGACCCTAATGCTTAAAACCGACGATGCAATGTAGATTATTTGATGTGTGTACTGTCTGTACGCTTGTTGCAGATCGAGGTTGTGAACACGTTCAAGAGCGGGACTTCCTTTCAGGGGGCACTGAGGCGCCAGTCCTCCACCACCAGCCAGAATCAGGATGTAACCAATGTTTCTAGTCCTAGTCACATGTCCTTGTCCAATGCCCTTTCCTCTCCTACCAGCACTGCTGCTGTTCCTGCTGGCCGTGAGTGACTACTTTCTGTGCGTGCTTGTCTCAGATGCCCTCTGGGAAATTAGAAATTTGACAAAATAAAAATGTAAACTATGTAGAAGAGTCTTGGTAACGTTAACAAATTTGTCCAAACGTCCACTAACTGTACATTTCACTCCATTCCTTGTAATTTAGTATTCTATTTAAATATATCCGAATATCTGATTTAGAAACACTATGTGCTTCCTTATTCGAAATTGTTGAAGCACAAGTGCCAACAGTAAGCACTATTCCGTGCTCATCTAAACTGTGTAATTGTCATCATAACACAGCCAACACTTGATATCTGGAATGTTATATGTTAAGTATTATTGTCGCTTACACAGCGCTTCGTTCCAACTGAGTAATCTGATTGGACGAGAGCCATTCCACAAATTATGATATAGATTATAACAGCACTGGGATGTTTAACTATGTGTCAAAGGTGCTTAAACAATCATTAATTACACTAATTGTCACTCGACAATATGGGTGAAAGTAGGCCGTGCGGTCCATAGTACTGTAAAGAGGCGAGAGCAGCTACCTGCCAAAACCCACATTCAAAACCAGTCATGGAAGCACTTTCTGCAAGAAAACACATCTGTTGATGTTATGTCATCTTAAAAAAACCCTTATTTTCCTTATCAACTGCTTTTAATTAATTGCTACTGATCTGTCTCCGTTGTTTTGTTCATGGCTAATGCGAGCTACAAAACTAACCAGTGGCTAACACAAGGCTGAATCCCAAACCCTTCTCTAACCCCTGATCAATGGCACTACTTGGTGTCTGGAACAAGTACAAGTTTATAGTACCACGTACTGTACATAGTGCTCTAGCTTTGTATTTAACGCTATTTGGGATTCAACCCTGGAACCCTGGAAGTTAACACCGCTAATAGTCTAAAGAGGAATAATTGGAAATATAAGGAGAAAATTACAACATTAACAGGACTGTCCATCACCACCATGGTTTATTCTTTCACCTTTTGGTGTTATACAGTAGTACCAGTAAGAGTTTCAAAATGCTTGTACCCCTGTTAATTACACTAACAGTTGTTTGCTGACTGTCGTGGAAGGCCGTTTGTGGAATCATATGGGTTGGCAGAGCACAACCTGGTAAAATAGACAAACAAATCATCATCTGTTATGAAAAATAAATGCCATTTGTAGAACTGTTGTATAGAAGCAATATCACATATACAAAAAAATATCTTTTTTAGAATTTAAATCAAAGTGACACTCTCTTAAATTCTACATGTCAAGGTAAATATTTCAAGCTCAGGAAAATCAATAATCCAGCATCTCAAAATATAATAATATTTCAGATATTCAAATAATTTTTGCAAAGGAGTTACAATAGTATCATCAAATATTATTTCTTATCCTTCCCTTTTTATACCCACATACTGTAGATTGTCTGGTACCTGGTTAATCAGTTCATCGTTGTAATATTTGTGTGGTTTACTGCTTCTTTTTTTTAACCACACTGTTTGGGCTAATTATAAGTATAAAAGTAAATAAAAAAATAAAATGAAATTACTTAACAATTTAAGATTCCTTCTTCGCCATTTAACCTTCTACCCCATGCTGTTGCCATATAATCATATACCTTTTTAATTTTGCAAGGTAAAAACAATTACCTAGATACATGTAAATGAGCCTCAGTCTTTAGCCTTTTGTCACCGGCCCTCGTTCTGAGCCACCTACATGAGAGTGTTCTATTCATTAATAATCTGCATGTTTATGGTTCCACCACTAGATGTTATAGGCATTGTGTTTTTGGGGTTCCGTAGATCCTTTCAAGATTTTCTTTATAGCGGTTTCTTAGGAGGAAGTACATAGGCTGATTGGCTGATCAGTTAGGGTCATTAGACAGGATGAATGTCTGGAGTAGTGTTGTTTTTTTGTTTGTTTGTTTGTTTTTTGGTATTTTGGTAGTAGGTTATATGTCACTTACTATATGTGTGGTTTTTTTTTTTATCTTTGCAAGACTGCAGAATTCTTAATTTGAATTGTTGAGCCTTAAATGAGGTTGATATAGTCAATATTTTTATAAAGAAGAAATGTATTATTCAGCTATTCCCTATTATTTCACGTAGGGAGTTTGAATGTTCTCCATGTGCTTGGGGGGATTCCTCTAGGTACTCCAGTTTCCTCCCACATTCCTCCCGCATGTTGCAGGCTGATTGGCTTTTCCAAATTGCCATATGGTGTGTAAGTTTGTGTGCTTGTGCCCTATGATGGGATGGGACCTCTTACAGGGTGGACCCTACCTGTTTTCTGGTGAGGCTCCAGGCTCTCTTTGGCCCTACACAAAGTAAGCACTATAGATCATGAATAGATTGATGGATGGATGGATGGATTTTAGACAATTCATTCAATTTGATTTGTATATCTTTTCTCCAGGTATGGCGACCATTTGTGCAGTGGAAGGTCACATATCTAATATTAAATATGGATTTTAAGGCAGATCTTCAGTAACAAGGCATTTCTACTATAAGGAGTACATTTACTCATGTCATCAGTGGGCATCTTTGACCATCCTTTCTGCTTCTTTCTGCTTTTTTCTGATGTTCTTTTGCTTTCTTGTAACTATATATGTATGTATCACTTTACCCACCACTTTCTCAGAGGAGTTCTTGTCTCAATGTCCAATATGTGTTTGTCTCCCTCAGAGTGCTAATCGCCTTGGAGTGAGGGTGCAGCCTACGGCGTGAATTTCAGGTTGTGAGTCCCCCCACCCTCTGTCCGTCGCTAAATTTATGTGAACTAATAACCTCCTGCAAAAAAAAAAAACGAACTCACCAGGCTGCGTAAACATTCAAGTATAAGCCAACAATATCCTCAGCTAGATCTGTTTGCAACAGTACTTTGTGATTAAGTTGCAAATATTTTATTATGATTATTATTATGATGTCTTTCTACACAGATTTGAAGACGTGTGAAGAAAGTGTTGGGTCTTCATCATAGTCTTGTCTTGTCTAGTCTATGTGTAAATCTGAGCCTGATGAGGCCCATTCTGTCTCGTGGCTTCACGCTGTCAAGTCTTGCTGAATTTTAGGCCAATTTTCCATTGCTGTGATTCGTTTTCTCATTTTTTTTCTGTGTGTTGGCCTTATTGCCCCTTTATTATTGCCCTTTTATTGGACGTTATTAGCCTTAGCACTAAGCACTACATTTTACAATAATTTCGTAGGATGTTTTAGTCCAGTGCAGTGCTTGTTGGATCGATAGATGTTTGGAAATACCAGGGCAGGTTCTTTCCTGAACAATAGGAATTTCCATGCTTCCTAGCCAAGGACTAATTGCAAAAGTCAACAACCTGAGACCTTACCCTTTAAAAATGACCCACTATTGCATGCTTGTTCATTTTTTCTTTTCTTTTTTAAGACACTACGAAGCGCTCAAGCATTCTTGTAAAATATTGACCATGTTGTCATATACATGAGTGACCTAATCAATTTAGAATTGATTGATCGGTGTTCACTCAGAGACATAGTGCATAGTGGCAATTGTGATGCAAGAAGGAAAGTGCAGCAGGAAGTCTAGTCTCCAGGCTCTAGGAAAAGGCAGGCAAACTCAACTGTGGTGCAAACAATAGAATGTTAGAATCCAACACAGGGTTTGACTTCTCAGCCCCGTTGAGTTGACCTTACTGCTTGGGAACTGGGACCTGGCAGAGAGCATGGGCCACTCCAATGCAAGACATAGTTAAAAACACAGAGTTTGGTGAACGTGACTCATATGTATAAACTCTGCTTTACTTTCAGATACTACAGTACAACTCATTCTCTAAGCCTGATGCCCACCTTGGAGGAAAGTCCTGTCCTTTAGAATGGCCCAAAACATAGTGTTCTAAAGAACAGAGCCCAGGAAGTAGCAGCTGGTAACCCTACACCTTAAGGAACTGCCATACAAACAACGGATATATCTCCAGTTTAGGGAGTATCCGTGGTCCAATGTGCCTGATAGGACATGGACGGACTAGAATACTCAAAAAAATGTGCTGAAAGTCAGCATCAAGGCCATATCGGCAAAACTAATGTTTGATTCTCCTCTCAGCACATAAATGCAACAGGTTAAATGCACGGCTAATATTATGGTATATCATCGCAAGGCAAGATCCTAGACTATTCTACAATGTAGCAGTTTCATAAAGGAGCCCATACAGTATGTGTATTCAAGTGAGATCTCTTAAAGACTGGCTTAAGAGCATACTGTACATAATGGCTGCCAGCCAGCCTTATTAGCAGACAGGGCAAATACAGGCAACACTCCAAGCATGTGAGATCCCTAGAAAGAGGTGATGACTTTGCTATTAGTACTTAACTAGGAAGTGAACACACAGGAAACCTCCACTACGTCCTAATGGTCCTCCGCTGCATTGTAGAATAACAGTTAAATATGCAGCCTATTGTTCTCAGTGTGCTATCAGTAATCGAAGATTAGCATGTCCTCTGTGGTAAAGCTCTTCCATTCAGACAGGAAAGAAGAAACATCAGTTTAATGAATGAACCAAGATACCTACCTCACACATGGCCACATGATTTTATCTATATTTCATTATTTTTCATAGCATACCTAAATGTAGCATCAATAAAGTATGAAAAATTTAGCTATAATTATAACAATGTATTGCACCAGATTTCAGACAGATATTCCCACTTTAGGGTGGTATGGAAATACACAGCATAGCAGTATGGCCTGTGTAGTGTAAGACTTTTGTTGCACAGGTAGGCAAGAGCCAGAATCATAGGCATGTCACAATTTCATGCAGTTATTACTTTAAAGTACAATTTTACAAATAGGTTTTGCACTGTAAATATAAACACCAAGGGCAAAGGGATGGAAGAGCTTCATCACAGAGAAGACATGCAAGCAAAACGCAACTAGATAGGTGAATAATATAAGCAATATTTAAATATTTAACCATATTATCTAGGTGTTCATTGATTTTGTTTATCAAAGACTTGCAAATTAGGTATATATTGGGGATGTGCTCGAAAATTTCAGGCATGTTAGTACTGGAATACTGAAATCACCATTCAAGTATTTGTTATCTCGCAATTAAGTCAGAACATAAAGATGAGAGTGTTATTGTGGTTTTCAAGTTAGATATGTACAGTACTGTATATTAAAAATGTAAGTGTCCCGAGTGGGCAGTTGGGAGCAGGTAGTCATGTTAGACAAGTGAGTACGCATGAGAAAATCGCAGTAGACGTACATTTCTAAACATATAGAAACCGCTCCATGATGCATTTGAGTTTACCTTGTGAATTGCTAACATGTAGAGCGCTCAATTATATTTTATTCACTAATTGAGTAAATATAACATGGAAATATCGCATTAATATAATATAGTATCCATCTCTGGCCAGGAGTCACTGGATGGCAGGGGTGGCATACGCTCTCTTCCTTGTCAATCATGGTGACACTAGCCAATCATGGGTGTCTATGAGCTCATGGATGATTTTACCATCACAGGTACAGTACCGTCCCATTTTTTGCATTATCCGAGAGGAATTTCAGCAAGAACGTTAGCAGATAAATTTCAGGGGACATCTGAGACCCGTGTAAACACATGCATGCATCACCACTTAAAGTTTCCAAACCAAAAGCTTAACTCCAAATCTCTACACCTTTAACATTTAAAATTTGAACTAAAACCATAGTGTGCCCTCTGAGTGGCGCAGTGGTAAAGTGCTCACCAGATCGCTGGTTCGATCCCCGGGTGAAGTTGTAACCTCTCACAGCCGGAGGCCTAGAGAGAGCTGATTGGCCAAGCTCTCTCAGCGGGGAGGGATGAGAGGTACTTCGTGCTCCCACATTAATCACGGCTCTACAGCCAATCAGGGGCGTCTGTGAGCTCGC
>JAQQZT010000016.1:11467307-11479122 GCA_030068275.1 Clarias platycephalus | reverse complement strand
AGATGCGGTCGGCTGGCGTCACGTGGTTCGGAGGAAACACGTGATAGTCTTTGGCCCTCCCGGCTGAGTGGTAGTAGGGATGGATGAGGGATTAATGAGGGAGCCCCCTAGTGACTGGGAGGAATTGGACATGACTAAATTAGGGAGAAAATCGGAAAAAAAAAAAAACAGAGTGTGCATTGTTACAAAAGTGTTCAGTCTTAAGTTGACAGTCGGTAAAGAGGTTGCTGCACATTTAATATTTCTTTCACTAAATTACATCTGCAAAACGAACACCTAGACCACTAATTATAGCACAATTATAGTGAATTTAGCCTTTTACTTTCTTTGTTCGTTAAAACAGTTAACAGGGTTCATTAAGTCTTGCAGATATTCAATTTAGCCAGATGGTACAGTACATCCCTAATATATACTATCTGATTATTTAAAGTGATCATGTCTATTGAGTATTCCGAGATATTTGTACGATTATGCATAGCTGCAGTCGCGTCCAGAACCGAGACAGTCTTAGCAAATACGACCAAGAATTTTGTGGCCTATACTTGAGTGTTTACACAAAACGCATGGCGTTGTCAAGCGAACAGACTTCAGTCTGTTCCTGTCTTTTCTTACTCGGTGTATAGTGTGTGTGTCTGTGTGTGTGCGCGCCTGTGTTCATTTAAAGCGTCTTCACCTAGTGTTGTCCCGAGCTGCATGTTCTCATTGTGTCGTTGTACTGGTGCTTGGTATATTACCATTGTGTTGTGACTCTATGCTTCTTGAAGCATAGAATTTGTTGGCTCATGTTCTCATCTCAGCCATCTCTCCGTATCCTGTGCTTGTGTCAGCTCATTCGATCTGTTTCTTCTAAACTCATCCTGGGTCTGAAATCTTATCTTTTCCTCTTACCTTGTTTTACTATTAAAAAGCTGCATGTGTTTTGTTTTCCTTAACAGAAATTGTCTCTAGGTATACAACAAACTGGATCTCACTGTATACCGTATTCTGTGCTGTGCAAAAAAGGGACACTGCTTATTTTATTTTCTCTGGCTTTTTGGTTTTGTTTTTGTTAACTTGCAGTTCTTTTTACCCTTTGAGCGATCGTTTGAATTCATTTTTCAAACGTGGTGCAACAACATCTCAGTACACAATAGTAGTAGTGAGTTTGGGAATGCCTTTCTAAGTTTTGAAGCTGCGGATTATGGCGGTTCCTGTGGCCTTCTCTCATTCTTATCTTCCCCAAATATTATTCCCTGCCATGAAAAGAAACTCATTTATTTCAAACTCTGTCCTTCCACAGATCCGTGTGGTGAACGCGTTCCGTAGCTCGCTCTATGAAGGCCTGGAAAAACCAGAATCTCGAACCTCCATCCACAACTTCATGACCCATCCTGAGTTTAGAATAGAGGACTCGACACCCCACATCCCCCTCATAGACGACACTGACATAGATGACGAGGCGGCCAGGAAGAATTCAAGCCAGCCATCATCCCCCAACAAGAATAACAATGCCATCGACAGCGGCATAAACCTCACCACCGACACAAGTAAATCGGCTGCCTCGTCCAGTCCCGGGAGCCCCCTTCATAGTCTGGAGACTTCACTCTAGCCCTGATCGCCCGCGAAGATCTAATAAAATCCTCAAACAGGACGATACACGATAAAGAGCCAATGCGCACAAATGTGCGGCTGACTGAACGTGTGGTCCGAAGCGTGTTATATTTTTCCTCCTTCTTCTCCGATGATGCTTTTAGGAGATTGAGATTTTAATTGGAACGTTTTCTGGATCGACTTGAAAAACAGAAACTGACCACTCCCTTTTTTCCTGAAATGCAATGGACCACAGTGAGAATTATTTAAATTGAATTCAGCTACTCTAACTACTTCTCCTGCATGAATGTAAATTACCCTGAGTTTTTATTTTGGGGAAAAAGAAAAAAAAAAAAAACTGGAAAAAAAAAAAAAAAACGTTTTGAATTAAATTCTTGGATTTGATTTGGTGGGAAGTGCCGTGGGCTGCAACTTTTAAGACTCTGATTCAATGATCTCTGAGTATCGTGTGTGGCATGTACCTTACTGTATAGATTTATTTGGTTAATGAATAAATTGTGTATCGAGGTTGCAGGGCTCGACTTGCACAAGTAGATTTTGCACCTGTTGGAAAAAGAAGAACCTATGGAACCTAGCATTTCGTAAAAATCCTATATATAATATACATAAATATATAAATATATACAGAGTTTATCTTTGTTGGCATGTTGCCTTGTTTCTGCTTCAATGACTCTAACTACTTTAACTTATTTATGTCCTAAAGAGAATGTAATTTGTTTACAAAAAAACATAGATGCGTCCTTTTTTTTTTTTTTTTTTTTTTTTTTTAAACATTAGGGTTTAAACCATATGGCAGACATTAGTTGGAAAAGCTCAAGCTGTCAGTTACACTCTAGGTGTTTTATTACAAAACATGTGCTGGACTTGCCTGCTATTTTGTCATATAATGTAGATATTTTTAGACGATTATAAAACAAACCAAAATATAGTGGGATCATATAATTAACATGGCATCTTAGTATTATACATTGTCGGGATGAACTCTGAACAGTTGCCTCATTCTTAAACTCGCCCTCAACTTGGACTTTAAGATGAAGGTTTAATTTCTATACGCTTGTTTCGATTTCTTTTATTTTTTTACAGTCACTGCTTGGAAATGAAACCTTTCAGTCCGTCTTGAATATGAGCATCTACTTCAGGTTGGATTTAAGGATATAGTTTAGAAAAATTGCTTATTTAATGAAACAATTTTTTTTTGCCTTTTATGTGACCATCACAGGCTGCAGATTGTTTTGGGTTTTATGTTCTCAAAGATGTAAATTAAGTTATTATTTGGCTCTATGGAAATCAGAGTTGTGTTGAAAATCTTGTGATATATTGTGTTGATTCTTCTTTTTTCATTTATTGATTTCTTTTCTTTGAGAGACAGAACCCGGCTGAAGAGCTGTTGACATTTTGAACAACAGAAATATGAAATGAAACTAAGGGGAACCAAACAAAACAAACAAAAAACAACAACAAAAAAAAGGAAAAAACAACAAAACGGAATGTGGCTTTTGACTTTTTCTAAGAAGAGAAGATAATACATATATGATGATCATTTCTTTTCTGCACTATCCAGATATGAATGAATTTCTGTGGTGTAAATTTAGATGTGCTTCTGTGTGTTTCAAATCAAAGCTTGTCTTCCTGCAGTCAGTAAAATATACTCTAGCATCTCAACAGTATTCAGTAGTTGTTAACTATTTATTGTGCTATAGAGAGGACAACAAGAAATGAAGGCACATTTACAGGGGAAACTGATGTAACTGAGATCCCTTAAAATTCTCCTATATTATTATTATTATCTCCTCAATTGGAGCTATGGGGAAGCATGATCTTATGCTTAATATGCAAGCTAATCTCACTTTCCTTTGATCCTGACCTGTTTCTTTTGAATCTTTTTTCGCAGTTTGTTTCCTCCTCACGAGATGGTGCATAAGCTTTAATCGTTAGCTCAGGCATGCGTAACGATATTTAATGTCAAACATCCATATCAGAATCCTGTAACCTCCCTGTTATTTTGTCATTTATTTCAGAAAACCTTCTGCCAACAGTGTCAACATTTCTATGATACAATTTTCATGTCTAATGGTGAATGAGAATGAAAATGGTAAGTAATTTGTATGCAGAATGAACCGGACTGCGTTTTAGAGTTAAAACCATTTCATCGCTCTGCAAAAAGAAAATAAGACATCTATTTACATCAGTTCAATAACCACACCCCACTCCATCGATTATTTTTAAGCGTTCTAATAATACTGAATAATATTTCTTGCAATACATCAGCTTCTATGTACTGTACTTAGCAGCATGCATTTTGTGGAACAAAGAAGATAACATGCCACTGATACTTTTGGCACTCTAACAATTTATGGGTAAATTATAAGTGTTCATTCATCTTGTTTTATGATTTTTTTTTTAAATCTATACAATAACTGTAAATAAAGAATTCAATGTCCTTGTTCATTTAATACTATGCAAAACGTCATGCTTTCTGATTGTCACCCAACTCCCCTTAGAGTGTGTTGCTGGAATGTTTGTGGTCTCAAAAAAAAAAAAAAAAAAACAGTAAATTATGTGATGTAAATGGATTTTCTAGCCTGAAACAAGTGACGAACTGTGACTCTTGCCGCTTGTCCATACCACAACTCCAGACAGCAGCGCGAGTGGAAAATTAAAAACAAAAAAAATAAACTAACCCAAAAAAAAAAGGGAAAATTTTTAAAAGGCACTTAATAAATTCCCAGAGCAGCATGAACCAGAATGGTGTCTAATCCACAGTTTTGGCGTCTTGTGTGATACTTTCCTAAGTATGGATGTGTGTGTGCTTGTGGGTATGGCTGTGTACAGGTTGCAGTTTTCAACAAAGAATTCAAGCAGAACATCTTCATCCTAAAGTTAGTGAAGTAGAATGCGATTCAACCTATGTAACCTATTGTGCTCACGGCCCCAAATATTTTGCAGAATGACCGATGGAAGCACAGATCTTGTGGACTCTGCATCTGAATGGCAGCTCAATGTTTAATACAGTAACAAACACCCTTGTAACAGGGATTTTCAAAGGTGTCCCATTTCATTTGACAACAAAAAAAAAGAAACCTAAATAAATGAGTTAAGAAATTAAATGTAAATGTTACAATTATGAAATTACATCTAATGTGTTATGTAGCAAAATTCTCAACTAGCCATGTATCAGTATGAACAGTGACTAACATGACATCTGCGTTTGAATCTGTGGGATTGATTCTGCATGCTGATGCTTATACATTAGATATGTAAGAGAAAAATATATAAAAATTACAAAATGGCGATGCAGAATGTGAGCAGACTGTCAGCAACATCTGTATCTCTTTAGTGTGTCTTCTTTTTTAATTATTCCTTTGTTATCTCATCTTGCTGTCATGCTTCAATTCTTCATTTTATTATGTTAGACGGTTTATTTTAAAGACAATTAGCAGCTTTAGTTTTAGTCCATTAGAAAGACTCAATGTTATAATATATTAACCAAATCCATATGAAGGTTATAAATATATATATATATATAAATGGTGGATTTGGTTATATGTTTGGTATATGTTTGGTTATATTCTCTAAATCATTTATAACCCTAAAGCTGTTAAATGTCTACTGTACGTGTCTTATTCATTGAACACTTCTAAATCTTTGAGTATCCAAGTGTTCTGTTCAGTGGTAACTGTAAATACTTAAAGTTGTTAACTTGATGAAATTTCACCCATCATCTGGTATTCATTCATGCATTATGTTTCATTTTTAACGTTGCACCAGATTGCAACAGATACACCTTTCAGAATTTACGCAGGTGAAATTTCTTCAACAACTTTAAGCATGTCTACTTGCCACAGAACAGTACATTTGGGATATGCATCAACTGAATGACTGAGGATATATAATTTCTAACATTCCACATTCCTTCACTTTGTCGTATGACTTCATGATTGTCTAACATGCTCATTGCAAAAAAAGACACACTGGCCTCTTTTTTTTTAAAATACTGTAGTCCTTTCTGATTATCAGAATTTGGTTATTTTTTCTCTAGACACCTTCAGAAGACACATTGGTGTAAACTATTACTGGATCAGAAAATGTTTGTTACTGTACATCTATAGAATGAAATTATTTTAATTGGTGATATCAATCCAGGAATGGAAATAGAAGCATTACTTTAACTGTTATAGCTCTTGTGCATGTTGATATTAAAATTCTTGACATATCAAGCATGGAGCAGGGTTAGCTATTGTACAGCAGCCTTGGAACATTTAGAAGGATGAGGGCTTTTGTCCTTGATGTCCACTGTTAGAGGTAAACAGTAGTGGCACCTGAAATCCAAGCCTGAAACACGGTATAAAACTGTAACTGCGAGCTACTGTTTTTATTAAGAAAAGAAAATGAATGGACTTAATATATTAACACACATTCCAATGGTAGACTAATAATCCTGATAATTCTTATCTTTAACAATTTTATTTTTGAAACTACACTAGCTACACTACATCTAAGAGAAATAGATTGTCATTGAGAATGTGTTTTTAAGCTACATTACATTTCCCATCCTTCTCATATACACATTAACATGAACACAAGACATTAACGTCTTCTGAAGACAAACAAAATCATTGCTTTAGTCGAGCTGTTCACTAAACTAAACACCAGAGGGTGGCACGGAGACAGAAATGTAAACCTTTGGGGACAATTTCTTTCAAACAATGTACTCTGTTTTAAATTTTTCAAATTAAGTGCAAATGCTTATTTGACTGGAACTTCAGTAAATGCAGTCTTTTTTCATGTTAAACACAATCTTTCCCATATGTCACACAAACACAGTGTTCCCATCTTGGAACTTACCTAAATATCAACCAGTCAGGTCTTGTGATGAGGATGAAGAAAGGTTTAAGTTATTCAGGTGCAATGAATTATAGTCTTTGGTGTGTTCAAACATCAGAATGGAGAATCTCACTGACGTTTAACACTTCATGGGTGTTCTTGTTGTACTGTACACCGTACTGGTTTGACTATTTCAGAAACTGCTGGGATCCAATGAGTGACAGGTCTTAGTTATGAAAATACCTTGTTTGTTAGATATGAAGGCTAGAAAGGATATGGTACAGTAACTCAAATAAGCATTCAAATAAGCGTTCAGAGGAAAGTATATCGGAATGCACACAACAGATACAACAGTAGAGTTCGATATCGGCAATCTGAAGCCACCACGTGAAAATTATTTTCAAAAATTAATCTGTGTTTTCACACCATTCTCTATATGTAAACTCTAGTGGCTGTTATGTATGAGAATCCCTGGTACAAGTTTGTCCTTTAACCCTTCATCCGTGTTTTGACACAGATCTGACATTGCTTTTAGCTAGAAATATTTGCTAGTTTATTCTCCAATCAGCAGAAACATCGGGGTGTTTACATCCACAGCACAACCTGTGCCAACACGTTGCCCATACTGTGTCATTCAAAGTATGGGTGCATTAAAAATGGTCCGCCACCCAAAACTTATCAATGCTGCTCCTGTTGAAATATAAATAGGATGTCATGGGTAAACCCTTCCTGTCTTTCCAAAAAACGCGCAAACAAACAAAGGAAAAGGGTACCAATATAATGTGCAATGCTTAATCTCCATAATGTTGTTTCTAAAGACCAGCTCATTCACAGGGACTTTTATAGCAGTCACTCTGTATAATCGAAGTGTTGTTGTTTAAAGCTGGGGTACAACAGTGGTAAGAAAATACACATTGTTGGGTCCAGCAGCACAGAAATGTCAATTTTCCACAAAATTTTTGACTTCCATTAGATGCACCCTAGGGAGCATAGCTCCCATATGCAGTAATGTCATTCTGTGAGGTTTTCTATGTCTAAACATTGTATGCGAGACAGTATGCGAATTTTTCTTTTTAGTTTCATCTATTGTTAAACAAAATTAAAAAAGAAGAGGTTCTACCTAGATCATTCCCTTAGTTTTGGACCTGTAAAGTTCTATCTGCAGTTACTAATTGGTGTTCAGAAGGTACACCCAAGGGCCAATCAGATTTCACCATTTTATGTCAACTAACTGCTGAAATTTAAAGGGCTAAAGAGAATATTAAAATTGTAAATCTCAACAATAATTCTTTAATTCCAGGCGTTATAAAGAACACTGTTGCAAACATGGAGGATTTTATTTAAACTCAATGAAAAAAATTTTAAGTTTACAATAAAAAAGGTAATTATGACAGTTAAGTTGAAATATACTGCCATATAATTTGAACAACTCTCTTTTAATATCAGTGAGGCTAACTACATGACATTTATCACTAGGAAAAAAATATACTTTAACTCTAATAGTTAAATATTAGTGGAATAATCACATTTCTCAGATCTCAGAAATATTTCTTGGCATTATATTGCGTAACTGCATGCAAGTTAACTTCACTCATCGTATAATATTCATATTAGTGTATATTTTACATGTATTTTTTTTAATTTATAAATGGATGTCTTTGCCTGATTTAGTTTCTCAAACATCTATTGTAAATCTGTTCTGTTAAATTCAGCAATACAGTACATACAATACAAAGTATCAGTGACATCTTGAAAGATCTCCTCTGTCAATTAATTACATTTTAGATGGATAAAGATATGAAATAACTACTTACACGTTGCAACAGTTTCCTAATTAACTTACAAATCTTTAGCTTGGCACCTCTTTTTATAAATGTTAATAATTAAAATGTTCTTTAAGACTTTCAGCTCTTGTGGTTTGCTACAAAATTTTGGGCATGATTGGGGTATCATTAAACAATATAATTATTTTTTTCTTCTTCCCTGAAGGAACAGGCATATTTCAGGATTCAAACTGTGAAAGTGTGGTTCTGGGAGCATGAGGAATCATTTTCAAAGACAAATTCACTACCACAAACCTAATGGCAGTCAATAAAATCTTGGTTACTTTTTTACTTTAACCAGTGAGTGTATATTATTGTTTTCTTTCTCTTTTTATGACTTATTTGCTGGACATTGAGAGGTTGTAATATACAGAAGAGTATTAAGAGAACCAATGATGTAAGTTCAGAATTTTTTCCCTCAGAAATCTGACTTGAATTTTAGAGTTCTGTTTCTTTTTTCCCTAAAAGTATCTACTTTTTTCTCAGAATTGACTTTTTTTTCTCCTTAGAAATATGAATTCAATGTGAAATAAATCCAGCTGAGAATAAACTCACAAGATTGAAGGCAGAATTTTGAGGAAAAACAAAAAAAGAATTCTGAGAGTAAAGGCAGAATTCTGAGAGAGAGAAAAAAACTCAGAACTCAACTACACATTGTTAGTTTTTTCTGAAACTGAGCAGATTCTGTCTGACACACAAAAGTTCAAAATATGTGTTTTTCCTATACTGTATATCTTCAAGGTAATAAAACTCGCAACTTGAGTGGGGTTGACATGGGGTTCTTAAAGTAGATACATAACACTAGGAGAAAACTATTTGCATTTAAAATCTTCATATAACTCCACATTTAAAAACAAAAATACAGTATAGCCATATTGATGTGGTAGTCTTTTTTAACATTTAGTTTATTTAATGTTTATGGAAGAAGGCTTGTTTCACAAATGATGCACAAAATTTAATGCTATTAAAATTGTTAAAATGTGATGCATTCTAAGCATTAATAACACTTTGATATGGTGTTGTAGAAAAATAAACCAAAATGGGTTGATGTGATGTGGCATTGCATCATACCACAATGTTATGAGTTAGTTTCTTATAACCGCACACCCCGCTGTGTTTGAATCCTTGCTTAACAGATGTTTTAACGTAGATTATAGTGAAGTCAGCCACAACAAAGTGAAAGGCTTTCAGAGCCTTCTGTTTACCATGGTTAGTATTCAGAAGAAACAGCAAGAACCCTGTAGAGCATAACAAAGTGCAATCTCTCTCTCTCTGTCTCTCTCTCTCTCTTTGTGTGTGTGCAGTCTTATTATATCATGAATGAGTTCTTCTGATATAACGTACGTATAGCTTTACTCTAATACTTATATTATGAAAAAATATCTAGATATTCAATTTTGGATCTAGATAATATCTAGGTTTCTTCAATACAGCAGCAAACTGAAGGATAACAAACACAAGAGTGCTAGTTAGTACCTGCATGCCTGCAACATTAGCAATATGGTGGGTTTTAACTGACAAACTTGCCAATGGGTGCAGATAAAGTGTAATTAATAAATGCCATTTATAAGATTGCAAGAACATCAGTAAATACATTTCCCTGTTTGTCTGCGAGCAAAGTGTGAAGGGTCTCCATGTGTCCATAAATTATAATTATAATCAGACTGTCCCTGATGAGCAAGGCGATGGCGGCAAAGAAAAATTCTCTGAAACGACAATAAGTACAAATCCTTGAGAGAAACCATCCTCATTTGGGTGATATCAAATAGCAGGGATTGATTTTTGGTCATACTGTGCTTTAGGAGGCTGGAAGTTCAGCATAACAGGAAAGGTGTTTAAGTTAATATGAAGTTCACTTTCATTGTCAAGGTTCAGGGACAAAACTGGGAATTTCAGTTCTAAACTATTGATCATATGAAGTCACAAGCCATCAAAGAAAATCTGCCTCCATTAGCCCAAGACCATCTTCATGGTCAAGCCGAAATGTCCACAGCCACCACATGCATCCCAAGCAGATCACACTGGGCCATCCTCAGGGAGCGAGCCGAAGGCCTCCATGCGACTAGATCTCTAACTGGAAGCGGGGTACCAGGATGTGTCTGGAGGGCAAAAATCCGAATTATATCTAAGTTTGCCTTTGTTTCTGACAAGGCATATGTTATAATATCTGAATGTAATTATAAAATATCTCCAAGCTAATGAATCTTTGAAGACTTGAGAGATGTGGTTGAGAGATTTCCATAAAAACTAAATGCATATTGGACCTTAACTTCACATTGTGGATAAGGTTTATGGGGAAAGTTAAGGGTTTATGGGAAAGTTCAGCCCCCCAGAAAGACAATCTTTTCCTTTCTTTTTAATATTTAGGCAGCAAAAATTAGCCAAATACAAATAATCCAGACTGCCAACAAAGTCTTTGTCTCAATGCTGGGCTTTAGGGTATTAGTCTTTTTGTCATGCTGTGCTGTTTGTCTTTTAGGTAAACAGCTTTTTAATAATGAGACATTTTAAGGATTTGAGACATTTCAAGTATTACAAAAATAAAAGTCTTCAGGGGTGGGAATGATTTCAGCTATATTTCTGCCCAATTAAAGAAAAATAAAGAAAAGCCACAGATGAGCCGAAGCACTTCCACGTCAGGAATCCTCCATTTGCATGCAGAGATGCACGCTGGCACGGCCATGGAATATTTAGCGAGCTCCCACAGGCGGCTCAAGATTAAGGCTCCAATGAATTCAAGTCCATGCGCGGACTGATTTCCTGAGAGAATGGCCCTTTATTGAGGACTGGTTTGAATCATGCTGCTTTTCTTTTGGCCCAGTGGAGGTAGAGGTAATTGACAGTCCTTTAGAAAACGCCAACACTGGTGCTTTTTTGGAGGGGGATTGATTTTGAAATTACTCTGCCTTAGGGTCTTTAAAAGCTGGACTGGAAAATGCAGGCCATTGGTAATTGTTCTAATGAGATCAGCGTACCTACGGTTCCTGTTAGGGAGGCCCATTTGTGGGAATGACATGGGAAACTAAGAGAATGGCCCAACAAACTACCCTTCCCCCCTCACCTCGCAATGACCAACACCATCACAGCGACCAAAAAAAAAAGGGTTTCAGTTAAGAAAAAGCTTCCGCTGTTCAGACCTGTTCACTAATTTCATTGTTGTGGCTGCTGGTTGTTTTTACGAAAAACTTTGAAACTTGTGCCATGAGCTTGCTTTTGCCTTAGAGTCAAAAGCACACTAGTCTAGCTAGGAGTTGCCAAAATCTACTTCCTTGTAAGCAAAAACGATAGTCACTACAAAATATAAACATCATTAGATTTCCTCAGTGTGGTTTGATTATTTGCAAATCAATCAATTCTTTTGGTTCTATGTATACAGTATTTATAGGGCAGAAATGTGGCACAGTGGATAACAGTCCCCAGTCTGTGTACTGTAGGTGTCAGATGGGCTTCCTTCAGGTTCGGCAATTTTTCCCAAATCACATCAGCAGTCTATAAATTGTCCTTAGTTAGTGTGTGTGTGTGTGTGTGTGTGTGTGTGTGTGTGTGTGTGTGTGTGTGTGTGTGTGTGTGTGTGTGTG
>JAQQZT010000016.1:11442617-11458613 GCA_030068275.1 Clarias platycephalus | reverse complement strand
TTTTTTGGGATTAAGTTAATTTTCATGGCAAAGAAGGACTATGCAATTCATCTGATCACTCTTCATAACATTCTGGAATATATGCAAATTGTATATATTTATGTAATTCTCAAAACTTTTGGCCACGACTGTAGTTTATTGATGCATTGTAGAACTTTGAAGCGACCCACATAACTACCAAACTGATGAAGAGATATAATTTGGAGCACCAACACCACCAACTCACCCCCTTGGACAGATATCTAGTTGACCAGATCTTACACTGGTCTCTCCCCATGATATCTGTCTCACCAAATCTATTGGTGAAAGAGGGGGTTCGCTCAAGATGTTCCCATATTTGCTGCCTTCTCTGGAACCAGCTGTCCATATGGGGTGAGTAGTGGTGTTGATTTTATACTACCTTACCCTCACTGGTCCACCAGGATGCACTGGAATGCAGTGACCTAGGTTAATGCATAAGTTGTGTCTTCTTGGTTTTCTAGTCCTCTTTTTCCATTTAATGACTGAATTGGAGATTCCAATTAGCCTGACGTTAGCCTGATTATTACCTCAAGTTTCTCCATTAATTCCTACTAGACACTTAATGCAAACTGTGTTCCCTGGTCATTCACTATGTCTTCTGGGCTCCCAAAATACCCGAATGTATGGTTGAAGAGTTAATTCAGATGTTTCAAGGCAGATGGTCAACTAGGCTATGGAATCATGATTTGAAAAATCAATCATTTTCATGAAATTAATGGCTAGAGAAGACCTGTGTATTTCTGGTGTATGTAATGTGAGTGATTTACCTGGTAGCAAGGTTGTGAGGTACTTATTCCTGATCACATACTGAACAGGATGAGACCAACCTGTGCACAGTTTGGGAATTCTCATTTCTGTAGTTTTTGACATCCCCTGATCAGGTGACAAATAATAACCCCAACATAGTAAGTTTTGGGCTGTATACATTCCTGGGTAACAGCTTAACAGAGTCTTCTAACATTCTTTGATGCCGAATGAAGACTGAATTGAAATTTAGTGGAATAAAGCTCAGTTCAATCTTAATTTCATTTTGATATTCCAGGTTTTTGTGAGTGACGCAAATTACAAAGGGCTGTTGTGCTCCTTCCATCCAGTGCCACCACTCATTGAAAGCTAGTTTCACAGCAGGGAGCCCTTTGTTACCAATGGCATACTTACTCTCTGGTGACAAATTGTGCAAAACAAAGTTACAGGAAAAAGTTTCTTCCATGATCCTCTGTGAGATCAGAGTTCTGAGTTCAGCTTCAGAGGCATCTACCTTATCAACGAGGGGCCTTGGCAGTATTTCATAATTGTTCCAATGCCGCAGGGACAATGGGGATGGATAATGGTACTCACTGTGACTTGGTGCCCAGCAATGTCCCCTGATGAATTGATAACAACATTTGGTCAACATTTGGGCAGAGGCTAAAGAAAAAAGAAAAAACTCTGCTGAGAATGTTGAGGTATCCTCAACAAGAGGGTATGTACCCTCTTGGAAGGCTTCCTTGATGTACTCCTCCATACTGTAGCTAGAGTCATTTTAATAAAAATGGGACAAATCAATTTGCTCTTGAAAGAGCAGTGCAGTCAAGGGGTTTGCCTCTACTGAAAGCCAATACTTCAGGAAACCTGGCGTTTACAGTGATTGGTAACAATATGAACTCTTTATACAATGCAGTGTAATGAGCTTGATGCAATGGGTGGCATACTTGTACTTTGAATGGGAGTCATAAATGTTGTAGTGGAAGCTGGAGTTCTTTAGCAGTGACATTGGCAACAAAGTTGCTGGCCATGTTGGAGTTGCTTAGCACTGCATAGAAAAAATATCTGGACTGGCAGAACAAAATTTGGGCAAGATGAAAAGGTTTTTTTCCTGACTGTGTTGGATCAAGGCATAGAGGGTGCTCACTGGGAAGTGCATTGTGGGGCTTTGGCTGCAAACAATACTTTGCACTACTTGGCGGTGGGGGTTGCCACAGTAGAAACACAGACCCTTGTGGTGCCATCGCTGGTGTTCGCTTTCATCAACCCTGATTTGGCAGCTGCATGGGCTCAGAGGATGAGGTGGGAGGCCGATTCTTGGTGGTCTGTGATTTTTGAGCAGTGTTCCCAGATGAATTGATATGTCAGTAAGTTCATCGAGGAAAATTCTGTCATGGTGGCATGTCAGATCTTTTGAGTTCCATGCTCACCCATAAAATGCTCATTTAAACTGTGGTCAGCTAGGGTACAAAAACCTGGGCCATATTCATTCTCCATGTTTTAGTGCGATAAGACAGTCCTCCCATCAGTCCTTACCCTCAGGAGACGGGTCAAATATTGCTGGAAAAACGGCATCATGTGTTTGTATGAGTTCAGGTCTTCACCTACTTGTGGTCAAAGTGGTGTAGCCCAGGCAGGAGACATGTTGTTGATGATCTGCACTATTTTCATGCAATCAATGACCCTCTCCTAGTCTACAGAGTACAATCAAAGTGACTAAGAGGACAGAGCACAGACTGTGGCTGTGACATGGCTTGTGCCAATGTGGTTGCTTAAAGCTGCACCATCTGAGCGTAGACGTGTGTTATCTGCTCGCTGTGCTCAAAAATAATGTTACTCAGGCTGCCAGGGCTTGATGCCAGTCAAAATTGTCTACAGCATCCATGATGGCCAAAGTATTCCAAAATTATGATACTATACTATACGGTACTATACGGACACAACAGCTGGTCAACAAATCTTTATTGATCTTGCTAATCAAATCATAAACATTAACCAAAGTCATAAACAGATGTAACAATAAACATTGGAAACAAGACTAGACAGGATCTCAACAACAAACATAAGGCTTAGTTTAAACTGGTACAAAAGCATATACTGTAGTTTAAAAGTAAAAGACTAAATACTGTGACTGTGATTGATGACACATGGGCACAATCATACAGTATATGATAAATTAATGTAATTATAAAATACATTTGTAAAACGCATGACATTTATATGCGCAGTTGTAATGCAACATGGTCAGCTTCAATCATACCCTCAAATTTACATGCATGTGATTGGCTGAAATTGTAAGAGACATTTAGGCTACTTGGAATCCCCTTTGGAAAAAAAATATAAAATTGTGACTCATGTCAGGGAAACCTCTCTCTCTCTCTCTCACTCACTCACTCACTCACTCACACACACACACACACACACACACACACACACACACACACACGCAGGGCTTTTCATTAAAGTCAATAGTTTATAAATGCAGGTTTCTCTGTCTATATGTAAATAACAAAATGCATCTGTGAATTATGTGACATTTATTTGTGATTAATGAAACTGATTTGACTCTATACTATTCCTGTTCCATTACTGTGTAAGCAGAGTGTTGTATACTGTATGTGTTCAAGAACCGTGAACATGTCTCTCACAGGAGAAGTGGAACTACATGTGTGAGAGTGGTTAAGAGAGTTGAATTGTAGCCTAAGGAATTTAGCATCTTTAGAAAAACCTAAATCATTTTACTTAAGATTTTGTAATTGTGCCCTGCTCATACACTGAACAATTTTATTTGTTCTATTTCATTCTTGATATGCGTATCAGCACTTGACGCTCAGGTGATGTCAGAGTTATAGGAAAGGAAGGCAATGGAGGACAGTAGGAAAATAAAGTGATGTCTTTGTATCCTAGCAACCTGTTCATCCTGTCTTGTCTCCAATTTCTCTACAGTGATAGATTATTCCCTACAGACTTGGAAACACTGGTCAAGCAGGAAAATAAATATTTTAAAACTGTTTTTGGTTTTCAGATAGGAGTTGTGCAAACACTACTACTGCTGCTGCTGCTGCTACTACTACTACTACTACTAATAATAATAATAGAGCATGCATAACCCATTTATCAGGGATATTAATATTGATGTATTATTCTATATGCTATTACTGAGTAACATTATCCATACGTGTTGCATGGTTTGAAAATGACTTTATGCAGTTTAATTATACTGTACTTTTTGCATAGTTTTGAGCATGATTTTAGCATGCATTATTATGATTTGAGAAAGCTTTAATATACAGTACTTGAGCATGTTTAGTGTTGTATGAGCATAGTTTTAGATCATTTGACTAGTTGATAAATTACTTTGTATGGGTTGAATCTGATATAATCATGCTGTTGCATTGTTTGGACACCATGAACATGCATATTGAACACATTTATTCATATGCATAAAGCATCTATTAGGAGACTTATGTTCAGCAACAGAAGTGCAACTATTACCCTGGTTGGACTCCTTAGAGCCCAGTATTTGCCAGCATCTTTGGTGGCCACTCTCTGTATGCAATGTCCTACTTCTTTTGCGTTCAAATGACGAATGACCCTTAACTGAATGCTGTATAGTGACCAGGTCAGTCTTTTCCAAAGCACAGTGAACACTTAGGGAACTCCCAGTTTCCTGCAACCCGTGTAATTCTTCTTGCTGAGAAACGAGTCTCTACTTAAAGCTGGTTGTTATCCAGAGTTAGTGGTCTGTTTCAAAATGAGGAAAAAGCTATGTGAAATAAAGCATTGTGATAATACATAGTCATCTTCTGCCACACTAGAAAAATACAATTATATAATTTTGATTAAAACGCTTCTAAAACTAAGAGAATTCAAGAGGTCAGTTGTGATGTTATTGTCAAAGAAGCATCTAGATGCTCAGTATTCTTAGAGAATTTTGGTTTTGCGTTTTATTTCTGCCTCGCAAGTTAATTAATAACAGCCTCACTGTTAGGATGACCTGCAATGGACTGGCATTGCATTCTGGGTGTCTTCCTGCCACACACACAGTGTTTAAGTCACAGGCTTTGGGTCTACTACCTTTACCAGTATAGTGTTAATAATGAATGATATATGAACATACTGTATGAATGATTTATTGTTATGACCATGTTTCACCTTCTCCATGGCACATTAAAGCCTTAGTCACTTTGATTAGTTCAGCATGAAAAGCTGGATCATTTCAGTCCCTGGTAATGCAACTAAAGCAAATAAGTAACTACTGTATGAGTGACAAGGTGCTGTCAGAAGATCTTCAGGATAAGGCTGTGCACAGGCACAAGAGTGGATAAATATTGCATAGTCTAGATGTGCAAAGATGTGTGTGCCATTGAGAAGCCATTTTTAGGAGGGGGTGATCCTTTTCCAAATCAGTGATTCTGTTTTTTTTTTTTCTTTTTTTTTTCCTGACATGTTGGTGTTATATCTTTCACTTGGTTGTTAAAGGTTACACTGAGTTACCCTCATTTCAGACTGCAAAGCAACAAAATGTGATCATTTTAAAGAGGGTGATTCTTTTCTTGTATATTTCGTTATTGGCAGCAGACATGTAGAGTTACAACTATTTCATTGATGCTTGCAGACTTTCGGACAGCTCTGTCTAGACTTTAACTGCAAACGACAAATTGTTAGAAGAGAATTTTAATTCTTGATCAATCTATAAATTATGTAACATTTTAGTCCATATAGTGAGTCAGCAATTTAACTGATGCTTGAAAGTGGATAAAAACCACCTGCTTGACACACAGTCCCAAATTTCACCCCAAATATCATAGCTAAAAGCAAAAGCCCGTGCCTGATAGTGCACACAGCGCAGCGTGTGTGTGTGTGTGTGTGGCTAGAGTAAGTGTGATCTAAATGAGTGTGGTGGTGCTAAGGAGGATGCGAGTCCCGTTACCACATGGCTCTTTTCCAACGAGAGACGTTTTGAGATCAGACACAGGAACCGGAGCTGAGCAACAGCAAGAACAGCAAATTCGACCATCTTTCAGCTACAAACCCAGCCGAGATACACACACAACCCTGCATCTCCCACCACACAGACCTTTATTCCTGTTTATCCTTCTTTCATTCTGATACAAGGGACTTGAACTGAGCATTTGGGGTGAGATTGATAACAGGTGATCAGCCAGGAAAGGATTTACTGCACGACCTCATATTGGTGAGTAAAACATCTCCATCAGTGGTGTTATTATTATTATTATTATTATTATTATTATTATGTGCAGCTCGTGTTTATTTTAATCAGAGATAACTGTGTCAATTGTGTTATACTGTTGTCACACACTGGTGAATTAAACGTGCGTCTTTTTGATGCGCTTTTGCGCGCGCGCGCGTGTCTGTGATCTGCGTGTGTTTGCGCGCGCGTTTGTCTGAGTTTCGAGACATTGCAAAGTCAGGATACAGTTTTCTCCTCGCATGCTCCGGCTCGGACCCTGCGCTTTACCCGCTTCTCGCTCGCAGGCTGTTGGGAGGTGATGACAGCCGACAAGCCCGTGCCCATGGTGAACGGGAGGCACGCGGATGACGCCGAGGCTCAGCACGCGAGCCCCGTGCACGAGCGCGGCCAGTGGGGCAGCAAGGTGGAGTTCATGCTCTCTGTGGCCGGAGAGATCATCGGACTCGGCAACGTGTGGCGGTTCCCGTACCTCTGCTACAAGAACGGAGGAGGTGAGGCGCTCCAGAACGTCCATTCTGCATCATTTTCCTGAAATGGTTGTTTCCAAAACTCTTGGTGCATTGATAGATTACAAATCACAGTAAAAACAATGCAATTTTACATTACAAAGTTATTACAATTCTTAAACAGCTGCCTACACTACTCATCTCTAGAGTTATCTTATCTACTCTTGGGAAAAGTTCATGATTCCATTTTTCTAAAGAGGTTCTGCTTGGAGCCTTTTCCCAGTAGATCCTTGGAAACTTTCTTTCTTTCTGTCTGTCTGTCTGATAGTAGCTTTTAAAACCCAGAGCATTACAACCATTAATTTTTTTAAATAAACATATATGGGGTTCAGGATTGTGTAGTATATAGTGACATATCCTTTTAACATAGGCAATATGATGCAAAACTACATTTTTGTTTCATTTTAAACAACTATACAAACATGTGATGGATTGGTACCCTGTACAGGGTGTACCCCGCCTCGTGCCCTAAGTCTCCTGGGGTAGGCTCCAGACCCCCACAACCATACAGGGTAATGCGGTATACACGATAAGTGAGTGAGTGAGTGAGTATACAAACAAATAGCAAAAAATTCGTCACACATTGGCAAAAACAAAAAGCACAGATACACATGAACGTGTGTCTTTATGGTTGTTTTCGGTTGTTTCTATGACCCAAAAAAAAATAATAATATGCCCATTATGAAAGTTCTACATTTTTGCGACATCCTTCCCATATTTCAGTGATGGCAAAGTTTACACGTTATAAAAGCAAGGATAACTTTCGTTTTTCTTGACATATCCAACAACTCAAATGCACAGTTTGATGTCTGACACCTCCCCCATTAATGCACACCGACAAGGCTTTCATATAAGCACATATATATTATTTTAATCGTCATTGACCTGTCAATGTGTTGCTGGCACAGACCTGTGCCGCTTGAATTTTAAGGGTTTTACCGCAACTTCATCAGTTGGATAACTGGACAAACGTCCAGAATTATGGCGTATATTCAATCCTGGCATGATCTGTGGTGTTTTATATCACAGAAGATTGTAAACTCTTTCCAATTATATAGTTTGTTCATTATAGAAATGATTTTAACTATGCCTATAGCTGAAGCTATGCAGCTGGTTTAAACCAAATTCCATGCTGTTCTTCGTAAAGAGTTTCCATTTATCTAAACTAAAACCAAACAGCAAATTATTATATACTAGAGTGAACAGTTTTCAGTAACATAAGGAGTAAGTTAGACAAAGATTATAATCTTTTAATGTTACAGAAATACAAATTATATTATGTTCTTAAACTACAGTAAGTTATATAGCTAATACTGTTTTTTTCACAATTTTATTAAGAAATGCTCAAGCTAATTTTCCAGTTCCAAGCTAACATTTTGCACTATTAGCACCAACATCTAGCTTTGTAAGAGAACTTTTCTTGCCACTATTTGGAAAAGAACATTAAATATTATCATTTAAGATGAGCATGTAATGATATCATTTACTTTGAATAATGCAAACTGGAAGTCATAAACATAGCCTTACTAGCAATGTGTAAGTATGTTAGCTGGGATGCAGGCCTACGTTTATGGCTACTAGTTTGTATTATTATTAAAAGTAAATGAAATTGTTACATGCTCACCTGAAATAATAATATTTACCAAGCAGCAGCATTTATTAGGTTAAGTGTAACTAATAATTGTTATGCTACCGTCATTTTTAGCTATGTGGTGTAGCTTCATTTTGATGACTAGAGTCATACAATAGAGTAATAATTATATTAATACATTTTACATAAACTTAAATTAAGCACATACAGTACATTTGACATAAAATCTATTTTTCTTTTAGTTATCTCATGTAACAGATATATTAACAAGAACTGAAAGAATCAATTTATTTCAAAGTGATGGTGCACAGGATTCATATTCTCTCATACTAAAGGCCTGCTGTAATGAAATGACACAGCCAATATGACATTCTCAGTGTTTGTTTACAGTGTGCATGCAGAACTCACTATGTGGTGCAATAAGGACTCTGGTCTGTTTTTCAGGTGCTTTCTTTGTGCCTTATGTCATCTTCTTCGTGTGCTGCGGTATCCCTGTGTTCTTCCTGGAGACAGCACTAGGCCAGTTTACCAGCGAAGGAGGAATCACATGCTGGAGAAAAGTATGTCCACTTTTTGAGGGTAAGTAACAGATAAAATTCCTTCATTATTTATTTACAACTCTTTTTGCAAACAGGGCTATGACAATATGCGTAACTGGGACGGTAATACAGTAAATACACAGACTGGATATAAAAATTAAACAGGGTTAACTTTTAACAGGGGTAGTACTTGGTCTAGGGAACAAAATGTGGTAAATTATAAGCATACATAAAAATGAAGTTTAATACAAGACAGGAAAGTGAAAAATCATAATATTGATTATAATGTTTCATCTTCAGAGCCGAATTTTAATGCTGATTAGTATATAATTAGTGCCCCCTAGTACTTTAGAGTGTGTTTGGTAAACATTTTCATCCTAATTCAGACACAATCACTGGTGCATTTTTATCCTAATATGACTTTTGTATATCTTTCTGTCTCTTTATTTTCTTTTTCAGGTATTGGCTATGCAACTCAGGTCATCGAGGCACATCTGAACGTGTATTATGTGATTATTTTGGCATGGGCAATCTTCTACCTGTTTAACTGCTTTACCACTGAGCTGCCCTGGGCCTCTTGTAATCATTACTGGAATACAGGTCTGTTTTTATCACTACATCACAGCTCTGTAGCATTATTGTGGCAGGCTGTTGTTACCCTAAAGGATCACACACAAAATTTACTGAAATAAGAATTATAATAAGGCCAACCATAATAAGTATACAATAAGTATAACAACCAACCATACCTCTCCACTTAAACTTTCCTTCACATTACACTATTGGTTAATTTTTGTAATTAATAATAAGTGTATATATTTTGGGAAGAGAATTTATTTGTATGCCATTAAAAAAAAATAATCCTACCTGGCAATCCTGCATTTACCATACTGTCCTCTGCTCCTCCCCTGCTCTGACAATGGGGCAGCATGAATCCTGCCCAAAGAATTAGGTCATTAGCACTTGTTGCAGTTCCATTCTTAACCACTAGGTAATAATGTATCATTTGATTACAGTTTTGTAGCTCATAATGTCTGAACCCTGAATAGGAAAAAATAAGGAAAGATGCCCTGCTCATAAATTCAGTGTGGCTTCCTTAACCTAAAATCCAGCATGAGGTCAAATGATCTGCTCACAACATAAGCTGTAAAAGTAGCTTTTTATCTTTAAATAAGTTATACTGTATATAGAAGGGTTAACTTTAGATTGAGCAACGTATAGACACATTCGCTTGTTAAATCTATAAAATTATCTATAGTTTTTTTTCAGGAGTATGAAAGGAGAGATACATGATTATTTGAGAAATAGTATTTTAAAGTATATTAAAATTAGTCACTTATGTTTGGATTCCTAGTTTTATCCTGATGTTAGGTTACTGTCTGTGTTGTGTTTTGTATATTCTTGGTATACTGTAAGGGCTTCTTTCTAGTTTTATTGTTTCTTCGCACCATCTAAAAAAACTTGTGCACTGAACATGCCAAAATTCATCTAGGTGTGAAAGTTTCTGTGTGGTCCCCTGAAATATACTGGCATTTCAACCAAGGTGTATTTCCTTTTGGTGCCCAGTGTACCACATCCCTGGCTAAGATAAAGTGGTTAGCTGAAGATCAAATGAATGAATGAATGAATGAATGAATGATCACTAATACATACATGACAATGTGAGTTTTTTAATTTATGTATTTATTATTATTATTATTATTATTATTATTATTATTATTATTATTATTATTATTATTATTATTTCATTTTTATTTAAGAAAACTGTGTGGATTTCAACAATGCCAGTCTGGCAAACCTCAGCAACCCTTATGCCACCTCACCAGTCATGGAGTTTTGGGAGTAAGTATACCTTTGCTATATTTATAACATTTAACTCCTTGATAGATGATAAATTAACACTGTTGTCATATACATAGCAAATGAGAATCAAAGCAAAGCATATTAAAATACTTTATAGGTCTTTAGTAATGTGAACTTACTAAAACACTTCTGTGAGTTTCTTATGTAAGACTCTAATTTGACAACATTCAAGTAGCGATTTCATTGAGAAACTAGTTTTAAGACCAAGTCACTTCCACATACGATCTATCTGGTGTCATCAGCATAATAGCCAAGGAAGTCACAAAGCACAGTGATGCTCAAGCTTGCCAGACAGCTTTTGGCACAACACATTCATGGAGCAATCGGGCCGCCGTTTACTATTCTACAGAACCGCGTAACCTTTTTCACTGATAATTTGTCATTCTTTTCGCATTGCTGTTGTGAACAAGCTTCAAAAGGCACTCGCACAGCTAGAAATGGTATGGACACAAATTTGGCTCAGAAAGATTTCTGCATTTTTGCCAAGGCCAGGCCTTAGTAGTCAGATCGTTCTTACAACTCAGACTTTGGGCCTCATCCATAAACATGTCAGAGATGATTAATGGCAGAAGGACAGAGAGCCTGAGACAGGAGTGTAGCTTTTATACCTCTAATATGCAATTCTGCTAAACTTAAGGGGCGATTGATTTTAAGCGCAAGTTTCAGGGTAACATCATTGTCATGAAGGCAGAATAGTCAGACTTAATTTATTCCCCAAAACATTAAATGGCCTAAGTTTGGGTTATAGCAAATTTAGGGAATACATTTAAAACTTCACTCTTGACTAAATTAACTTTTATACTTGTTCCACTCTTTTTACAACATGGTGAAAGATAAATTCAAAAATCTTCTTCTAATGTTCTTAATAGGCGTCGTGTCCTCAGTATTTCTGGTGGAATTGAGCAGGTTGGGAAGCTGCGCTGGGAACTCGCTCTGTGCCTCGCCGTGGCTTGGTTCATATGTTATTTCTGCATATGGAAAGGTCCTAAATCAACCGGAAAGGTAAAAACAAGACTTATTTTATTTAATGTTCATATGCTTCCCTACAATCACTTCGTAAATACTTCTGGAGTGAAAAGAAACTTCTATACACATTTTACACATCAGATTAAACAATTGCACTGTTTTGGAGAAAACAAATTGTAAAAAAAACTCCAGGGTATATGGTGGAACATATAAAATAGGTTGGAGCATCTATGTTAATTTTTGGCTTTTGCTGGGAAGTAAGTGTTAGTTCTTTGTGTAAGGATGGGAGAAATTAATAAACATGGAATTTAATAACTTATCTCCAACTGTTTTTTCTTTCCTTGCTTATGAAACTTGTATAAAAACTGCTCTTGCATGAAGACATGGGATTTTCTCCCAACTACATTGTCTATATACTGTATCGTTGTATGATTCTCATATGATGACTGTTTATTACACCATAATTGTTTTACCAAACTCCTTCCTGTTTGAAGAACCTCATTAAATTCATAGTTATCAGGCGCTAATAAAGAGAAGCAGTGAGGGGAAATGTAATGCACACAACAGTTGAGTCTGAGTCTCAGGAGGTTGAAAAGAGCTAGCTAATGGATTAAATTAGTACATGTAGAACATTTAGAATTAAAAGCAAATTTAGCTTTTGGAAGGAAGGGGCACCTCATCTGCATAAAGGTCTTTTAAAGGGCATGTAGTAGTTCATCTGTCAAGATAAACTGAGTATCCTTGCACCCATACGGTTAGCTGGCAATGTACCAGTAGGTTTAATTTAAAAAAGGAACTAACAAGAACTAAAGTGTAACATAATGATAACATTCACCATTCTTATATGACTTCTGTTATAAAAAATATCTTTAAATTTTTTTTTTTTTAAAGAAAGATACAAGGTTGTCCTTCTGTTGTCTTCCCCCTACACTCCAGTCCAATGAAGACTTTCGTCCTCAGATACTAGCCTCCTCCGGGTTGTGATTCACTTAGCCGAACAGACTCAATGAGCCAGAAAGAAGAAAAGGAGAGGGATGTGTGAGGGGGAAAAAGAGAGAAAGTAGAGGGATGTGTGGGGAAAAACAAATGGGTTCACATTGTACAGGTCCCGGAGAAAAGAACTCGGCAGCGAGGCCCTGTATCTCTTGAAGTAGCTTTTGTTTGGCCGTGAAGTAACGGGGAAGAATGTCCCTTCATTGGGAGGCTTTAGTGGCCAAGCCAAGATTGATTTCTGTATTCAGTGACGGAAAGTAGAGCGTTCATGAGGAGCATGCAGAGTTCCTCTTCTTTCCTCTTCCCTTCTGTGAGGAATTATGGTGGCTAGCGAGGCACTTTTTCCTCCTGTTTGAGCGATATACACAGCAGAGCATTCAAGGCTATTGCTAGGCTGGTCACCACAGGTCTTTTGTGGATGGGTGTGATTCTCACATAAGCCGGCAGTAGATTTATGGGGCTGACCTGTGAATCCAAGGGTTTAAACGTTCACCCGGGGAGAGCTGTAACAAAGTCAGTGTGCTTCCAAGATCCATGGAAAGTCTGATGTTTGGAGAAACCATGCACTTGCATCTAAAAGCCAAACAGAAGATTTTCTTTCTATGATGCACACAGTTTGGTATGTGTAATCATAGTGTTGGACTAATTGTAAAGTATAAAAGAACAGGAAAGCGTTTTTGCTTTCACCATGAGGGATTCAAAAATGATAATATGACAAGCTCACACATTTCTTTCAGATTCCATCATTTTAGTTGCTATTTTTAATCAGGTGCAGGAGAGAAAATGCTTTGGTGCACATTAATTGAATGTGTCTTGAAATAGACAGTAGAGTATATTTTTTTTTGCAGCAAAAATCCTTAATAAGTGAGCAAAATTTGATATAAATGAACATACATAATTAGACTTGATAATGTAACCATGTAAACAGGATACCTGTTAGTCTCCAAAATGTAATGCTTGTTGTCCTGAAAATGTAACCTTAAGTACAGTAAGTGGGTGAGGTCAAAGTGAAGACACTGGCAATTGTACGTTTCTTTGCCACAAATTTTCCCACACTGCCAACATATCCCAGTTGGGCTCCTTCTAGAGGGAAACAGGGCAGAAAGCTTTTGTGTTCAAACTCTGTCTTGTCCTTGCCTGGACTTGACTGAACGCCAGAAGGACAAGAACCTAGTGCCCCCCCCCCCCCAAGTGGCGTTTTGTTCATGGAGCTGAAAGAACTTCACTATGCTGGACCAAATTTCTATGGTTTTTGAATAAGTTTTTGCAAAAAAAAAAAAAAAAAAAAAAAAAAAAATAGTAGGAGCCACCTACTATTACGAAATTTCTAAAGTATATCTGGGAGAAAGTCATAGCCTGATGTTCTACCATGACCTGCATGAAAAAGTGAAGAATCAAAATCGATTTGCACCTTGAGAGACGAAATTCAGTCTGTTATTGTTGAAGACTTGACAACGCTTGACTGTAAACAATGTGTCGACAATTCATAAACCAGTAGCATGTTGAATATACTATTTTTGTTCTTTTTTGTGAGTGAGACATGGCGCTAAGTGCTGCTTTCCATCAAAACCTCTGGCTCAGAGCTAAACCATGTCCTTTCCCCTGAGAATCAGTCTTTCAGTTGGCTCTCAGTTAAGCTTTTGAGAGCTGAACCTGCCTGCTTGGCATGCTTCAGAGCATTCCTTAACCCCTTCTCACCATCTCAAGAGTGTCTCTCCCACCACTCGTCCCCCCTCATTCACTCAAACACCATTCACTTAAACTTGGTAGACCTCCTCCTGTATTCATTTTTCCTTGTTTTATCCTTGCTTTAGCCCATTAAGTGTGTTCATCTTTTAAACAATATGCCCACTGGGGAAAAAAACAGCCTGGACTCTGTGCTGGTCTGGGCTACTTTATGCTATTTACAGTATTGGTTGGTTTATTTGGTCAACAGGTATGGCCATTGTAGACCAAATATTGTGGTCTTAAAAGTAGCATGGTCTTGCAAGTTCATTCCTTTCAATAAGCATGCCTTAATGTTTTTTTTTATTCTTTTTTTTTTATCATTGATATTGTATGTTTTACAGAATAAGTGGTTTCATAAGCTTTATTAATACTATTCTTCTACTATTCTTCCTGCAGGTCGTATACATCACTGCAACCTTTCCTTATTTCATGTTGGTAATCCTGCTAATTCGAGGGATCACTCTTCCTGGTGCAGCAGATGGTATCAAGTTCTACCTTTACCCAGATATCTCTCGGCTCTCCGACCCTCAGGTAAGAGGTCTACAGGTCTTTACTTCCTGTCACATTTGCTGCAGGCGAATGTATTATCTGTTATTTAATTGAAAACAAACTTTATACATACTTACAAAGTCCAATAGGTGCTTTCTAGCGAAAGAAGTTTTTGACCTGCTTGCGTAGAATAATAACTTAATGACTTTTTAATCCCCGTTCATTCAGTGCAGCAGATCTGCTACTCTCTATGCATAGATGCCAAAATAAAATGCACATTTTAGTCATTTAGTATTTCCACATAAAGATTAGAATTTTGACTAAACTTCTGCATGGATTTTAGAAAATCACTTAGTTGTCAGGATTATCGAGAAAAAAAGCTTCAGTTTGGTAGGGAGCATAAAGCTTAGAATTGTGTTATGATCTGGGGTTTGCTTTAGTTGATAAGGCCAAGGCTCTGCAATGGTATGTAGGAATGAAATTAAGTCAGCTGACTACCGGAATGTATAGAATGACCAAGGTAGACCATTTGTGCATTCCCTGATGGTACTGGCAGATTTCAGGACACTTACTAAGTTAAGTGTCGTAACAAAATCTTAACATGTGCAACTTTAGTTTTTTTTTTTTTTTTTTGTCCAGGCAGTGTATAATCTATGGAAAAAAATCTTTAGTAATATTCTGAAGAAAAAAAAAAATGAGAGAGAGCTGATTGGCTGAGATTTTTGAGGTATTGGTGGCCCTCTAGTTCTCTCATATCAATCGTGCTGCTACTGTAGCCTATCATGGGTGCCACTGAGCAGAAGATATCGATTCCCGCTGAGTGTATTTGCTGCTCACTACATGACAAACAGTTTGAAAAGATGCGGTTGGCTGGAGTCAACTGTCTTGGAGGAAATGTGATAGCCTTTGCCGTTCCTGAATGGTGGTTCTAGCCTTGATGGGGGAGTCTCCCAATTAAGGGTGGTATTTGGCTCCAACTAAAAACTACTGGAGAAAATATATTTAAAAAAACTGATTTATACAGATGATTTATACAGTACAGATCATTTCCTATTTTCTCCAGTAGGTTTTAGTTGGAGCTTGGTAGACCTCAACACAAACACAAATGCTCGACACATCATGGATTACTCCAAAAAAAGATATGTAACTTTTAAAAACTGAATCTTCAAAGACATATGGGGACAAATAATTGTACAGTATCTTTATTTTTCTTTAAATGAAAGCTGATCAGCTATTATATAACTATTTCTAAAAACTTTTTACCCGCAGAGGTGGAAAGTAATGAATTACATTTACTCGCATTACTGTAATTGAGTAGATTTTTTGTGTACTTCTACTTTT
>JAQQZT010000016.1:11424232-11435078 GCA_030068275.1 Clarias platycephalus | reverse complement strand
GTGCCAAGTTGTAGTGCGGACTGGATATTCCGCTGTGGCGACCCCTTGCCGGGAGCAGCCGAAAGACCAACAACATTGGTTACCTCAAAACACAATTCTTAAGATTATCTGGAATGCCTCTATCCACTTAGAAAAATCTGTTCACAATTACAAGCAGATATTCTGGCATTTGAAATGATACAGTAGGCATTGGTGTTTATGTCATGTTTAACATTTTGCCCTTCGTTATTTGCACAAGCACAAATAAAAAATGAATGCAATATAACAAGTGTAGCTTGTTTGACATTACAAATACAAAATCTGTCTTACAAATTACCCCTTTTTTGTGTAAAATAACTTGTGAAATAACTTGAAAATTACAGATCAATTGGAGGACAGATGCTTGAAGAGTTATCAGACCCATCCTCGAAAAATCAGCATATTGGGGCTAGATGAACACTTAGGAGAAAAAAAATTCTCTGTAACAATGCAGGTCTTGCAAGGGGCAGTCCTCACATATTTAAGCTGTAACCATTCCAATTTACAACAGAAAGGACGACTGTTGCATTTATTGTGTCTCTGCTCACAGGCAGAGCACTAGAGTGGGGCATCGCAGTGTGGCAGCAACTCCTTTTGGAGCATGCCAACCCAAGTGCCTTCGTTGACACACTTAGGGCTACTTTCCACCATCCGTATGCGGCGAGGAGTGTAGTGTTGCCCCGCCTTTCCATTCGTCAAGACCGTTGAGTACAGTTGACTTTCGCACCTGGGACACCAGGCTCTATTCCACAGGCTCTGGAGAAGTTACAGTAAATAGGCTAGCCATCTAGATGGACAACCTCCTTCATGAGTGTAAGGCTGAATCACCTCAGCAGCTCCAGGTAGGGAACATCTCATTCACCCACAGACGCTGCTCCAAGCACCTAGTCGGTTGGTCCCTCGACTATAGGCACGAAGTCTCACCTCTGCCCATGGAACCACAGCCAGAGACTATATCTGGCCCCTGAGTTAGGGCTTGGAGACATGGGAGAGGCCATGGAGATAGATCTCGCCAGGCTTGCCTTTCAGCACAGTGGCCCTCTGGGCTCAGAGAGAGAGTTAATAGTTTTATGATGAGACTCGCTGGAATGGCAGAGCTCTGTTTTTGTTTTCAGTTTAATTTGGTTTATTTTTAGAAGGTCCTCCTGTACGTGTGTCATAAGCACTCTCAAACTCCTATTTTGTTGCCCCCCTCAGAAGCCCTGCTTTTATAAATATTATTACATCTCAGGTGAAGAGTGGGAAGGTACAGTAAGGAAGCTACAGTATGTCAAAGTCAGATGACAAAATTTGAACAGAGACATGGGACATCAAAGGAAATACTGTATCCCTACATACATCCAAGAACAAAGGTGTTCAATAGAGGCAGACTAATCAATTTCATCAGCCAAGGCATTACCAAATACCTCATCAGAGTCACCAGAGGCAGGACTTTTGAACTTTCACATCAAAGGGTTGGCATGTCATAGCATGTCTATGATGCTGTCAAGTAGGCTGAGTGCTACGAACTTACCACCAGCTTGGGCCTGGAAGTGCCTTTCTCCAAGCTAGTCTTTTTACAGTAACAGGTTGAGAAGTACAGGAGAGATCAGGCATCCTTGTAATCCACACTCCATCAAAAGCATTCATAACACTGATGAAGTTGTGGAAAAGATCCATTTTGATTCAGTAGATGTTTTTCGATGAGGACTGAGGAAATTTTCTTCCACTGCATTCTGATAGCTCTGAAACCTGCTTGTTCTTCTGCACTTTGGTTTAAGTTAGTTGAGGTTTACTTGGAGTGATCCAAGTGATAACATTGCTGGGATTGCTGATAATTCTTAAGGGTCTATAGTTTGAGATTTGCACTGTTTGAGATTTGCATTCTTGGGTAACGCTATTGTCAATAACTGTGTCCACTCTCTTAGTAATTTCTTTTCCTTCCAGATTGTTGACAGAGGAGTGTTGTGGCCTTAATTGTTGAATTGTTGCATCACCACCACATTTTAGCAACTCCAAATGAACATTGTCCACTCCAAGTGTCTTGCCTGTCTTAAGGTATTTTACAGCTCTTATTACTTTTGCTGTCAAGCACAGGGAGACTGTCCATTTGTGCGATATTTTTAGATTATTGTAGTATAGTGGTGTTCATGTAGAGCTTATAGTTTTACAGGTTGCTGCAATAGTCTGTCTATTGCAGTAGGACTTTTTCATTACCTGTCAGGAGTGCCTTTTTTGTCTTTAAGTATTGTTGTTCTTGGTTGACTGGTTCTGGTGAGTGACTTTAGAGTGTTGAAGGCCTATTTGCTGTTTTTGGCTTCCATGTTTGTCTCAATGGAGTCTCTTTGGGTATTCTCATCATCTTTCTCACCTCATTGTTCATAAATCTAGCACCTTGTTGGTTACCCATGGCTTGATTGTCCTTCCCTGCCTCACCAGCATTTCTTCAGCTGTAGTGAGTAACACATATTTGATGTCAATGGCAAGCATGTCTATGATGCTGTCAAGTAGGCTGAGTGCTACGAACTTACCACCAGCTTGGGCCTGGAAAATCTCGGCCACTTATGGATCCGCAAGCTTTTCAAGGGAAGGCTGCAAGGAAGCTTTGTCATTGGTTCCCCCAATGCACAATCCTACTGTACCTGTCCAGGAGTGTGCATCTAGGCCTAATTGAGCATTACAATCATCTTGGAAATCCTTCCTTGGGACTTTTACAATGATAGGCTCAATTTCTTAATCTCATTATTGCTATGAACTGTTGTTGGGGCATATTACGTGGATAATGGTTATGTTGTAGGATCATGGTGAAGAGATAAAAATGAAGATGAATATGCTAGATATGAGTGTGCAGCTGATGACAGTGACAATCTTCTTTTAAACAATTTCAAATTCAAGGTTCTTTGTCACTATGCAAGTATAGCGAAATTAAAGCAATCTGCAATGCAACTCAAACTTAAATTATGACTTTTTTAATGCAGTCTAAATAATACAAAATTATGTAATCAACAATCTCTTATATAGAGATTCTACACATGTATAATAATAATAATAATAAAATAATTTGATAAATAATTGCAAAATGTAAACATTCGACACAACACAACAGAGGAAGAAATTTGTGTAAACATGCAGATTGTAGGTATAACTGATAATGCATTTGACATGTGTGTTTTATTTATGCTTGTATTTTTAAGATTAAGTTCAGCAGCATTTAACTTACCTTATGGTACTAAGATAAAAAATATCCTCAAGTCTATTAGAAAGAGGGGAAATGGACCTGTAACATTAATTAAGGCATTACCTTAAATGATGTCCAGGATGAGATGGATCCTTTAAGATATGATCTGCCTTTTTAAGCCACTTTGTGCTATAGAGTTTCCTTTGGAAGGGTAGGGAACAGCCATGTCTTGTCCAGATTTGATCACCTTCTAAACAACTTTCTCGTCCGCCTCTGAGCTGCCCTTGTACCAATTGGAAATACAGTAGCTCAGTACACTCTCAATAGTGCAGCGGTAAAAGGACATTAGTAGTTTCTCATGCAGTTGTTTTTTTCCTTAGAATCCTAGAAAGAAAGTAGAGTCATTGCTGGGCCTTCTTAGCTACAGCTGAGACCTTGGTCCAAGAAATTTCAAGACTGGGACAATTACTACACAGGTCCCTCTGATGTGCAATGGTTTATGATATTTGTTGTTTCTATTGAACTCCATGATAATCTCCTTGGTTTTAGATGCATTTGGAATCAGGCTGCTTATCCTGCACTATTCTATCAGTCTTTGGATTTCATCCTTAGTTTCATCATTGTCTGAGATGACTCCAACGATTGTCATATCATCTGCAAATTCTTATGATGTTGTTAGTAGAATAGGTTGGGGTACAGTCATATGTATGCAGAACTATGGTCACACACACACACACACACACACACACACACACACACACACACACACACACACACACATATCTTACATAGTCTAGATGAATCGCAGTGGTATGTAAAGCTGTAGCAATAACATCCTGGATATTGAATAAATGTGACTGGAAGAATAGCTTTGATATGTTGTTGAACCAGTCTCTCAAAGCACTTCATTGTAACTCTAGTTATTGCAATTGGGTGGTAATCGTTGGTGTCACTGATGACAGTTTTCTTTCTTTCTGGTAGTGAAATGATTATTGATAACTTCAGGCAGGACGGAATAGGGTGTATAGACAAGGTTTGGTTAAAGTTCCTTGTAAAAACCCCAGCGAGCCGATCTGGACAGCCTCTGAGCACTCTTCCTGTCACCCCGACTGGGCCCCCAGCTTTTTTTGGATTGACAGCCCTACATGTTGGCTACTACATGTCGGCCAATGGTGTGCAGTCATTTTGGAACAGGCAGGGGCCATCCAGACCTGGATAAACGAGTTTGATGTGGAGTCCTGACCTTAACTTGATAGAACATCTTTTGGATGAATTACTGTAGAGTGGAGACTGCAAGCCAGACCTTCTCATCCAACATCAGTGTCTGACCTCACAAATGCGCTTCTGAAAGAATGGTCAAAAATACATAAACACACTCTTAAACGTTATGGAAAACTTTCCCAGAAGAGTAGAAGCAATTATAGCTCCAAAGGGTGGGGCAACATCTTATTAAACCCTATAAATTAAGAATTGGATGTTCATATGCATGTGAAGGCATGCGAGCAAATAAATTTGGCAATGTAGTATGTCTAGCCGATTGAGCCTTTGAATCGCTTGACTAAAATTAAAACACTAACTACTATGCCAAGAAACATAAAAAAAGACCTGAAGTAAAAAATTGAAGAACTTGCCACTGCAACTATGCATGGCACCATCTTTTTGCAACCACAACCTGTTAGTTGTGTTTCTGCAATGAATGCCACTCGATGTTGATGTTTCTTCTCATCTCCTGAGAACCAGATCTTGTGTCCCTCCTCAGACAATGTCTCTCCAAATCCTGTCCATTGGACTTCAGCAGATCCTGTGATTCCATTGATATCGTTTCAGATCATGGGTAAGCTCAGGTATTCTCCAACAGGCATTAGAGCATGTGAACTTTACATGTTCCTATGTTGGTTCTCACTGTTGAGTGCGTGATTGTGTTCTTCACTCCATTAGCACATTTAACAACAACCACCATCTCATTGACTCACTACAGGTATGGGTATCCTCAGAGACTGTGCAGACGCACCCAGAGCCCCTTACATCCTTCAGCAAGTTTAGCAGCGTGAGCTAAAACAAAAGGAAGAAAAAGCTTTTAGGACAATGTTAAGTAATTGTCAGATAGAATAGTCACAATAAATCACATTATCATTAGACCTAAAACAAGATGTCCACCCTTTTTCAAGGAGTAGAAGATTAAAGTTCAAGCACACTGCTGAGGTAGATGATGCTTTGAATTAGAATTTTGGAAACAGAATACATTACCACCTTTTTAGTGCTATCCATATTTGTTATTTTTATTCTTTTCATTTGTATGTTATACTTTTTAATTATATTTTTTGCTCATGTAATACTACTTTTACTTACTACTTACCATTCTGGTATTTTTAAATTAATACTTTACATCAGTATCGAACCGTGATTTTCAGTCGTCGGTCTTCAATAGGAAAACAAAGAATCATGCTACAGTAAACTATTGTACACTGACTATAAAGCACAAGGTCATTATTAAACATTTTTCACTGTAAGTGTGGCCTGAGTTCTACATTATTTATAAACAAGTTTTATATTCGTGGGTGTAGTGCTGCCCGAGTGCAATGAACCAATGCTTAGCCTTTTTTATTTAATTGAGGAGAAATAATATCTACTGTATATGCTCGGTTGAAATTCATGTAAGATTTTCTGAGCATATTGAGATGAACTTATTAGTAAAGCATATGTCATGTAAAAAATGACATATAACCAAATGACCTTTTTAGAACAAGGTTTAAGTTGTTGTAATAAAATGTTTTGATTGGTTGACGTCAACTCTTGCAAGAAAACATTTTACCATTAAAAGTTGCCAGTGGGCTCTGTGTAGCACAGATAATATAGCTATGTTAAATAATAAAATGAAGAGGCACGAAATCATTCTTCTGTTTTTTTTTAGCTAACAGCTAATAGCACTGAAAATCACCAGTACTAACAAATAGCACTAAAGCTCTGATTAAGGTCTGAAGAATACTGTACAAACAAATAATCAGATATTTGGAGGGTACCTACTAAAGTACTTTTTTTTTTTTAATGCACCTCACAGAACCCAAGGACAAAGCAATACATACTAAATTTTTATCAGAAATCAGACTGATTACAGGTAATCCTTTGTTTTATTAAATCCAACAGAATGTCTTTTTTTTTCAGAAACTGTTGATCTTCAAGGAATATTACCCACAACAGTATCTAAAGTTTAGCAGGGCCTTGGAAAAAGCCTCAAAGAAAGCCTCCACTGTTCAATAATCACTAGTAACATAAGAGAAAGTAATCTGATTGGCTGAAATCCCCTGGGTTCTAAAGATGTTGTATCAGAAAAATGTTTGTATGAATATGAATGTTTGTAATAATACAATAACTGAAGGGACAAGAATATTTTCACTGCAGGCCTTAAAGGCCACTTCCACTTCCACTTTTAATGAAAGGCTTTCCACTAGAGTGTGGTGGCTAGTTACAATTCAACCCAAATGGCAAACAGTGACCTTGTGGACTGCTTTGTTCACAGGATCATTACCATGCTAGACCAGGTTTAGGCAACTTAGTTCCAGTGAAATAAATTTGTAATGCTACATCAGTGCATTTCAGTCCCTTTATCCACAAGAGAATTAGTAAAATCAGGCACTGAACAGGTTTGGCACAGAGTGTGTTTTATAGCGTATTCCAAATTTGTTCAGTGGAGTTGATGTTGGCGCTCTATGCAGGCAGACCCTGGGTCACGTTTGGGGCCCTTCAGTTCCAGTGAAGGGAAATTGCAATCCTACAGCATTGATTTAATTCAGTCCGTTCAGCCACACAAGCATTAATGAGGTCAGGCACTAAGGACAGTGAGCTTTCCAGCTTAGGTGTTCAGTAGGGTTGAGGTGACGGTTCTGCGCAACCAGTTCTTCCACCACAACATTAGCAAACCATCTTTCTTTGACTTTGCTTTGTGCCCTGAGGCATTATCATGTTGGATCACATTTGGCCCTTAGTTCTAGTGGCTTATAAAGTCATACGAACTATAAAATGCCTTCAAATTTGGTGCACCGATTCGGGGAAGAACCACATGGGCATTTTTCTGGAGAGGTTATTCATCTTGATATTAGAATCAGCAAGTAGAAAATTAGCAAAAAGTAGGAAACTCATACTCATATTGAAGTTTGCTGATTGAGGAAAAAGAATGTGTGTGTCATAAATATGTTTGTATTACGAGTATAACTATTATGTTATACTAGGAGCAATAGTAATATATACCAGTCACAAGGGGTATATATTTATATGTAAATTCATTTTAAATGTTTAAATACATCAGACAGGTAAACAAGACCAAGACAGCGCTGGAAGATAAAAACAGGCCTAAAATATTCCTGTGGCCAGAAATATGTGCTAAGTAACTTAGTTCATGGCAGCCATGTTTGTAAGCAAAGTGTTTCCTGAAATCAAAATTTTCTGGCTGAAGTTGCTGATTAGGATCCACCTTTTTTGCAGCCCTGGGGTAACGAAAGTCCTTTGTGGTCAGTTTAACTCATGTGGCTGGTGACATGTGGTTTTCTGGGGCAAGAGTTTGCCTGTTGTACATGGGACTTGGGCACGGGCAGCACATAAGGTAAATTGACCATTATTTGATATATACTGTATAAATGAGTATTACATTCTGTAGGATCTTGTATAACCAGAAGCTGGTGCAGTGTGTGGCCACATAATAAGTTCCCCTTGCTAAGTTGGGGGGCTCAGGGGGATGCATTTGGTACAGCTTTGCTTGAGGTACCTCTTGATCTATTATACAGGAAATGACTTCCAAATCACATAATTAGGGAAGCAGGTATTCTTTACTAAGCTCTCTAGGAGTGTCATAGTGTTTGGACAATGAATCCAAACTTTTTTTGCTTTTGTATTTTTGAGCGAGATAAGAGGTTGAACTGGAATGTTGGAAGTAAATGTATCCCATGAACTTGGTGAGGATACATTAAATATTAAATGAGCTAATTATATTGATTTTAATTATTCCTGTTTTTTTTTTATGTTACGGTGAATGGGTGGTAGAGGTGAACTTCTCTCTACAGTAGACAAGTTTTTTTCTTCTTCTCCAAACTGCTTTGATAGGATGGCGCCCGTTCTAATTCCCCCTCGGATGGGTCCCCCTTGATTCTTAATAGTTTGGACAGGTCTGGATCTTGTCGTGGTCAGGGAGGTGAACAATGGTATTAAACCCTTTGATGAACTGCATCTAAAAATTGGACAATAGAGAAATCTTTGGAGGCTCTTGAGAGTTTTTGGACTGGGCCCCGTAGTGATGCTGAACACTTTATTCTGGTCCATGAGAACCTCTTCAGCACTGATTATGGACCAAACCAAAGAAAGAGGCTTTCTGAGTCATACTGTATGAAATTCACATTTTTAAAGAAGATTTTACAACAATATTTGGGGTACTTTGTAGTGTACATAGTGTACATGGTGGTTGTGAGTTTAATAAAACAGGAGGTTAATTAAAATGCTAATTAAACAGCTTTTTTTTTCCGGATGATGCCATCAATCCAACTTTGGACGTCTGGATGTCTGTAAAATATGTCTGTCTGATCAAGATCAAGATTCCACTTTTTTGTTATTCATCTGTACACCAAGATGTAGAGATAAATTACAAAGCACAAATAACCTAGATAACAAATATGGAAATGCAATAAATGAATAACCTAAATACTGTAGATATACAGTATCTCACATCATAGACCTCCTCACATTGGAGTCAGAGTCTGTAAAAGCATGTTATAATCCATGAGTCTGTGCATGCAACTTTTTTTTTATCTAAAGTCATACTTGAGAGTGATGTTGCTGGTCAAAACACTCTCTATGGGGCCTCTGTTTAATGATTAATGGGCCAAAATGTGCTCTCTTCAGCATGCAGGTGATGGTGAGCCTTTTGGACATGTGAGGATATATGTCTGATTAGGTTGTCAGCATCCTGTACTGCCAAGAACTTTGTATTCTAAACTACAGCAGTGGCATTGAAATAATCTCAAACCTAGTAATTATTGAGGTTATTAAAAAAGTAATATTTTATTCATATACTGTATGTCTTCTTGTTTGGGTATGAGTGGATAGATATGGGTGTGAAGGGCTTGGTAAGATGATGGGTTTGGCTTTCCTGAATACATTGTAGAAATGATCATATTCTGTGTTCATCTAAATTAGGGTAGTCTGGTCAGGGTTCTTGATCATGGTGGAAGCAAGAGTGGACCATTGTATGATCTCTCTTTTGATCAAGAAATATGTGGGTTGTGTTTTTGCATCCATGGGAATCCTAGGACGATGGGGTGTTTGCCACTCATGTTGACCAGCAGAGTGCTTCATGATGCTGCATGCTGGCTTAAGAGGGGAAGTTACTCTGAAATGACATGGTCACTGAAGTTACAGTACCAGTCACTCCTGAGTTGACCAGCAGTACAGTACAGGTGAATGTGATTAGGTACATGTGTGCTGGGTAGTGTAGTAGCTGGTGGCCATGTTTGTAGACCACAATAACAGCTTGGATCTGTTTTTCGTGCCAAAGACTCAATAACTGACAACAATATGTTATTATAATATATTTTAAACTAACATTTATAATATGTAATATTACGTTTAATGTTAAATGTAGAATAGATTAATAGGAAATATGTTGTTCAACATAATGGTATCTGTTAACAGTTGTTAAAGGCTAAATGGATTTGTTTCCGTTATTTATTGGCCATGAAGTAAACACCAAAAAAAGTTTAAATGTCTAGGGCAAACATGCTGTTTTTAATTTGCAGTTTACAAATCTTGTGCCTTTACTCAACTTGTACTGTATGAGGGACAGAGCACAGGAAGACCTTGTTATCACTGGCAAATACAGTACATTAACAGTAGTTAAGTTAACAGGTTTATTAATTTTCTACAATAATTTTGATATGCCTGTAAAGTTATCCATTTTCAAAATAATTATATGCATTTAAAATCTTAAATATATATCTTTTGTCAGCACATTACTGATAACTGAAATATCATGTGCACAAAGTGTAGTCTACCAATTTTACCAATTACCTTTTATAAGCATGTGTGAATGCAAAAATCCACCCACAATGACTTATTATATTAATCAGATTTGAATAGTTTTTATTTAAATGCTATTTTTCAGCACCGATCGGATCAACTTTCAAAGCTTTGACTTTTGTCTAATACTGTCATCAAGAACATTTTGTTGATTGTAATAATTTGTATATTTCTTATATGATTATATTTTTATATTATATTATAATTTTATATTATGCGCTGTTGTAAGCAGTCAGAAATTTAAAAACATTGTTTCAGTTTTTTTCTTTGTAGATATAAAAGAGGAGAAAAATGTGAATGATAAAGCATGACTAAAAAAAAAAAAAAGGCCTTTTGACTATATAGAGATAAAATCCTTGAACAAACGCTCAATGGTGGCTTGACCAGTAAACCAGACCCTAACCACTGAGCTAGAGACCTGCGCGGGACGGATTTTCCGGTCCCGCTCCTGCCCGCTCCCGCAAGATTCCGTCCCGCTCCCGCAAAAATATATATTATTTTCTCCCGCTCCCGCCCGCAGTATTCACGTTTTGCCCCGCTCCCGCCCGCAAAATCCCGCAGGTAAACATATAAGTAGTTTTATTTTTTACTGCTTCTTCCCGCTACTCTGTT
>JAQQZT010000016.1:11384711-11394852 GCA_030068275.1 Clarias platycephalus | reverse complement strand
GATTCATGTTTGTGGCTGCAATGTGACAAAATGTGGAAAAGTTCAAGGGGGCCGAATACTTTTGCAAGCCACTGTATATATTTGTATATTTCATTTTTTCCTTTATTTTTATTTAAGCAAGTCATATAAATTTAAATCTCTTCACCAGAAAGGAATCCTAAGAGGCAGTTTACACTACATGTCATAATCTGTATGGTTGAGTGTGAACAGGCCGATTTAATTTTAAAACTGATAATAGTTCAAATCTTTTAATGTTACATGAGTAATATGTAACTGTAAAAAAAAGATTTTTTAACCATTTATTAGAGTCAAACTCATATGCTGCAGCTTAATCTTAATCAGGTATGTGTGTGTGAGGAACATTTGCAAATTGCAAGTTTTTAGAGCATTCTGATTTATTTATTTATTTATTATTTTTAAAGCATTTTGAGCACATTTCATATATATTGTTGTTGATGGCATCCAAACTAGCATGTCCAGTCTCCGGTTGGAGATAATTACTAATTTCCACCCCATTCTCTTTATAAAAGTGTGCTTGATTTGAAAATGCTGGGTATTTGTTACAATAACACCAGCTGTATATTGCAAATGATGAGGCTTCATGACTAGCCTGCAAATGATAAATAACATAAGCAGTAGAAAGACTAAAATGCAGTGAAGACAGCATTTTTCTTTCATCTGCACATTGTGTCAGCACCCAAATGCCCTTGAGCTATTCAAAGACTGGCAAGTGAAGGGGACAGGATGAGGAAAAGATGGAGTGAGGGAGGGAGGCAAGTGCATGAGAGAGGAAAAGAGGGCAGAGGAAAGGAAGGACTGAAAACTGACCTAAAAGATAGACAGGTGGTTCAGCAGGGTTATTGGAAAAATCAGCATTAAGACGTTCAACTACAATAACTTGCTCCATCAGAAATAGTTTGTTTTCTGTTCCCAAGAGAATTTTACAAGTATTTTCTTTATCATTTGTCCTGTGTAAGGTCACGGGGGGCCTGGAGTCCATCCCACAGAGCTAGATGCATAAGGCATGCTAAATGAAGTGCCAAGCCAATGCAGTGGGGAAACACACCCCTGTATACACAGACACACACACACACACACACACACACACACACACACACACACACACACACACACACACACACTACAAACCATGTGTACTGAGTCTTTGGACTGTGGAAGGAAGCTGGAATATCCAGAGGAAACACACACAACACATAGAGATCATAGACAAACTCTGTCATGACATGTTATGGCCTGCAAGGCCTTGTTTCTCAAAATGAAAAAACTTTTCTACAAACTTTTATCTGATCCAACCATCTGTGAGGGAGTGAAAACGAAATCAGTCAGTAATCATCAACAATTTTTGGAGAGTTGGTTGGATGCTGTTGGATTTCTTAAAGCCAAGAATCACCTGCATGATCGGGTCATTGCCCTATTGATTCAGAAAGAAAGAAGGTTGAATTTTTTTTTTTTTTTTAATTAATAGTGGTTGTTTTAAAAAAAAATCTGTGTAATTGTTTTGCCCTTTGGTTCTATGAGGTGCAGTTTAAATTGTTTGTTGGAGGTAGATCGTGTTTAAGGTGTGCCCAAATGTTTTTAAAACTTTTTTTATACCTATGATGGATGCATGCGTGTATATGCAAGGTTGTGACAGGACTCATAACACATACAGTACAGTGTGTTTTTTTTTTTCATTTCATTCACCATTTATCTGTTAGAAAGAATGTTTTGTTCCCTCTTTATTTTAATAATTAACACAATTGTAATCTCGGTTCTGCTGAAAGGCTAGAGGCAACGTTTAAGGTGGAATGTTTTCCAGTCATAATTCTTGATGAGAGGATCTTTTTATTGCATGTTTTTGTTTGTTTTGAGGAATCTTACAGTTTTAAATCTCACTAAAGGCCCAGATTTTAAAAAGCATGCTTTGCTTCTGTGCAAAGTCCACACAAAGAGACCACAAACAATTGAAGCTGTGTATACGTTGAAGTTGTGTATACTTTAATTTCATTTAAAATAGCTGTACATTTCTTTCAATTTCTGAGCATACTGTCATATTCTATAAAGTAATTTAAAGTAATTCAAGCAGTCTTAAACAGCAATTACATAACTGTATATTTCAGATTATTTATAAAGTAGTTTTTCGCAGAAGCACAATACACTTACATTAGTGTCCTCGATTTACATTTAATATTTACTTCAAAATCACTGAACACAGTTTGAATAATTAGTTAGAATTATACTTCCAATATTTAAGTAGTTCATACAGGAATGGTAATGAGAGATTTAGTAGCTAATGAGGAATGGTAATGTGAGGCTGAGCAGGTAATGAGGAATAATGAGGAACGAGAAACTGAGCAGAGGATTGGTTTATACCTGTGTGTTAAAGACAGCTTCTGCGCATGTTACTTTTTAACAAGCTGTTAGTGATGCATTTCTGAGCCAAACCTATTCATTGTGTTCCATACAGGAACATCCACCGCCAGTGGTGAACTGGCCATCTGGCGTACCGTCAGTTTTTCCGGTGTGCCGCTGGCTAATGTGGGCCGACCCAGTCAGAATGCAAATATATTTTAAAAATGACGGAAACCATAATATTGCATCGCTTTTCTACGCAGGTGAATGAGTGCACCGATCGCACGGGCACCACCGACAAAGAGCATGTGTTTGTGTGAAAGCGAAAGTATTGCCCTCCCTCCCTATTTATTAGTTTGGTCTATTCCATACGTGTTCTGAAACATGCCCCCTTTCACTTCTAATTTAAAGAGGAAGAAATACAATATGGATCCTTTCTCGATATAGTGAATTTCTCTAAGCAAATAAATAATAATTTCCATGGATGAAAAGGGGGGGGGCGAAAGAAAAGGTGGAGCTAAAAAAATACGTGAAAAGAAGAAAAAAGAGGTCGAGGTACAGTAGATGCTGTGAAATGCTTCAAATTAACAGATTATACCTTAGGGGAAGTTAGAGTTCAGCAGGGTCTGACAGCTCTAACAGTACGGTCAGGGATAGCGAGTCTGGATCCACCGGCAGGGTCAGGGATGATGAACCAGTGCCTGCATTAGCTCGCGCTAGTAAACTAGTTACTCATTTTAATTATTATGGTAGTCAATAATACTTACTAGCATGAGCTAACGCTGCTACTGATTTTATTCCAGCTTACCTGTTCAGTTTGATTGGCATCCTTTACACTCGGCTCGGGTAGAGAAGGGGAGAGGTGTTGGTCATCAGCAGCAGGCACTGGTTCATCATCACTGACCCTGCTGCACTTGCAGTTTACACTGATGAGTGGTACTGTATGTCTTACACTGCATCCAGATGATACCCCCCTGAATAGCTCAAATAGTCTTACTGTATATGTTGTTTGTCTTAATGTTTTTTCTCTTGTTTCTTTGTTTGACCTAAAATATGTTTAGTGACACTTCAAATAATATGCTTAAATATAATAATAAAAAATAAAATAAAGTGATGTTAAAAATGAATCCCCACATTAATAAGCCAATGTATTATGATGTGGGATGTGGTGGGCTGCTGTGGGCCAGGAAGTCCAGGGTCACTTTTTGGTCCCAGTCCGCCCCTGTCCACCGCTACTGAAAATAGATTATAATAGTGACAATATCACACCGTAATAGGTACAGACTACCCATAATGTTGTTTACATGAATAGTTAATATTCTGAAATAGAACATCATTTAAAAAGCAGGCAATATATGGATTAGAATATAAGGTTTTCTTTTTTTTACAACACATGGTTAGAGTTTTTTGTTTTTGCTGTACATAGCATTAACAGTTATATTATGTAGACATACTGTACAATGTTTAAATAAACACAGTGTCAGAAGTACAACGCTCTGGCTCACCTGAGTACTAGCACACCTGAGACTAATCAGAGGACACAGATAAAAAGGACTTGCGTGCTTCCGGTCCTCGCGAAGTATACAGTACGCTCCCTGCGAACTTGTTCCAGTGTCGTTACCAAACCTTCTGAATTTTGACTGCTATTTCGGATTTGGATCTTGTTTCTGTTCCAACGTTTACGAGTTTAGCCTGTCCCATACCTGTTTAATGGACTAACGAGCTAGATTATCTGTGCCGGATTTGATTGTCGTGTTTTGTGAACTCATTGTAAATAAACCATCTCATCTGCACTTGCGTTCTCTGTGTCAGGTACATAACACACAGACTGTACAGTATCATGCCAGACATTAACACAATAGTGGGTAAGTGTTCCGATTTAATCTTTTATTACTTACAACAGCATATTTAAAAATTCCCTGTTTAACTTTTTATTTTTATTTATAAACTTATTTATAGTATTTTAGTCTGTAAGCTTATGGAAATAATTGTTATGTAATAAGTCACTGCTCTTGGTAATATGGTTTCATTTTTCATATTTCATTCTGACACAGAGGAGCTTTGGTTCATGCTAAAAATTAGGTCAGCTATGTAACAGAGTAAAAAAAGAAAAAGAAAAATGAAAAGATAAAAGCCCTAACCACAGAGGATGAACCATTAGCCGAAGGAAAGGAAATGAACCACTGTTTCATTTCCTCTTATAGCAATATCTCCTGAACTCTTTGGTTTATATGCTCAGAATTACAGGCTAATAACGTTTGTGGATTGTTCTCTACAATATATGATTCTTTCTCACATTCTTAACAAGTAAATTAAATACCACATAACTAAATGAATGGGGTCCACGCATGTGTAACTAAGGTGCGTTGTAATCTCAATATAAAATTAACCTCCTAAAGGTTCCTTAGAGTGTATACCTAAACAACCAGTATCATGATAAAAAATTGAGCTATCACAATATTTCCTGGCAAAGTTCTAGAAATCATCAGACAGGGGTTGATTATTTAATAAATCACTTGAATATCCCATTCAATAACTAAATCAACTCCAGTACTACAAATGAAAAGGATCGTTTACAATCACCACCAAAAGTCAAGGAGTGTGTAATGCAGAGAATATAAAAGAATTAGGGAGATGCATTGCTCAAATGAGAGAAACTGTTTACAGGACAGCCACGGGAAGAATGGTGAGAAGAAAGCGTTTTTGCCACTTAGAGTTTTTGCCAATTAGAGTTTGGCACAAGAAATTGGGAAATCAGCAAGCATGTGAGAATGGTTCCATGGTGAGATGAGCCCCCAAATGTACCTTTTTGTCCTTTAAACAAGGTGTTGCATTTATACTGCACATCATTATCATTAAAGCACCACCCACAGTGAAACATGATGGTGGTAGCATCATGTTGTGGGGCACAGACATTTTAGGGTTAAGTTTAAAATGTTAGAGACAAAAATACTGTACAATTCTAGAAGAAACGACACTGACACAGTCGTTCAAACCCAAATACCCCAATTGTGTTGGAATGTTCCAGTCAATGTCAAGTCCCAATCCATCTGAGGATCTGTGAAAAAATTACAAGTTCACCATGTCGCCAAAAAATCTGACACAGTTTACCCAGTGTTGGCAGGAACAATGGGAAAAATATCAGGATCCAGCAACACAAAACTGATAGAGACATATCCCACCCAGACTGTCACAGATTTCCTGCTGTAACTGCAACCTTCTGGGTTTCTGATCAAGAGGGCTGAGTACTTTGGCATACAACAAAAGCCTTCCTTTTTAGATTAGTTAACCTCTCTCTCTTTTAAATGTCAGATGTGTCATGAAAATGAAATGGTAAAGGCCAGTTTAGCTCTAGATTGTAACACATGCAATCAGTCTAGGATCTTCTGTTTACATTCCTGCATTTTTATATGTAATGCATACAGTACAAAAGTTTATTGTGTCTCAGTAATTTAGCCAAGCTCCATTAGTGGAGCCTTAGCATCTCTAACAAAGCTCTTACATAAATAAATTTCTATACCATAAATATGTTGCTAAAGCTAAATTATTTAACTTATACAGTAGTAGCTGCAACTTACTAGCTGAGTCACACTGATAAATATTTTCCATTGTATTATTGTGTCTGCTGCTTGTGTTTCAGTTAAAAACAAGTGTATTAAATCGAGTCAAGAGTCTACAGTATGTAGCTTCTTTTAATTTGCTCATATGTTGCTATGTGCTTTTTATGTGGTATATAGAGCATTAAGCATTATGCAGACAAAATAAATTAGGTGTGAAAGGTAGAAATTGTATGCAGTTCTAAAATTCAAATATAATTCCATCCACTGACACATCTGAAAATCTTCAGAAAAATGACAGACCTTTTCTTCTCCCAATATTTTCATTTCAATTTTAGAAACCAGGAGGGGGCAGCAGTGTCAGGCTCTCAAAACATGTTTAAAATGAAGGTGTTTATTTGTATTATTAATATTATTTTTTGTAGCATCTTAAACGTTCCTTTTTTTTACTTTAAGGACTCTATAGATGTTCAAACGGCTGCAAATTGACAATGAGTGTCATAAGCCATTGTGACATATTTTGGATTCTGAGTAATATTTATGTACATATTTAAGTAAATGTGGACACTCTTAGAAAAATGTATTATATAAAATATCTGCCATCTTATTAATTATATGTCTTTTTCTATTTTTATTAGTTTGGCTGATATGACCCTCTCCTGCACTTCACAGGCATTTAATGGTGTTAAAGTGGAATTTTGTACTCCATCATTAGGCATCATTAGGATGGCTTGTCTTTGCACAAGCTGTCTGGCATCATTTCAACTCAAAAAGAACAGATTTGTCACCGCTGGTTTCTATAGAAACTGAACAAAGCATGAGTGGAAATCATAATTTCTTATATGAATGGTGTGTAAAGATGTAAAGCAGGCACCTACAGTATGTTTGCAGATTAATGGATAATTCCTTCACCATCTATTTATTAGTAGAAGACAAAGCATGAAAAATGTATGCATTTTAGCTTACTGAAATAACGTTAAGCAGGTCATGTTTTCAGGTTTAAATTCAATCATTTCTTTTATTAATTACTATTAATCTACTGTCAACTTGAAATATGCTCTAAACCCTGATTTTTTTTATGTTTTGTACCTATTTTCTCTTTTGTACAGAGTGCCTGTCAAAATACAATATGAGTGACATGCATTGTACTAACAGGACATGTTTTTGTAAAGCAAGCATTGAATTACTGGTTCAAAAGAACAGCAGCACAAGATCTTTAGGCACATTTTTCATTCGCTTCTTCTCCTTTACTCATACAAATAAATCTGAGCCAGTCTATTTTTAGCATGTGGAAATGGGGGATTGGTGCAGTTTCTTTTGAAGACTATAGAATATGAAATCCAGTTGCAGGGGGGAAAAAAGCTGGAATCCTACCAATGACATAGGGCAAAAGGGTAATACGTAAACAAAAGAGTAATACATAAATTAATGTATATTATTTCCATGACAGTACATAATTACCTTCTTTAAAAAATCTCTACAAATAGTATGACATTTTAAAATAGATTAAAAAAAGATGATCCCATGTAGTAATATATTAGTGAATGTCATTTATCTCTGAGAAATTAATCACATGTGCTTGGAGAAATATTAAGCTTTGAAATTTGCCATAATGTATTATTCAGTTCAGAAAACCTTCAGTAGTCAACTTGTGTAAACCCTAAGGCTAAGACATGAAACCTATCACAGTGACATGGCAGTCCCTTTCACTTTCTAAAAGAAAAATTACTTCATGGTCTTTATTACTTGTTCAGTTTTATAAGAAATTCGTGGTATGATAACCATCCAACCCAATATCATTGATCAATAAAAGAATACTTCATTCTATGACTTCAACTTGAACTGAATGCTGGATTTCTAAAATCCTAGTGTGAATCTGGGGAATGAACTGTTTTTTTTTTTCCTTCCTTATACCGTGATCTATACATATATAATGCAATCTTAATTCCATAACTTTTAATTATACAATAATCTATCTGGATCTCATCATGTGCTTAATTTACTGTTGTCATCATTGCTATCAGCACATTAGTGAGTTGCATTACCTTTCTAAAGAATTGATGAATGAAATTCTTAGCAAAAGGTGCCTCTGAGGAAAAACAGAAATACAACAAGGTTAATTAAAACCTATTGATAATATAGATTTTAGACTCAATTTGATAAAATGCACACATATAAACAATTTTGATGCTAATGAAAAAAACTTGTATGTTGTTGTATTTTGTCTCTGGATCTTTACAATCATGGGTCTAGGATGATATCAGGAATTAACAGTGAGCAACATAAAATTCTCTTTTTGTTAAACATATTATTGCCTTTGCTGACACTGTCCCACTGGACAAAGAATAAATGTCCAAAAATTCTAAATCAAGTTTATTATTATTATTTTCAATAAAGCAAGATTTTCTTGCATAAACAATAGCATTCATTGATTAATTCATTATCAACCAGAATAGCTATAGTTAATTACCAGTTTAATTTAACTAACAATTCCATTCCCCCGCTAACGCTTCAACAGGATAAGATTACACAAGATTATACTGTGTGGTTACAGTATGCCTCAGCTGTCTTACTTGGCTGATTGTAATTGTTTGTGATTTGGAAGGTTATTTGTGCTGTATCCTATACATTATTCCTTAAAAATTTCTTGCCATGTTAACATATTTTAGCATAGTTCATAAGCATGATAGTGATGTGCAGAACAAGAAAATAAAAAATAAAAATCATTTTGTTTGAATTGTCTCATGGTTTCCTTCAAAATGGAAAACAGTATCGTAAATGATGACTTGGAGCTATGAACAGAATTAGATTATTTTCTGGTCTGGTGACCGTATTGTTCATCCTGCTGAGATGGCCTACCCAGACAACACAGATCCTCTGCCATTGGTTGGAATCAAACAGAAGCTAAACATTACCTACAACAATACATACTATTGGTATAAATATTATGTATGATGTTAATGTGTAGAAAAAATATTGTCTGATATTTATCATGCATACACTGGTATGGATTAGCATTAAGAATTTGTTTTACTTCAACTGTCTTCATCATCATCACACACACACACACACACACACACACACACACACACACACACACACACATAGTCTGTATATTGTATTTCTGATCAGATAACAAAGGTAGCACAGACTTTTAATCTATTTATTATAGATTCTGCTTTAGGTAATCGTCAACGGTGAAGGTTGTAGTTTACAGAGAACAAAGAAATCCAATCTATTGCTGTGCACAATGTGGCAATGAAAGGTCATTGTGTTGATCTGCCTTAGAGGCTTTTTCTGTGGCTAGAAATGTGGATATTTATCGCAGGGTTATTTTCAAAGCATAGTTTTATTTTTATGTCAAATTTAAAGATGACCAATGATGATTCATTTGTAATCAAATACACAATGTGCCTGAATCACAAGCAGAGGGATGGGAGTGTGCACCATATTTACCTTGCTGCTGTTGAAGTAACAGGCTTTGGCAGCTGTGTAATTTCTTTTGATTTACTCGTGACCTATGATGACTCCTTCTCCCTCTATCTGCCTCCCTCCCTTCGTCTTGCCACCACACACACACACACCGACATATCCAATCTTTAAAAGCCGTCTGCAGACCTGTATCTGGGGTGTCACTTCAACTAGTCGATACACACGTTAGAGTGTGACCTTTATAATATTGCCATCTCTCTCTGTCATGTGCAGTAAAATGCGAGCAACAATGGGGGTTTTAGATAGAACAATGAAAAAACCAACATGCATTCTATATGTATGTACAGTATGTATGTATGTATGTATATGTTTTACACAAATACAAAAGAAAAAGCCCAGATCAGAATTATAGAACCTGTAAATGTAATTGTAAATGTTTTAAGTCAAGCTATAAACAAGACATATCTATTATGTCACTAAGGCATTTTACAGAGCTTACATTTCTCTGGCATTTGGTGCCATTCCACAAACTATGTATACATTGGTAATATTCTGCTTAACTGTAATTTTCTTTTTAAAAACGTGGTATTATTATTGAGCCTGGACATGCATGAAGCATTTACTACATCATTTGCTGTTCTCGGTCAGCTGTTTGATGCGTGTACTCCTTAACTGCTCTGTGCTTGGATTGGAATGTGTCTATCTTTTCTGTCAGTTTAGATGAGTGGTTCTCAAACTTTTTCTGTCATTCCCCACTTAAGGGGGTGAGTGAATTTTCAAGCCCCACTTGTCAACAAAAT
>JAQQZT010000016.1:11366648-11377289 GCA_030068275.1 Clarias platycephalus | reverse complement strand
TGTTACTGTTACTGTCAGTGAATATCCACATAGTGTATGAGTTACAGAGAAGAGTTGTATAATTTTATGGACGTTGGGACAAAAGATCTCCTGTGGCGCTCTGTGGAACACTTGAATTGTCAAGAGGGGTACAAAGTCTATAGCCCTATTAGTGCTACTACTACAACTACTGTATAAATCCATATTATTTCAAGAAACTCTCAGTTAAGGAAAGTAAAAAGACCATTAAAGTCCATTATTACTTTAAGAAATGGCGGTCTGTCAGTCCGAAAATGTCAAGATCTTTGAATGTATCCCCAGGTGCATTCATCAAAACCATCAAACCCATGATCTGGCTGTCATGATAACTGTCCCAAGAAAGGAAGATCAAGAGCTACCTCTGCTGTAGAGGATATGTTTAATAGACTGACCAGACTCAGAAACTGCATATTAACAGCACCTGAGCTTCGAGCCCACATAAATGCTTCTCGGGGTTCATGTGGCAGACAGATTTAAACATCCATTGTTCAGAGCAGACCGTGTGAGTCAGGCCTTCATGGTAAAACTGAAGCAAAGAAACCATTAATTCACAGGAACAACAAGCAGAAGAGACTTGCTTGAAAACTGGTCTGACGAGTCCATATTTGAGATTTATTTGAGAGGGTGAACAGACAGCTCATGAATGTGTGGTTCAGATGTGAAAAATTGCTGTATGTGCCCATGCCCTGTGGTGGATTCGCACCCCGTCCAGGGATAGGGATAGGGATAGCCATAGACAGTCACTGGCTACAGGATCAAGCAGTATTGACAATGAATGAGTGAGTGAGCGACAATCTCATTACATCGACATCAGTCAAGGGGTAGGATAAATTAGCCATCAAGTCATCAGTGGATTACCAAAGTTAATATGTTGGAAGCCGAAAAATTGGAAAGAGTAAGGGGCAGAGTGACCAACTTGCAACTGGCATCGGGATCCAAGATTCACTAATACATGTGGGAAGTAAAGGCTAGCTTGTCTGGTCTGTTCCTACAGAAGAGCTAATATAGCACAAATTTATTAAAATGTTAGTGCTGATAATGATAGAAAGGTGTCCAAATACACAGTGAACCAGCTTCAGGTGTAAGTTCCTGGCTTGTGAAGCTTGTGGGTCCAGTGACCTATCACCAAAAACCAGTAAAAGAAAAAGCGTTGAGCCGTAAAAAATCTTTTACAAAGGTGGATTGAACTGTTAACCTCATGAAATCCCTATGTCAGGAGCTAATTGAGCTTTTTGACAGATTTAGGTATGTGTTCTCCATGGAGCCAGTGCAACATCTAGTGCAACATGACATCATGACTTCCCCAGGTGTTGTTCGACAGAGACCTTATTGAGCCCCGGAGGCCTGTCGTCATGCCATTGAAGCGAAAATGACTAAGAATGTCTGTGATGGCATCATAGAGGAGTCAGCTGGCCCCTGGTCTAGTCCTATCTTCATGGTCACCAAGCCAGACAGATCCTTTTGTCTGTGTAATGACTTTTAGCACCTAAACCGTGCCATTTTTATAATTTGGAGAAGGTGCTGAAAGATAAGTCAGGCTAAAACCCCATCTGTTGCTGACCAAAGCAGAAGATCTGGAGTACTGTATCGACCAACTTCTTTTGAAGTCCCTGTCAATACATACTGTATACAAGACACACTAACAAAAAACAGGTACATTCTTCTATTTGGTGTAGCAGGATACTATCACTGGTTTTTGCCTAACTTTAAATCTGTTGCAGCACCCTTCTCTGATCTCACCAGAAAGGGCCAACCTTAGAAGCTACAATGGACTGATGCAGCAAATAGTCATTCTAGCAGCTGCAATTGCATCTTACCAGCTCCCCAGTCCTCCACATGTCACAGAGAGACTTAACAGGATGGAACTCAATAGCAGACAAGCCAGTCTTCTTAGGAGTTTTATTAGCATAATGAGTTCAGGAGTGCAAGTGCAAGAGAGCAATGCTGAAATGCTCTTGTTAGAGTTAGTGTGTGATGCGGTGGCAAATGACATAGGCAGAATTCCACGTGCCCGGCAGATTCCGGAAGGGAATCCCCTTTGGTTGAATGACAAGGTCTTGAGCGCTGACAAAACAGTACAATAGCTGCTCCAATTTAGAGCAGCTTCATAAACAGAGGAAAGGAATCCGAATGCTGGGTTTAAACTCGATCTTGGAGTGAAGTGCAGGGCATTTTCTCCTGATATCTGCAAATGCGGAAGTGCATGAACTCAAAGTTGAGGTGAAATCCAGGGAGGATGAAGATCGAAGTGCACAGAATAAACTTGTTCGCTGATAGAAATCTGGCATGCAAAGAAACCTCTCTCTCTCCTTATGTTTGTGAATGAGGAATGTTCCATCCAGACTGTAAACATACTGTATGGAGTGGAGCACCCACTCTTAAGGAGAACCTGAAGGCTGGAATGCTTGGCACAGGCATGGGGCTGAAGCTTGATGCAGGACCAGAGCGTAGAACGATGTTGGACCTTGGCACAGACATGGGTCTGAGCTGGGACTGGGTGTGGATCTAAGCTGGAGCTTGACACGGGCATTTGATTTGGGCAGAAGATTGACACGGTCACTGGATCTGAGCAGGAGCTTGTCGTGGGCACTGGATCTGAGCAGGAGCTTGATGCAGGCACTGGGTCTGTATGGATTTTTGTTATCGGCACTGGGTCTGGGTCGGAGCTTGACATAGGCACTGGGTTGATCTAGGTGGCGCATGACATTGCCCCTCCTCCTACGGACACCAACTGGCATTCTGGCTGGTCCTTCTGAGTGTCATTGGGCCTTCAAAAGCCAGTGTATGATGAAAGCTTTGCTGCCATCAAAAGTTAGGGAGGAAGAGATAGGCGGGTGGGTGTATTCAGTGGGCATGAGACCAGAGGTTTTGATCTGGGACACATGAAAGGACGAGTTTATCTGGTGCATGGTGGATGATAGAAGTAGTCTGACAGTCAACAGGGTCCTCAGAGCTGAGAATAGGACATGATTCAGGTGTCCCATAATACAGGGCAGAGCATGACTTAAACATCTCATAGCTTCAGAAAAAGGAGACATAACTCAGGACAGAGCAAGATTCAGGTGTCTCATAGGTTAGAACAGGACACGATTCAGCTGACCATGAGTTTTACATAGTTGCCTGACTCGCGAATCCACTTGTCCAGCTTTGTCTTTGACATGGTCAGAAATTCTGATCCAACGGGGGCCATACAGAGCTAGAGTGCTCCAATGAGAGGAAGCTGCCAAGGTTTGGAACCCTGAGGTATGGTCACGAGCTTATTAAAGAACTTGAGATTTCAGATGATGTCTCGCCACTTCCATGCCTGAATAGGAGCGGAGTGGAGTATGACCTGGAAGAGCTTGCCGATCTGGCTGGCTCATAGCTCATACTTCAACAGTGACCATTGGTCTTTGATGATCTGTCCACTAAGCCGCAATCACCCCTCTCTATTGAGGGTGAACCAGCATATACAAGGTCAAAAACATCCTTAATCCACATTGAAAATGAAGATGAGCTTAATGATTCAGCAGTTATCTTTGACAAAGTAATCTGATTGGATGAGAGGAAATCCATGAGTACCAATATGCTAAAACCTACATTCAAAACCATTCACAGAAGCACTTTCAGCAAAAAAAGAGAAATTTGATATCATCTTAACATCATAAACAACACATACAGTAGTTGCTGTTGGTCACCCGTTCAATGTTACTTTCACCAGCTGTGGAAGAATATTTATTGGCGGAGAAAAATAACTGGTTAAATAAACAAACAAATCATAATCTGGTGATAATAAATGCCATTTGTAGATTTGTTTGTCTGTTGTAGAAATGCAATATCACACTCAAGGTCATGCTGTTCTATTGACAACACTATGCCTATGACTGAATTACACCCATCCTGATATACTGCATTACACCCACGATGATATTCAATACAAAAGCATGACCTTGAGTGTGATATTGCCTAAATATCTCATAGAGGGATATTGCCAGCATAACAATCCACCAGCAAGATCTAGCTCACAGGAGTTCTAATGACACAAAGAGCCCACACCACAACATAAGTTTCAGACTGGTTTTGCTCTTGCCTGAGTTATTCTGTCTACAGTATATGACCATCTGCCTGATGTTCTGTCACATGACCTCCTAATTGTTTGACCACACTTTTAATCACTGTTTGAATTGTTTGCCAGGATTTTCACTAGTAAAAGTTTCAAAAACTACAATTGCATCCTGAATCTGCCTCCTTTCCTTACATTCAGCGTTTAAGAACATTCAACATTCAAGAACATTCACACAACTCTGTATAAAATTGATAAATAGTAATGTTGAAGGATGGAGAATTTCTGTAAATTGTGTTGATAAACCTTTCTAACTGTAGCCCATCTAAGCTGGGCCATAACAACCAGTTATGAAGCTTGTTGTTCGCTATGTACCAAATCTGCAGTTAAAGTCTCCATTTAAGTGATCATTTGACCTTATGCTACCCAAAAACTGCTACATTTTGCTAAGCGTTACATGTGGCAGTTGATGGATAGCGATGATAGCGCCTTTCAGTATTGTACAGGATAATTAGTGCAGCTGGTCTTGCTGGCTTCTGATACCGAGGGCTTTAATTGTTCGTGCCAAAGCTTCTCAATCAGTTATAGAGAGCTGTAATTGACCCTGTAAAAACTGGAGCGGTCAATTAGTATAATCTTAGCATGCCTCACTGCTGAAATGTGCCACTATAACAAACTTATATGTACAGAATTTACAGATGGGTGACAAATTAAAGTAAAAATTGTAGCTTTGTTACTGCATATCAGTAATTTTTTTTCTCAGCGATCACCTCCATCCTGTAAAAGAAATTCACTCTTATTAACATATGAATAAGAGTAATGTATTCAAAGTGCCTTGCAATGGACTGGCATTCCCATCTGGGATAAATTAAGTGGCTAAGTGGTTATCAAAATGGACGATGAACAAATGAATATAGATAAAGATAAAGGTCAGAATGTAGGAACAAAGTAAATATTAAACAAGCACTAGTGTAATAAAAATAAACAGTAAAATAAGTGTTTCCATTTGTGCACGCAGGCGCACATTAACGGAGCGACCGTTTTTAAAACCGTTTAAAAATTAGCAAGGAAAATCGCTAGTCACACTCGCGTGAGAGCATACTAACGGGATCACTGCTGTAAAGTAAAACAACAACAACAACAACAAAAAACAAATTAAACAGCTCCTCACCTTTGAAAACAATCGTGACAGAGAAGAGTTTAACGGTCTCTCCGTTAATGTGTGCGTGTGTGTGTGTGTGCACGCACATTACACACACACACACACACACACACACACAGTGCGTGTGTGTGTGTGCGTGAACCATTGGCTCAGTTGTGATGACGTGACGCTCGGTGTCAAAACAAGAAGCTCATGCGTTATACATGATACTCGGTGCTCGTAAACTAAGACAACGCTCGTTTTTCAAGTAAAAATTTATTAAAAATCGTTGCTCGTCTTGCGGAACACTCGTAAACCGCGTTACTCGTAATCCGAGGTTCCACTGTATTTTTAATTGTCCATTAAGGAACCCACAATCATGAAGTGCTTCCAAAAGCATGTTATGAGGCACATATAGACCCTCACATATAGCTGCTCCCCCTCACTGGACTCCCTGCTGTTTACATATTGTCACCAACCTTCATCTCACCCTCAGCCATTCATAGACCTCAGTTCAGCATTCAACACAATCATTTCTCAGAATCTGATTGTAAAGCTGAACACCGCCCTCTGCAATTGGATCCAAGGCTTCCTGACAGGGAGATCTCTGTCTGAATCAGGAGCACTATCTTCAGCACTATCACAGTGAGCACTGGGCCCCTCCAGGGAGGTGTCCTCAGTACACTGCCATTTACTTTGTTAACTCAAACTGTGTAGCAATTCACCTTTGAATCACATCATCAAGTTTGTCAATGACACAACCATAGTGGGTCTTATCAACAAGAACTACATACAGACAGCATACAGGGAGGATGTTCAGCAAGTGACACATTGGGGCAGAGCTTATCTGTCTCCGAACACAGAAAAAGATTAGGTAATTGTTGTTAATTTCAGGAGAGAACAGATCAACCACTGTTCCCTGATCATTGATGGCTCCTACATGGAGATCATCATGAGCATCAAATCCTTTGATGTTTACCAGGTGGAGAACCTGAACTCAACACCAGCTCCGTCACAAGCTCAACAATATCTCTACTTTCTGCAAAGTCTGATAAAAGCCCATCTCCCACCCCTTATCCTTACCAGTAAGTGCCTGCCATGGGCAAGTGTAAGGGATTTCAAGTGCTGTCTCTGGTATTGCAGACGTCAAGTAGAGCCTGCTACTGGGTTTGGTGGAGAGAGAATTTATGCTCTTGCTTGTGGGGAGGCAACCATGGAGGGGGCAGAATTTTCCAAGATTGTATTTTTTTTTTAAATCCCTTTAGAACCTAGTGTGTAAGGGTGAGGAGAAGACCCAGGAGCCGGGTGAGGAGAAGACCCAGGAGCCAGGTGAGTTTTTAACAGAAAATTTCCTTTGCACTTCCTTTGCAACTGTTGCTTATTTTTGAAATTGACAAAGTAACTCAACCAATCCACATATAAACTGATATAGTATGCCACTATTTCTTTTTGGAAAACTGATGAGGGACAGTGTTTTCCTTAAGTCACAAGGGTGCTAAAGTGCAAATAATGACTGAATATTGTATCAAGTCAAGTTTTGGTCACATTAAAATGATTTTTGCATTACATGTTTTGTAAAATGTTGCAATCAGCCTATTTTGACTGTCACAATCATTTTTAATTACAAATCATGAAAACCAATAAAACCAATTTCCCACACATTATGAGCACCTCTACTACTTTAGATTGCAGTGCCTTCTAATAGTAATCCTTGACTGCTAGGCTAACTTCAGTGGCAGTTAACAGACCATAAGTGTCTTTTTTTGTGGCGTCATTCATGGTAGAAGCATGTTGTCGGATTTTTATATTAAAAGCTGCATACTGTATTTGTAGTACATTTGTAATTTATTCTGTTTGTGGACTGTTATTACATTGGCAGCTGTGAAATGAATGTTACAGTACCTGTTTTGCTTCTCCATTTGTTCATGTGTTTTTTTTCTTGCTTGCAAAATCGGAGTGATTAACATGAAACTATGTAAGAGCTAGGGTTAGTAAGGTTACACTGGTAAGGTTAAAATATTTGTACATGATTTAAAGAGAACCTGTCCACATATATTTTACTTTGCACACTAATGTTCTGCCCTTTTAGAAGCTGTGAGATCCACTCTAATGTTCTTACACCAGCCTACTCCACTTACTGTTGTTTAAATTATGGTTTTTAACATCCTACACATGCAGGAATCAGTGGTCCTTAAGCATTGCTATTCATAGAAACAAGCACAGATCCAAGTGTCAGTTTCAAAAACTACAGATACATTTAATTAATTTAACATTATCTGAAATATTAAATAAAAAACAAAACTACAACAACAATGAGCAAGTTATATGAATCAGTCATGTAGAAACAGGAATCTACCACCAAGTCTAATTTATATTCTGTATAAATTAAGAAATTGTGTTGGTGTAGTGATATTGAGAGAATCTAAGGAACAAACACCCTTTGAAAAATTTAAATTATAAGAATCAAAGACTAAAGTATCATTTTAAATTCTACTACAAATGATTCAATTTGTGATTCTTTCTGTGGGTATATGTATTACAGTATATGCAAATAGAAAATAAACCTGTCATTCAATAAAAAAATATTATTTAACTAATATTATTATTTAATAATTATTTTATTGATTGCAATATTTAAGATAACTGTTTGAGTGTTAGACAGAATTATTAATGTTATATATAATGTTATGCATGCTTTTATAAATTAGCAATCCTGAGAGAATGGAAAATTAGGTCACATTAGGACAAACTCTTGTTACTTTAAGCTATGTACTTTCACAAATCAAGCCTGGTTTGTTGATCACTAGGAACTGTGACACACTACAGTAAAAGATTAGCCTCATTCCACTTGCACTGATATGAAGAGACTGCAGAATCCTTGTGTTGAGTTAGAGGCTGCAAACCAAACACATAAAACATTTCAAAATACTCAGTAAATGCAACATTAATTTTTACAAACTATATTTACAGGGCTGTTGTTCATCATATGCATTAAACATGGAATGACAGGTCAAATTAAATTTGAACTGGATGGATGGATGGATGGATGGATGGATAGCACTGTACAATATGATTACAAAATGATTGTGCAGCCTTGCTATAAACTATACTAAAGCATCACAACAGGCTGGTTGATCATTTCTATATGATCAGAAAGAAGGACTTATGCAAAACATAATATTTATAAAATTTCTGATTACAAATAAATCCCTTGCGTGGAAAAGGATGATATCCATAGTATTGGCATACATTATACTATGTTATGCTTCTAAATAATGGATTCATGCTATATGCAGTAAGATTTGCATGCACGATAAATACACATACAGGATAGATAGAAATGCATACTGCAGTTACTGTATGTTAATTTCAGGTTTTATTCTACTGTACATGTAAATGCATATTAGATTTTAATGCAGATCAAATGCTACAGATCAACATGTAAAGTATACACAACATGATATTACTGCATACTACAGCTAACACTACTCTAGATACACCACTGTTGTAAAACATTGTTCTATTGATTTACCTTTTACAAGGGTTTACCTGATAAATGAATACATCAGCATAGATACAAAATAGCTACACAATGAAATGGCCACTAATTGTGCATTCAATTATTGTGCATTCCATTAGCGAATTGTGGCAAATGGAAATGCCAAATGGAATAAACAGATACAATAATACAATTTAATATATAAATTATTTAATTGTGTAATAAATAAAAATTCAATTGGGGCATCAAGCACTGAGGTTTTAGTAAATTTACTGATTTTACTGAAAATTACTGAAAGACACTGAAAGATATTAATCTGTACATGAATGCAGAAATTTCTGAATCGATTGTGGACACAATTATTTCAAATAAATTTCTATTGTTTTAAGTTTCTTGTTCTAGTGATAAATTGCTTGTGTAGCCACAGCAACAACAAAAAAATTCCAGTTACATATAATTCCACTTTCCCTAATGAATTTCTTTGGGTAATGACAGTAACCTGGCAATGTTAATATGCACCACCGCAGTTATAAGTACCTTCATACCTACTGAACTGTTGCCTTGTGACATATGAGACAGAATAAGCATCAAGGCAGCAGCCTTCTGATTCGGACACACCTACAGACAGAAGTCAAGGGGCCTGTTGCTTAGCAACACATCTATATTGCAACAGTATTGTATTGCTTTTTCTTTTTTTTTCTTTTACTTACATTTTAAACGTGTATGTTCACACGTTTCACATATGTGCTGACATATGTTGCTGTCTCGGTCACTGATTTAAACAGTGACAGCCACAATTATGAACCCAAATTGACTTTATATATGTGTCAATGTGCAGCAGCTACAAGCTTTATTACAGCAGATGAGAGGTTGAAAGGCAGGAAAGGAGATGTGGTTTTTGAACTGCATACTTTTTTTTAGGCAGCTGGTGAAGGCAGGTGGTGCATGATCCAGGAAAAGTCATTAACTCCTGATACAAAGCACAGCCTTGTGAATCCATTTCTGTCCACTTTCATTATTGTAAATAGAGAAACGGCAAGACTTGCCCAAAAGGAGCTTTCTTTCAACCAATTGGATCTGTACTTTCTTATCTGTTGGAAAAAAGTAATTATCAATTCATGCCATATTGACATTTGAAATCAACTGGAACAAATATCCATACCTGACTGTTTTTAGCCTCTGATAATGCTACCTTCTTTCATCCATTGAACAATCATCCCCTTCCAAACTGTGTGGCACTTAGTTAGTAACCTAGTAACCCAGTGTAAGTATCTATCCAATGACGGACATTTCAAAGCCTTTTTGTAAGTCGCTCTGCCTAAGAGTGTCTGCCAAATGCCCAAATGTAAATGTAACAATCTAATACTTACTTGCCTTTATTAAAAATATTATTAATATTATTTAAAATATTAATCATATTTTTCCCCATAATAATGGCATGATATGAACATTCAATTAATTTTTCTTAAAATCCTCCTTAATGATTTATTATGCTATAAGGTAATAGTAAAGAGTATATGTTTGTCTGATGCTGAGGTTGTATTTTAATATGTGATATAAATAATGGACTCCAGCTTATTAATCATAAATGGTGAAATTGCCATTGCCATTGTATTATCTAAAATAACCCATGATTCAAAAACACTGGTCAAATAAGCCTGAAGTTTCTTCCTGCTACGCTTCATCTTAGAGGGTTTTTGGCAGCCATGTTTCAAGGCTATGAGGTGCTCGCTCACGCACCCTTCGGGGTAGCGTAACACACTCGAAGGACAGCGCTATCCGCTCCTTCCGCTTTCGTGAGCTCACAGACACCCCTGATTGGCTGCAGAGCCATGATTTTAAAAAAAATAAAAATTTTATTTAGTCTGTCCAATTCTTTTTTCCCCGATTTTCTCCCCAATCTAGTCGTGTCCAATTCCTCCCCGTCACTAGGGGGCTCCC
>JAQQZT010000016.1:11295894-11306400 GCA_030068275.1 Clarias platycephalus | reverse complement strand
TAAAATCCATGAGAACTGTTCTGTTATATCTCACCTATGCGGTTTGACTCACGATGAGATGCGGTGTTAGGCACCGTGAGTCGCCGCGATTGCCAGCCGACGTTCCGCTGTCGCTCCGCGAAGTTCTGTAAGGACCGCAAGCTTCTGCGAGGTCCGGCAAAAAAAATTAAACATGTTTCATTTTTCGCGCAGAAAGATGGAAACGTACTCACAGCGCCAAAAACTCGTAATGAATAGTACTTACGGCCACTGCGCGAAACCGCATATTATATAATTAAGTGTATAAGTTGTGATTCTGTTGTTTGCACATCTTTTGTGTGGCTCTTTACAGTGATAAAGATTTTTTTTTTGGCTCATTATGGCAAACAGGTTCGCCACCCCTGCAATAGAGCATCCACAACACACAAACAACCAATATCAGCTGCTTAAAGTAACCATTCTAGATTTAGATTACATCAAACTTTCCTGTTACAATGAATAATTTCACATTTTTTGATATGTGTAATCAAATAATTTATACATGCAATTTTCAGAATTCTAAACTAACAGAGTTTTCTTGGAGCTTCAGTGCAAAACTAATGAAAAAAACTTATGTTGGTATGGTGATATTTGGTATAAAATTTTATTTGTGTAGAATTTTAGTAAAAAGAAATTATACTAAAATGTATACTTAGGAAAACAACATCGTCAAAAAGTGACCATAGTATTTGCTGTGCACTCTGTTGCAGCAGACCATGCATATCATCTTCTGCCTCCAAAACCTTCTTTATTGTTCTTAATGAATTTTCTTTAAATAAATGGCAATTATAAAAGCCAGCAAATTACTAAGGTGGTATAAAATTTTGTCAAATCAGGAGTTCTGTAGACAATTCTCCTCATTTGACACACATCATTGAATAAGAAACTTATACAACTTATACTTATACAATAAGAATAGAGAATTCCATTTCTTCAAAGGCTATAACATAAAACACAAAAATATCTTATTCATATTTTATATGTTTATATATTAGTTTCCATAAAGTAATTTGATTAGATAAGGGGCATTTAGTGAGTGATGATATATAATAGAGATATAGAGTACAACAGCATTGCAAAGTTTAATTATATGTATCTCTGGTGTTTTAATAATCGTTAATTACACTAAGTGTAGTTCGCCAGCTTAACAATACATTGCTAATATGCTCATTGTTTGTGTTGCTTAGCAACAGTCAAGTCCCAGTCCAGTTGTGGAACTATTTTTGTTGGTAGAGTCAAATAACTGGTTAAATAAACAAAAAAACATTGCTATCTGTTGATATGCTACAGGTATTTGGAACTGTTGTATTAAAGCAATATATCATTCGAGGTCATGCTGTTGTGCTGAATATCAGCATGGTTATAGAACTTCTGCACTCAGCCTGCAACCACATGCCTGCGATGGAAATAATGATTTTGCTGTAGATAGAGTTAGTGGATAGTTTAATGTGCTTACAATGTCATTTTCCAAAGCAAGGTAAATGACTTTCATCAGGACTTGGTGATTGTTGGATTACAGGAAACGAATTGAAAAAAACAAACAAATTGAAACTTAAAAGGTAAAGTAATATATAGACAAACGAATAATTAAGTTCTACAGCAAAGTCTGTGTGTGTGTGTGTGTGTACTTACAGAAAGCATGCACTGATACAATCTACAGTCCTTCAGGAATAGTTTACTTGGTAATGAGCTCTGACTCACTACTATTAGCTTGTGCTAGTAAAAAAAAAAAAGCTAATTTGAATGGAAATAAAAAACAATCCTAAATGCATAATTTACATTCATTAGTAAGGTTTATTAACATCCAAGATGTAGTATTTTTGAGACAGGGAGAAAGGGATAAACGATAGTCACATTGAAACACTGATCAGCTGATTAAAAAGGTAAAATCAAGTGTGACTCCTACACAGTTGGAATTAAAAACCTGCACCCACACAGAGCCCTAATGGACCATGACAATGACTTTTTGAAAAAATCTATTTTGTTGTTTACGTAGAAATACACACCGCCCAGACAAAAAAAGTCTCTGATATTTTGTAGGATTGTCTCTTGCTTTAATTATGGCAATGTCTTCTTCTACTGGCAGATAATTTTGCTAGTTTTTAGGAATTAATTTCAAGACATTTTATTATAATATACTGTAGTTAAACTAACAAATATCTGGGTGGGTTTCCTCCGATTTCATCCCACAGTCAAAATCCATACAGGGTAGGCTAATTAGCGTCTCCAAATTTATATAGTATGTGTGTATGTGTGCTTGGGTGAGTTTAGCTGTTTTATTTAATGTTGCAACGTTAGCATACAGTATATAATTAGCAAATAAGCTAGAGGCTAAAAAATATAAGTTTATTACATTTGTTCTGCTCACAGTTTATGGTAAAGTGAGACCTCTTGTACACATGTTCTAATGTTATTTTCTATCTGCTGTGCCATTTGGAGGGCAACTGATATATACAGTACAGTATATCTTTCACTGGAAATAGTTTACACTGTTCAAACATACATACTGTATATGTTACCTCCAGTATGTATTTGTTTCAAAAGCTTTATGTTGTGAAAAAGTGAGATTAGGAAATTTGTTACTTGTTCCTTTATTTGCTATTTTGTAAAGATATTTAATCTAATATTTATTTATTTTTTTCTTTATTTCATTTATTTCATTATTTGTAAATGCCAATGTGTACATTATTTGATCATGTTGTCCGGTTTGCTTACATAATTTCTACAGAAATATATCAGACATTATGATGAAACAGTACTTTTTTACTCATTCTTAAGTAATATTTTGGATGACTTACTAATATTATTTTGAAGTACTGCTCTTACTTGTGTACAATTTTTGACTACTCTACCCACCTCTGTGCATTTCTCTTAGGTTGGCCCTTTGTGAAGGGGGAAAAAAAAAAAAAAAAAAAAAGGAATTATATTTTATATGCTAAATGTCCTTTTTATACAACATTGAGTTTTCTGATTAATTCAGTGCAAATTATTTATAGCCCATACACTCCTTGGCTACATCCCCCACTACCATCCGTCTAACAGACACTGTGATCTTTGCCATGATCCCAATTGCAATCTATTTTTACTAAGCCACAAAAATGCACTTGGATCCTGCTGATGATGTGGTGTGCTCAGTAGTGTTTTTCAAAGTTTGCAATTTTAGTATTTGTCACAGTATTATGGGTTTTAAAAAAAACTAGAGCTTGACATAATTTCCATGTCATCTGTTCTGGGGCTAAATAACCCAATGAGAGGAGAGTGCATTCATGCTGAAAATATAACAATGAGAGGCTCCAGATTGGCAGGCTTGATTTCGATGAGGGGGGGCGCCACCTTTGTTTGCAGACTGCATGTGCAGAACCAAGATAATACACTTTCAACATAGGGTGCAATTATGTAGGTTTTGTGGATTCAAGGTCAGAACAGCTAATTTTATCTCTCTGGCGACCACTGGCCATTAAAGTGGGCAGCGCTCCAGCAATCATGACACATATGCCGCCCATACTCACACACCAACAGGCAGAAAACACAATCAAGCAAAGTTGATTCATTCTAACAGTCTGCAGAAATCCACACCTTAAACTGTAATTAGTTTGAATTCTGGTGCATGCTTGGCTGTCTGTATTTACCTTGTGAAGGCTTGAGTATGAGCTCAAAGGCTGCTTTCATGAGGCAGAAGAAAGCACACACTCCTCAATCAATGCAATTACTTTCACCAAACAGGAAAGGATGATTGCTACACTCGTCCTCAAGCCTGTTGGGCTCTTGACAGACAGAAAGCCGTGTGATTGTCAGCTGATTTGTGTGAAATAACCAATCAGTCTCTACAGCCTGTTTGTGGCGTTCTTTAGAATGTGAGGTCAAAACAGCTTCTTGGGAGGACATTTCTTTATTATGTATACTAGTGGTTCTCAAAGTGGGGTCTATGTAGCCATCTTCAAAATACAATTTTATTATAGTGGCAAAAGGCTGTATGGTGGTATTGTGGCCTTGCACCTCCAGGGTTAAGGGTTTGAGTCCCACCTCGGGTCTGTGTGCATGGAGTTGCATTTTCACCTTGTGCAGGTTTCCTCTGGGTACACTAGTTCCCTCCCACAGTGTTTACAAATTGCCCATAGCGTGTGAATGAATATTTGCAAAGTTTGTGCACCCTGCTATGGACTGGCACCCCATCCAGGGTGTCCTGCGCCTCCTTTATACATTTACAGTATACGAGTTTGCAGTTGTTATTACTGTATGTTTGCATGTTTAGAATCACAATTCACAACCCATTAGCTGAGAAGGGACTACCATAGGTCCATTAAAAGTATTTCTTGCATGGTCGAATATTATTTAAATAGAACTACAACCTAAAAGGAGTGATACAGGGAGAAAATAATTTTACTTGTGTGTTCAAAACTACAGTAATTTACTATACCACAATCCATATACAGTAGACCAGCAAACAATTATGTCAGATACTAATTTCTAAATAAAAAAGAATATTATGTGGGAATAACATTGTAACTAGCCACCAAAAAAGCAGACTAAACAAAACGGGGAAAAAAATAAATAAATGACAGACCAGTGTATTTGTGCCTTGTATGTGAACCACCATAATCCCTAGAGGAATTCTAACATGATTAACATTACACGGGAAAAGGTAAGCAATGATTTCTAACTGTGTATAAGGTGGCTGCGTCAGTTGTCTAGTATGTGTATGCTTTTTACAATCTCTACAAATATTTGTCATAACAGAAGAGATATGTTGAAAATATATTAATTGAACCTTTGTATAAGCAGTTTTGTACATCTCAAAAACCACACAAAATACCAGGGGAAAAAATGGGGTGGAATGATTCCACTAGGTGCAATGTTAGCTCTGTGGAGAGAAATGGGGACGTAAGCATGCTGCTCCACAATAGTGTAACCTACAGAGGTGAAACATACGTGGAACATCAGTCTTCCTTAGACTTCTCATCTATAATGTTATATTGGGGGGATGGTGGCGGAGTATGTGCTTTTTCACATCTTTGTGTATCTCACGCATATATACATCTTGTACATCTAGTAATACTAGTATCTTTCTTAGTATTTAAGAAATCCAAGCAATTTCTTAAATACTAAGAAATGCTTGGATGCATAGAGGAGCTCTCAGTCAATACTGGCAAGCTGGAGTGATACTAGTCAAAAGTTTGGACACAAGTTTGCATTTATTGTCGATGTTCTATAATAATAATAATACTGGATTTTCAAAATTGAAATAACTTTTTTTCTTTGTATTTGCAAAATCCATCAAGCATCATGATGAAACTGGTTCTCATGAAGAACATCCCAGGAAGGCAAGACTAAAACTTACCTCTACTGCAGAGGAGAAGTTCAAATAGAAATACCAGCCTCAAAAATGACCAATTAACAGCACCTCAGATCAGAGCCGTTATGAAGGCTTCATAGAGAATAAGTAGCAGACACAATATCAATTGTTCAAAGGAGATCATTGCATATTTTGGCAGCCTCCAGCATTAGTTTTACAGTGTAGAAAAGACTATGGAATTAGAAGCTGTGTCCAACCATTTGTCTGGTAATGTAAATCAGTATTTTTCATATATGATCATGTTTGGAATTTCATATGATCTGATCATGTGAAAAGAATGCGAGTGTGCATTTTAGACCATCATATGAACAATGTGTGGTCACATGGAAAAGAATCATTCATGTGAAAAATTACATTTTGTGAAAATATGTTGACATTTTGTGAACACAATGAAACACACAAGGGTAGTCATTTCATTACTCCCGCCTCACGTCAAGTGTTCCTGGGATGAGCTACAAATTCACTGTAACCCTGATGAGAATAAGTTTTTACCATGTTTTTTTTCTTTAACAAATAATGGTTAAATAATTAAGTCTTTGTAATTGCAAAGTTTATTCCTTCAATCAACTTCTATAATGCTTATTGCAGAATAAGCACTACGGGCAATTTGGGAAACATTTATTGCAAATCAGTCTTTGTATTTTCACACAGAGTTCAGGCATATAAAGCTATACTATGGACAGAAAAGTAATCCTAAAAAGTCAAGTTAATCCCCCTTGCAAGCGAAGTGAAAACGTAAATAAATAAATCTACTCACCAGTTTCATCCATCTACATAGTAATGCAATCAGTGAGTGCAGTGGTAAGTTGTTTGAGAGGGCCGCATGCTAATGGTACTTCATTTGAAATTTAAATTTAAAGCCGAATGATGGTACATTATGGAGAAATTAGAACTTCTCCAATATGTTCAATGCAGTACATGAAGAGTTGCCACTTCAGTGGACTATTTATAAATGTGCTGAGCTGCACTGATTACTAGGAAAAGTCTTTATGAGAATAGTTCAGACAAAAATTACATGTACCACATTTTCTTTTTACCTGTAATGTCATTTAGGAGTCTAAGTATGTTTTGCGGCCAAAGCTTGCTTCTTCAGTTTTGCATTGTAGCTTTAAGCCTATAAGACGTGAGTCAGGTGTGTGTGTGTGTGTGTGTGTGTGTGTGTGTAGTAAAACACTTGTATCTGCACAACACGCAACTGTAATCTACTTTGTATGTAAACTGTTTCCTAACATATAAAAATAACCACAAAATAATAATAATAATAATAATAATAATAAATCAATTATGAAAAAAATCAATGTAGAACTACACGATCATCTAAATCACTTCTAACAAAATTCTACCCTCAATTTTTTCTGCCCGCCTTCAATATTTTGACTTCATAAACTTGACATACTTGTAAGTAACATACTGTAGGCATTGCAGCTTCTCTACAAAACCAGATCCAATACAAGTCTTGTGTAAAGATTTTTTTTTCTTAAATAAATGTTTTTTAATTATATTTTTTGTCTAGGTTTGGAATTTTATTTATGTATGTGTTCATGTATAAAAGATTTAGATATGTTTTGGTTCTTGGACTGTACCATGTAATCATCAAAAGCTTATTTATTTCATACTTTATCACAAGGCAGTTTCATCATAAAAGGCAGAAAAATATAATGCACTATTAATTGTTTTATACTTCAAAATGGCATCAAAGCAGCCATTAACTATCTCGTTTTTGTCAGTTGTCCAAGTTGTGTGGAAGTCATGAAAACTGGACTTCTTTCTACTGGTTCAAAATATTTCACTACTCATCCAAGTAGCTTCTTCAGTCTGACTGCAGTCCAATTGCCATGACTCAACTCACAGACATTAAACCTTCTCCCAAACATAGCTTGTTGTCTCCATGATTGCCTTTGTCTATCTGTGGAACCTCTTAAGATTATGCACTGTTCTAACAAACGCAAAACAGAAATTCTTGTAAATTCCCTGGTCACCCTGCTTTGACTACACTAATGGTATCCTGACTGGTGTTCCCAAAAAATCCAACCACACTGGCAGCCTGTGTCTCATCAGACAAACAATAAAATATGATTATTGATATTCTACAACCTTCACAATCTCAACCTCACCTATATCCAGACCTTCTGCACAGTTACACTTTTCCAATCCCTACTTTTCTCATCACAAGGTTTACTTCCTATACCCAACTTCAACCACAGCAATATGGATACCAGGGCCTTCTATTATGTGGCACCAAAACTTTGGAACTCACTTCCCAATCACATTTGTTTACTAGTCTCCATTGCAAAATATGAAATTGCTCTTAAAACATATGCTTTTAAGCTGGCAGATTCATTTTGATATTTTTGGTTTATATAGTGGGTTGCTGTCTCTTTCTTTTTATGCCATTCTTTCAGGTGGCAGTGGTGGCTTAGTGTCTTAATGCTCTGAGTTCATACTAATCACAAGAAGCTGGGATATGCGAAGACTAAGAAATTTCAATGTGCATTAATGTATACTGTATGTGATGAATAAAGGCTGAACTTATCCTAAAACATTATGGAAATAAATGCCTCAATTAAGAAAGTATGTCATCCATGGATTGATCTTAGTAGCACTCTGCATGGAAGTAAAAAAAAAATGCCTTGTCCATGAACTGGCTTCTGGATTCTGCATGCAGTAATGTTGATGGCATTTGCTAGAAGGAGCTTGCTCCTGGCACACTTTATCCTTGCATGACTTATCCTGTAAATCATTATGCTAATCCGCTGTGCCACGTGCTTTCATACCCAGCTCAAGCATAATTACTCAGATGCACCCTGATGTTAAAAAGTCCCAAAGGGAGGGTGCAGGGAGTTTGGCTCAGGGCTGAATTAGAGGCTGAAGTGTCGAGCTGGGTTGAGCGGTGGTTAACTCAGACATAGATTTCTATGTCTAGATCCTCATCATCTCCAGCTGTCAGAGTCTCAAAAGGAGGGGTGCTGATTGATAAGTGGGTATCTGCTCTAGCAGTTAGCTTTGTCATTGAGATAATGAATTGTGTGGAACAGAGTAACAAATTACACAGGATGACAACCATGCCATTCAGTATCGTGTTTTTTGTTATATCACAGCATTTACTTCCGACACCCCATTATCAAAGAAAGTGATATTAGGTGGCATTTAAAACTACAGCTGGCAAGTGTTCTTGAGTTATTAGTGGTTGATATACAGAATTTGTATTTTTTCATTTATTGAGATTACAGAATACATTTTTATATTACACAAAGATAACCCAAGTAAATACAAAATGCAGTTTTAAAATGATGATTCCATTTATTAAGGGAAAAAAGCTGTCCAAACCTACCTGACCCTTTGTGAAAAAGTAATTTCCTGTTTGCTAAATCATGAATGAACTGTGTTTTTTGGAGAGCTGAGTTAAATTTCACTTGCCACACCCAGTCCTGATTCCTGTCAGACCTGATGACTTAAGAAATCACTTTAATAGAACCTGTATGACAAAGGTAATGAATGCTAAAAGATCTCAAAAAGCAACATGATTTAATGAAATTCAAGAAAAGATGAGAAACAAAGTAATCGACATCTATCAGTTTGGAAAGGGTTACAAAGCCATTTCTAAGGCTTTGGGACTCCAATGAACCACGGTGAGAACCATTATCCACAAATGGAGAAAACTTGGAACAGTGGTGAACCAGCAGTGGCCGGCCTACCAAGATTAGTCCAAAAGTAATACAATGACTCATCAAAAAACTCATAAAAGAACCCAGAACAGCATCTAAAGGACTGCAAGCCTCACTTGCACCAGTTAAGGTCAGTGTTCCTGATTCAACAGTAAGAAGGAGACTGTGCAAAAAAGGGAACCAATGGGAGAGTTCTAAGACTAAAGCCACTGCTGACCAAAAAGAAACCCAAATGCCCATCCCACATTTGCCAAAAAACATCTCGATTATCACCAATCTTTATGAATATTTAAGACAAGATACGACAAAGGTTTAACTTTTTGGAAGGTGTTTGTCCTGTTACATTAAATCTAAAACTAACACAGAATTTCATAAAAAAAAAACATCATACCAACAGTAAAACATGGTGGTGGTAGTGTGATGGTGTGCAGCTTCAGTAATTGGACGACTTGCCATAATTGATGAAACCATGAATTCTGTGCCCTACCAAAAAACAAAAAAAGGAGAATTTCCGGTAATCAGTTTATGACCTCAGGCTCAAGCACAGTTGGGTTTTGCAGCAGGACAATGAACCAAAACACACCAACAAGTCCACTTCTGAATGGGTTAAAAAAGGAGTGGCACAACCAGTTATTGGGTTTAGGGAGCAATTACTTTTTATATAGGGCTATGTAGGTTTGGACAGCTTGTTCCCCTTAATATATTAATTAATCATGTACAAAAAGCATTTTATCTTTATTCCGGTTATCATTATGTACAGTAACATCCAAATTTGTTAGATGATCTGAATCAGTGTGAGAAATAATGCAGAATTTAAAAAAAATGAAAACAAGATATACTTTGTCACTTTTTTTCATTGTACTGTTATTAATGGTCTCAGTCTGAGCTTCAGCCAGTCATTTAATTAAAAGCCTGTGCCTCTGTGAAAATCTAACGGCAATTACCTGGCAATTTTGCTATTATTAGCCCTAAACCTTTTGAAAACATCCTAAAACCAGCTTGACAGAAATGGTAGGAGGAAGATGGGATTTGACAGAAGGAGCTGAAAAGCTTTCACTCCCATCTCTGACCCACACCTCTGAACGCTAGTTGCCGCTTCACTAATGCTAGCATTACCTGCAGTTCAGAGCTCATCAAACGTATAACACACTCCAATGAGCCGCTGTGCAACTGTGTCAAGCCATGATGAGGAACACGATTTAGAGCATGACTCTTACAATACCTTATATGAGATACATTTGCATCAGTTACCTTGTTATAATAGATCAGGAAATTTAAACCTTTCAAAATGTAAGATCTGGAGAATAAGCAGAACATGTGTAAAGAATCAATAACCTGTCATTAAACCGGGCTGATTATTAAAACAGCAATGTACTGTATTGTTTTATATGAGATAGAATTATAAATAAGTTTCTTTACTTTTATATATATATATACACTTTTATATATATTATAAATAAGTTTCTTTAC
>JAQQZT010000016.1:11267307-11285727 GCA_030068275.1 Clarias platycephalus | reverse complement strand
ACAACAGCTATAAGCTCCTAGTTGGCTATCATGCTAGTTGCTGTAGTATAGTTTAAGTACTATACTACAGTAACTAGCATGATAGCCAACAACTAGTTTATAGCTGTTGTGGGAGTGGTAAAATGCTAAAATAATAAGAAGAAGAAGAGGAAGAAGAAAAAAATGCTGCTATCTAAAGATATATTTGTATGTTGCCTTTAATGTTCAACTCAAATTGCCTAAAGTAATATTTTAGTGTAAGTATGATCCTCCTGTCTTTTATGCTAGTCACTACCTTGAGACAAAGAGGTGAAAAAAGCAGATGAATTTTAGGGTTCATTAAGTTGTTATTAGCTCATTTTGGTTAGTGATTTAGCCTTTAGTAATCAAGTCTCTGAATATGATTAGATCCCAGCACCTCCAGCTTGAAAAAGCAGAAAGTTGTCTATGAATATGGAAAGCCTCTCATGGCAAAAAATGTCACTAAAGGACACAGTAAATCCCATTGCTTTTGTGACACAAGATTTTAGTCTACACAAATGCTCAAGACTGTCAAAATAGCATGTTCACTGGACACAAACATTAATCAACTGTGAGCTTGACACAAATATTTTATGTAAGATCAACTAGTTTTGATTTTTGAAATAAATGTTGCTACCATTTAGAGATCAAATATAGCTTAATTTATGAGTATAGCTTAATTGATGTGTATTTTGTGCATCTAGCATATATTGTAATATTTGTATAAAATTCTAAAAATATGTACACAATGTTTTTATGGCTTTCAGCTATACCACTTCGAGGACGATCTTGATTAATCTCAGAAATTAAGCAGAATCAATCGTGATTAGCATTTTAGTGGAAGTTTATTTGGGATCAAAACCATGTGTTGGAGGTAGATCCTAATTGTGGTGAGGCTAACAATGCCATGTCAAACCTATAGTGTAATGGTGTTAAGTCTTGCCTGCAGTCTGTGTGCAAAAAATATACAAGTTCTGCCTTTGCTTTGTTGTAGGTTGATTGCTGTTTCCTAATTAGCTGTAGAGTGTGATGGGAGTGTGTTTACTTGTGCCTTGTAGTGACTTAGCAATCCAGTGTGGATCCAGTGCCTTGTGCCCTAAGCTTCCTGAGATAAGCTCCTGTGGATATTTTTATGTTTATTTGACAGTTTTATGTATGTCATTGCTATGCAGTGACTTCCTGCGCCTGAACCAGATTTCAACATATACATTAAGTGGTTAGGAAAGGCCTGGTTCATTTAAACTCTGGACCTCAAAAAGGGTACTGGCAAGGGTTTAGCACAAAGAAATTCATACTAGCGGAACAGTGCTATGCGACAGTGCCAGAGGCCCATGCCACCAAACAGGCTAAAGAGGCGCTATATTATTATCTGTTGCGACTGCACATCAGACTGATCACAGACCATGAGCTCTTGCAGGGGATTGCAAGGGTTAAAGACACCAACCTTAGCATCACTCACTGGTATCTTTTACTGCAGGATTCCTCCGTCTCCATTCTGCACTGATCGGGGGCTCAACAAAGCAATGCAGATGGACTTTCCTGACATTATGCATTGCTTTCAAAAAGTGCATGGTTAGCACCAAGGCCAGCTCCACTACAAGTGCTGAAGAATTGGCGCACCATAAATTGCCACATGTGGCACCAAATTTCCCTAACTGTTTTTCTGACAACATCCCTTTAGGATCACCAACCATCAGATCACCATTAAGGTATCCCGGGTGATTGCTCGTGAGTCTTTGAGACCTGTGTCTCACCTTAGACTCATACCAGTCTAGAGGATCCCCAACCCTGGGAGCCATGCAGAGCAAGGGCTGCCGGCCACAATTGGCCGCCTAACCACCAACCACACCTTTAGCCTCCACTGACCTCAACGGCCAAATAACCTTTCGTCTTTTTTCGTCTAAAGACTAAACTACCTTCCCACTTCACTTACCTTCCTCAAGACTTCCACTCTCTTCCTCCATCTCCTTTTTACATTTTTCTAAATAAATACTTTTTTTTTTTTTTTTTTTTACTAATCCATGTGTCCTTGCGTCTATGTCTGGCTCACCCTGCTGTTTTAGCTTTACAAGCTTATACAGTACCATCCACTGTACATTTTTCTAATCATCATTTAACATAATTCACAGACACCAAGGCAAGGTTAGAAGTTAGCCTAAACATTAAAAAAAAAAAAAAAAAAACATTTTCATGTTATGTTGTTAAAATATATTTGTGTTTTTCCTTAAGGAAAGATGTCAAGTAAATTATTGGCAGAAAACATAATTTAAGTCACTTAAATTAAATGCATTTGTGTAGCACTTTTAACAATGGACCAGTTTGCAAAGCAGTTTTACAGAAATAAGAATTCAGGATAAAAAATTTAAAAATATATTAATTTATAGCTTCATCAGTTCAAGAGAACCCATACTCATAGTGGTGTTATAAATCTTTTCTGTAACTCTATGCTATAAAGCCAAACGTGCAATTGTATAACAAGTAATGGCCAGGGGTAGCTCAGTGTTTAAAGCATCCCAGGTTCAAACCCCACAACCACCAAGTTGCCACTGTTGGGCTGTTGAGCAAGGCCCTTAACAACCCTCAACTGCTCAGATGTGTAATGAGATAAAAATGTAAGTCGCTCTGGATAAGAGCGTCTGCTAAAATGCGTAAATGTAAGTAATGGGTGTCATTTACATGAAGTCCAGTTTGTTGAGCTTAACAACTGTTCACTGCTGAAGGCACAAGCCATCACAAAAAATTGGTGTTCTCAATGCAGTCCATAGCCATCTTTATGAATGATGATAATTTTCTTCAGTTTCCTGATTTATCACAGCAAAAACTGCCACACAAATAACTAAGAAAGGACTCGGTACAGATAAAATTACACCATAATTACACTTATGTAACATCTGGTCAGAGGCAGGACTAAGGCAAACCATTTTTTGTCATCACAACCAATAGTGAAAGTTAATAAACACAATAGCAACTTTGCCACAGGATAATCAATATTCAGAATGAAAATGCAGATGCAAGCTAAAAGCGGGAATCATAAAAGAAGCAATGTACCGTAGATGTACTTTCTGTGGGACTTCACAACAGAAACAAGGGAGTACAAAATGACAAACCCATCCAATGCTAAACTAAGAGTTGGTGCACAGACGAGGGAACAAACCTGTGAGGGCACAATAGGGACCCAGGACTAGAACACGAATCAAACAGGAGCGATCACCATAAAAGGCACGAAAAGGAAACCAAATAACATTGGTTCCAACAAGTTATTATTTTACACATTTAGAAAATACCTTCTTTTCATTTCAGTTTCCAAGTAATTCCAATAGAAATCGTGTCTAACACTCTTGTATCACTCTTAGAATTAAATGACAAATATTCTCAGAATAGTTTGCAATTGTTATTATTATTTTTTTAACTCGTCTAGACAGAATCTAAGTGTTTTCAATGCCAACATCTGGCATCTTATCTTTTTAGTTGCAGGAAGATGGAGTGGGTTCAGCTGTCACAAGACTGCACTAAAACTGTCTTAAAGAATTATTATCATAATGATGTTAGCTATGTTTACATTATGTGAACTGAACTGAAAAGTGTTCACATATCTATCAGCGTCCTGTTATTTTCAGTGTCATAGTTTGTGGGATTCTTGCTAAATACTTCTATTTTATTAAATTTCTTTTCATAATCTGGATTTCTGTTTTATAGAATTTAAGTGCAACTTTACGAATTGATGTAGATGATATGACCTTGACCTTCTCCTGTAGTGACTCTCACCGGTGTATGTTGTTTATGAGTATTTAGCATAACCACTTATAGTCAGAGGCTTTCTGATTGTGTATGCGCTAGTGGACTGATTGGATTTTGTCTTAGGAGAGACCTAGCACAGACTTCTCGGTAAATCTTTTCCTGTACATGCTTAATTTTAAAGCAAAGGTTTCAAATAGAACATACAGTAGATCAGCCCAATGTATGCAGTTTCCATCCCAAGTGTCAAAATGGCATCAGACATCAGAGCGGCGTCACAGATTCCTGTATTGTTGTAACACAGCACCCCCTCTTGGTAATGATCTGTTAAATCTCTGCACGGTCACCACGGAATTAAAATTCAGCAGAAGTTCGCCTCACACAGCTTTCTATTTGGGGGCATTGTTTAGCCCATTACACACAACTGACTAGAATCGGCGACTGAATGGGCATGTTGTTGCCAGGCACGCCACTCAGTACACATTTATATCAATGGCGGGTAAACATTCACAACATTATTATGTCTGTTGAAAAAAGGTCATAGAGCTTTCCATTCCCAAAATAAAATTACGTTATTTGTGGGTTGTGATTTCCACTTGTTTAAATGTATAAAAGGTGGAACAGTAATACATGGAAATAGCAACCCATGTGCATGTGACATCACTGCACTATGTCGCTGTAGCCTGCCTTGGTTAGATGTTTCTAAAATCCTTAGTACGCAAAATCCACAGCACAATACAGTCTCATGTATAATATTTCTATACTGTCTCATATGTAGGATTATAAGTGTATAACTCTTTTTTAAATTGCAAAGCATCTCATTCTCAGTCTCTAGGAGCCTGTTGTAGCCTGTCCTTTGTGCTAGAGTTCGGGCCCCTAGGTTTGACCCGTGCAGGATTTAAACATGAATTCTCTGGCAGACAAAGTCATCTGCCGATACGCTTGCCTTGCTGTTTTGGTGGTCAAATGACTGCATAAGGTTTCTGTCAAATCTCCCAATTTTTTCACTGACCAAGATAATGATGTTGTGAGGTCCTTGATGTATGCATATCTAGTGGTAGCATTTGATCCACATCACATTTAGCTGATCTTAACACAATGTTATTCATATGCATGTTAGAACTGGATGCTTCCTTTTCTACACAGAGGTTAGTGGACTACTGTGACCTGCCATGCTACCCTCAACATATACTGCACTGGAATGCTTTTTTTCTACCTCAATTTGTTTGTGTATGTAACAAAGATACAGGGAATCTTTTTCCTAAAGGCACAAACAATTTCTATTCCAACGAATAAAATCGTTCTTGGTCCTGTAGCCTCTGTGAATGCTGTGATGGCGTGAGGAAGGAATGGAGGGAAAAGGATAAAGCAAGGGGAGGGCAGGACTCCATCATGTGGAGTAAGAGTGAGCGCCTGTGGGGGAAAAGAACATTATGTAACACCGGCTCCTCCTCACGTGGGTGTCTGGGTGACTTCCAAATGCCAAAGAGATAGAGTGACAAAGGAAAAGAGTGAAAGAGAGGGAAGGAAAAATAGGGCGGGGGATGATGTAGAGGGAAATGGCGGGGAAAGGGGGGGTAGGAGTGACAGAAGCAAAAAAAAAAAGGTTGCAAGAGGAAGAGATGTGTAGCATGCACTTTGAAATATGAATTGGGATTTAAACGATCCTTTTAGAGACAGAAATATATTTGACACATTGTGAACAACAGAGCTTCTTTAGTGTAGGTACAGAGAAGAACATGCCTGTAAACATGTTATGTGTATTACATAATTGGATCTTACAAGGCTTACCTTTTAAGGCTAAATAGATGGTTTATTCCTTTGAGATCATAAATACAGTCATGTGTAAAGGTTAGTGCCCCCTCTTTTAATTCTATGTGTTTTTGTGTAAAAACATAATGGAAATCATCTGATCATAGCGAGTCCTAATGTTCGGCAAATACAATCACAGACGAGCAACAACGTATAATGTTTCTTCACTGTGCCAATATTTTTCTTAACACAAATGAGACCGAAAACGAAAAGAAAATAATGTGGGCAAGACTAAGTACCCCTGTGATTCAATAGCTTGTAGATTCACATTTAGTAGCCGTAACTTGATGTAATCGTTTCCTGTATGACTTTATCAGCCTCCCACATCATTTTGGGCCATTCCTCTTTACAACATTGCTTCAGTTCTTGGGTATTCACTTATGCACAGCTTTGTTAAGATCCCATCACAGCAATTTAGTTGGGTTGAGGTCTGGACTTTGACTAGGCCATTCCAACACCTTGATTGTTTTTTTTTCAGCCATTCTGATGTAGATTTACTGGTGTACTTCGGATCACTGTCTTGTTGCATGACCCATTTTTGGACCAAATTTAAGCTGTCGAACAGATGGTCTCACATTTGCCTCTAGAATACTCTGGTATACATAGGAGTTCATGGTCAACTCAGTGACTGCAAGGTGCCCAGGTCCTGTAGCTGCAAAAACAAGCCCAAATCATCACCCATCCATCATCGTGCTTGACAACCTGAGCATTGCACCGACTGACTTTGGGGATGTCCGCTCTAGGGAAGAACGGCAACTGTCTTAAATGCTTTTCACTCGTGAATAATTTTTTTGAACTCCAAATTGTTTTGAAATGGTTTTATAATGCTTTCCAGATTGATGTGCATCAACAATTGCTTCTTTAAGCCCATTGCTTATGTCTTACCCTTTTTTGCATTGTGTTAACACACACCTGAATACTCCAGACCAGCAAACTGCCAAAACTTTTACAGTGGTCTGCATACCTGCTGATGATCAGTTAATCAAGGGCTAATGAGTAGCAACACCTGCCTGCTGCAACCTGCAACTTGGCTGACGCAGTAAAAGGGGAGCATAGTATTGCCTGCATGTTTTTTTCCCTGCATCACTTTTGTTAAATAAATAAAGGCACAATGAAAAAAAATGTATATGTTGTTGTTTGTCTGAGGGTGTCTTTGCCTAATACTAAGACCCACTATGATCATGTTATGTTATGTTATGTTATGTTATGTTATGTTATGTTATGTTATGTTATGTTATGTTATGTTATGTTATGTTATGTGTTGCGTCTCATTAGAAGATTCATTGCTTCTACATAAAAAACATAGAATTAAACTTTAACTAATTTAGACATGACTGTATACCAGCAATTTGTTTGACTTTGCATGGGATTAAATGTTAGATTGTAAACACTAAATGCTGAAATTTATTTTATTTTTGACTACATACTGTACCTGTCAGAAGGTGAAGTTGCACACACCAGCCAGTAGATGTCAGGCTTGTCCTGATTACTGTTATGAAAGAACATACATTACATTATGAAGAAAAAGGCAACCATGGTGGTACATATGTTTTTTATAAGTGTATTTTTAGATTAGGGTGATATTTAGGATATAAGGCAATATTAAGGTCATATTCAGGTTAAGCTCATAAGATTAGAGAGTATCTACTACTTCAGATCTATAAGTTGTTGTGAACTATGAATCTACGTACCACCATGTTGACAACATGAAAATGAGCTAGCATTATGATTTTTATCCTAAAGAAAATACACTTACAGTCCACTTTATTAGCAACACCTGCGTATCCAATCATTCATGTGGGGGGGGACTTCAATTAATCAAAATTTAAAATCTCATCAGCTTAAAATGGGAAACAGTATGGAACACCTGAGAATTACACCCATGTGAGGATGTTCCCACAACTGTTACCACAAAGTTGTAATCACGCAATGTCAAGAATGTATGCTGCCACGTTATTACTATTTCCCTTCAGTGGAAATAAAGACCGGAGGTGGACAGTAACTCAGTATTCTTACTTCATTACTGTATTTTTCATCTATCTGTAATTTCCACAATATTAGTTTCACAACATTACACAGCATTAGTTGTGTGTGGGTGGGTGTGTGTTTGTGTGTGTGGGAGGGTAGGTTTTTGTGTTTTATTGTTCCGGGATGGCACTTTAATTTCGTTGCACTCGTTACAATGACTATAAAGACTTTCCTAAATTCTATTACTAGGTACTTTTAACTTTTTCTCATGTATGAATATTAATGGAGGATGTATACATTTATTAGAGTCATATTTAACCTGAGATATCCACGGTAACTCAAGGCTTTTTATACTTTATCCACCATTGCTGAAATTGTCATCATTGCAATGATCCTGTGAATAAAGCAAGCCCAGTAACGACATGGTTTGAAGAACTCTATGTGGTGTGCATGAATGCCTGAGCTCCACTCCACTAAACACTTTTCAGATGAATTGCAATGGCACCTGGGCATCAGGCCTCCTCACCCAACATCACTGCGAGACCTCACAAATGTTCTTGTGGCTAAATTACCAAGCAGACTCCCAAATCTAGTGGAAAGCCTTCAGAGAATAGTGGCTTTTATTGTAACAGCAAAGGAACAGACACATATGGGTGTGATGGTCAGGTATCCATATATGTTCGGTCAAATAGTGTTTATTACAGCCAATAAGCAATACCAGTATGTTAGCAACATGGAATTTAGAATCTTTTTAAAAGTAATGAAAGTTCATAAATGCAAGGATAAAATATTTATACCTGTGATTTAAACTAAATTGCTAGACTCTGGCTTTTTTGCAGAAATGCACAGCTTTGAATTTTTTTGGGTCAAAAATGCACTATATTTACCAAATACACATACACATCACATCACATACAGTATGCACCAAAATAAACTTTTTCTATAACCAGTACCATTTTTTATGTAATAAAACCTGCCTAAACCACAAACTACATAACAGTATTACAATACATCAGAAGTAAATTAGATTTTTGTCTCTGACTAATTTTCTGTGTGCAGGTTTGATTCCCGGCCAGGCTGGATTCCCGTCTCTGTGTGCATGGAGTTTGCATGTTTTCCCTGTGTTTGGTGGGTCTCCTCCAGTTACTCTGGTTTCCTCCCACAGTCCAAAGACCTGCAGATTAGGCTAATTGGCGTTCCCAAGTTGCCCGTAGAGTGTGAATGAGTGTGAGTGTATGTGTGTGTGCCCTGCGATGGATTGGCACCCAGTCCATGGTGTACCCCGCCTCGTGCCCTAAGTCTCCTGGGATAGACTCCAGGCCCCCCGCGACCCTGAATACAGGATAAAGACGATATATAGTATAGACGATGAGTGAGTGAATGAGAGTGTGAGTGAGTGATGACTAATTTTCTGCCATTAGTTGATTGTTGTTTGGTTTTGATTGTTGTTTGGTTATTATATCACCTTATATACAATTTTCATCAAAAAGGGTATGAGAGATTTTTTTTTTTTTTTCATGGCTATATCATGGCTGCTATGCAAAAAAATATAAAAGGAAACACTGGATACCAATCACGGTTTTTGCTTTCATCAAACCATTCTCCTGTGTCTGTGTCCAACACATACATCATTTAGCCTTTCTAATGCAATATGGCTGCACAGCAATTACAAGCAAAGTGAGCAGAGAGACCCTTTATAGCAATCTGTAATCTCTGAACAGAGAGAAATGGAAACCTAAAGAATGTTTCAGACTGTTTTTAAGATTCAAACAAATACGACATTAAAAAGACTTTACAATGAGACCATACCATTAAAATGTTTTTATTCCATTTGTTTTTGCTATATTCTGTTGAAAATGGTGACAGAAAAATAACCTAATGTGTCTATTCTCTCCCCTTTGAATAAACATAAATGAATGACATTTTTGTGAGTATTGCTACAATATAACATTCTCAAACTAAATCTTACGTTCCATATCCACTTTCATGAGGTGACGCATAAAACACTGATATTATATGATTAAACCTGACGGTGGCTCATGTTAACCCAATGAGTCACTCTGTGTAAGTTACAGAGGACATTTGGTGCAATGTATAATATGTATTTCACAAGTTTGTGTGAATATTCTGTTCCTTATGCAAGCCATGTGTGAACATTGCCAATGTTTTTTACTCAATCAAATATGACATTTTAACAGCAGTGATGAAGTGTAACGCAGAGGGAGCAAAAAAAAAAAAAAAAAAAAAATAAATGTTGGGTTAGAGTTTGATTAACTGTTCATGCTGTTGAAATCAGGCGTCTTCTCCCCATGAGGATTATTTGCATGATGTTTCATAGATATCAGACATTTTTCTAGGGTTGACACTGCCACAGTTATACAAGCTTTTTTTTTTATTATTCGACACCTACATACTTTCCTATGAATTCTGCAAGGATTAGAAGGTCCGTGTGGGTAATTGGGTATTCTCAAGTGCATGGTATAAAATAGGTAGTTAAAATGTAAAGCCAGTCATATGTAAACTTGATTGCTGTAGTTATCAATGTTTGGAAATTTCACAGAGTTTGATGAGATCGTCTGTGTGTGCATACAGAAATAGATTGACTGACCTGGATTGAGGTATCCCTTTTGCTTTTTAAAATGTTTTTAAATTATTTGTAGGTTTTTAAATTAGAAATAAAAAATGCAAATAAACTGTTCCCAAATAAATAAATAAAAAAAATAAATTTTACCATTTTCGTCACACTTAAATTCATCTCCTCTTCTGCTCCTCAATCTGACCTGCTGCAGACTCCAGGCTTTAGCTACACTGCTTGACTATGTTAAAAAAGTGAAGAAGAGTCACTGAATTTTAACCATTGGTGAAAAGTCTTAATATTCTTGAGGGGATCATGATTAACACTTTATTTAATTTACAATATGAAAGATTAGTTTCTATTTAGCATATACACCGATCAGCCATAATGCAACATGCAAAACATTATGCCCTGTATTGTGTAGGTTACCTTTATGCTACCTGGACAGGTCTGGAACCTAGGGGCATGACTCTACAAGACCTCTGTGCTTCATGATGTCTGGCATCAGGAAGTTGGCAGTGGGTTCCTTTGGTTTGGTGGGTTGTGGAGTCGAGCCTCTGTGGAGCGGACTTGTTTGTCCGGCACATCCCATGGGTGTTCAATTGGATTGCCATCTGGGTAATTTTAAGATCATATGCTCTTTCCCTGCTTATGTCCAGAGGGATGTGGTGTTCTGGGTGTTCTGGTGCCTTTGTATTGTAGCCAGAATTGACTCTATTTGGCGATTTTTGGATTAGACTGGACACGCTGCCCTTTGTTTCCCGTAAACAAGGGCGAGCCTTGGGTGTCCATGATCCTCTCACCAGTTTACTGATATATAGTTGATAATCAATGTTAATGTGTTAACGTTTTGTGGTGTTTGTAATGTTATGGCTGAACGACAGAATTCTAACAATGCAATCCCACAGAATTAGAACATGTTTAATCTTTATATATAAGGATTTTTTCTGGTCCTATTTCTGGGCCACTCTCAGAAGTTTACTCATTAATAAACTTAAAAAGTATGATGCATATACAGTACATCCAAGTGTCAAAATTGTCATTTTGACATGATGACATAACACCGTCTATAAATTCATCTATTGATCCTCCATTGATCTTCCAGGCAAAGATGTTGTTCTATTCTGTTTCAGTCCTTAAGGTCCAACCTTTTGTTTGCCATTAGACTGGACAGTGAAGGTATATTCATCATACTGTAACTTTATGATATAGTTTCACTTTAATATAGTGTATCGTGCCCTAGAGTTTAAAAATGTGTATTGAAACGAACTTTTTAAATCTGCAAAAATCATTTGAGTAAAGCAAGGGTCCATACCTGATAATTTGCATAACCTTGGTCCGGTGATTTCTAAAGATTTTCTGCAAATTAGCCAGGCTTTGTCCAAGGCTGCTATGAATTGTTCTGGGCTTTGCTCATGCTTGACTCCCTGTCTGCCATTTTGGTCAATAACTTGCTATGGAGTTCTCCATGAATGTTGCTGTCTTGGTCCATTGCATTTTCCAGATGTCTGCATGATTCGTCCGGTCTTGGTCATTGGGTTGCAATGGGTTTCTGAAAGATTTAGTTTAATTGGCAGTCATGGATTTCAATGCCTTATACAACATTTTCAAGCTTAATGTGCATTATATTATATTTCATGAATATTTGTGACCAAGACTTTGGAACCATGAAGTCAGCACTGCAGAGTAAAATAAGCAAAACCTGGTTCAACATCAGTCACCATATACTGTATGCGCCATTTTCATCATTGCATTTGCTTGTTTGAAAAAGTAATAACACTGAATTCCATTCCATTCACGTTTCTTTATTTGCAGCTGAAATTGGACAGGAAAAGAAATCATTATTGTCTTTGCACTCCACAGTAAGGGGTTTCTTTGTCAGGGGTTTTCAAGTGATTTTAAGCCATTAAAGTGTGTGACTAGCAGTATATGGCTACTCATGAGATAATTACAAGTGATTATGTTTTGTTTTATAGTGATTGACCATGGAACACAGTTGACTCAACCAATTAAACATATTTATATTTAAGAGAAAATAATTATAACATAATTATGCGCACAAGCCATTATCTCAGTTTGGCATTGAGACAAGAGAAGGTTAAATGAAGCAAAAAGTCTGTAAAAAAAATTTCTGTTTTTGTTATAAAATCTCTAGCCATGTAGCTAGTTTCTGGGCTGATGACCTGCCTACAGCTAAATAATTTATTTTAATGCAGGATGGCCTGCACGTACAGTACCACAACAAGTTACAGTAGTTTGTCACATATTTGGGTCCAATGAAATGCTTTAGTGCTGCCTGGGTCAGCATCTGGACTTATTTGAAATTATTGCAAAAAAAAATTATATTTGGTTACAGATCTTATATGCAAATATGCCCTTATTTCCACTGTCCTTTTCCCTAACAGTGTGCTCTCTTGTGTGTTTCTATTAGACAAGACCTGTCATTTGTCACTTGAGTGATCTTGAGTTTGTCCCAATACCTTTGAACCATATCATTTTGACCATCAGTTGATTATATAAAAGGACAAAATGCTTTACCACTAAGCATCAAACAATGTTGTAAATCAGGCTAATTTTATTACCCCAAGGAAGACATAAAAAAATAGAGAATGGAGATGGAGAAAAAGAAATGGAGCAATTATTCAGCACAGGCCACAAATACTTCATTAGCAAATGTCTGAAGTGAAGAGCTTTTTTCTGCCTCTCGAATTCAGGCATCATACAGTCAAATTTGCAGAAAGAGTCCCTTTCAGCTTCGTGCGTAGGAAGAGCAACACCACTGGCAAGTGAGACATTACAATTCAAGAGATTCACCATGTTGGTGCTGCAATGCATTACAAAATAAACATTATCTTTTCATCTTTAAATCTTACTTAATTCAATCATAACAATGAAGTGTTTACCCATTATACTGACAATCTTATTCAGTTGACAAAGCATCGAATTGTGAAAATCGGAGTTGGTGATCATTATCCCACTTCTTATCCTGCTTCTCATTTTTATTACACATTAAATAAATGCATTTATGGAAGTGATAAATTATCATTTACAGTTAAAATTAATTAAAAGCTTCAATACCTAATGCACAGTAATGCATGATGACACAAGTTATTCAGCACTTAAACTGCTAATGACTTAACCAAGACACTTAAACTCCCCAATCTTCTCCAGGTCTTCTTTATAAATATTGAGTTTCCAGCTTTTTGTTTGACATTGTAGCTCCCCACGGTTTTTTCTGATATGCGACTGAATTCTTCGTCAAGTGAAGTCACTCGGCCTGATGTCAGCAATTCAGCCAGCAATATGCAAAGGTGGTAATAGAATTACACACTTGTAGTTTACTATATGGCCAAAAGGATGTTGACACCTGACCATAACACCCAAATAAGGACAAATTTCTAATAAGGAAACTGTTGCAGAAGGTTAGAAACAATTGTCTAAAATGTCTTAGCTGTAGCTTTTACGTTTTCCTTCACTGAAACTAAAGGCCCAAAACCTCTTCCATCATGACACTACTGCTGTGTGCAAAAAAAGATATGGCTTATGAAGGGAGGTGTGGAGGAACTGGATTTGCCTGCACAGAGCGTTGAGCTCAAACCGACTGAACACCTTCGGCACGAACTGGAATGTCAAACCTGTGCCAGGCCTCCTCACCCACCAATCAGAATTTGAATTAAAAATATAGGCTGTCATATTTACCATTTACACTTATACAAGGGGTATTCTAGTCAAACAAGGACTTTCACTTGGCAGAATAACAGAACACAGTTAAAAGAGTAAAATATTTATTTCTATATATTCCCTGCTTCATCAATGCACTTATCCTAATGTTTCACTAGTGCTAGGATACCATCAAATTACTACATTTTCTCAGTAAGCCAGAGCCATGATCGGACTGCCGGCTTCTTGTCTGAAACGCTGGCCTCCCAGCAACTCCTTTAATGGCCCAAATGTGGAAGTAGTTTGGATCAAGGCCAGGACTGTACAGATGATATGGCTATTACTCCCAGCTGAATGTACAAGTGATGTTCATCAGTTCCCACATACATTCTGCATATTGACAACAAGATATCCATTGAATTTCAAGGGTAAGGCATTTCACTCCCTGAATATCCATGGAACAACTGCAGTAGGCTCCAAGCGAACTTAGCCGGGATTGTCATTCACAGACATACAGCCTTCTTTAAAACATTTGCACCATTCAGATGTTTTACCGCAGGTAAGTCCCATCACAAGTCCTGGTTTGATTTGAACGCTTGTAATATTTAAAATGTACACACTTTTTAAATATTAAACTTTAAACTATTATTTAATAGAAAAACATTATGTTAATGTATTATAGTGACTGAGAGATTTATCCTTTCTCAATATATTGTAATTATATATACTTATTATATGTAATTATGTAATTATACTGTATATAGATTATATATATAATAAATATTGTTAAATTTATCTCTGGATTTTGGCCTTTTGGTCTGCTGTTTCTTTTACTAGCAAATTAGTAAATTAATATAACTGTAGTATAAATACTATAAATAGTATTTTTTAAAACTAAATTAATACTCGTATAAAGTGACACAAGTACAAGTATACAGTATTTCCATATAATGACCTCACCTCGTAAATTTTTCTCGTAAAAAGTGTTGTACTCAAGTATCAAATAAATAGTCTGATGGTCAGTACTTAAATGATGACTGTACCACTACTGGAATATGGGAATGATATCACAAAAATTTAAAACTCTCAAAATGAGCATATTATATATTTTTAATAATAGATAACAATTATAATAACAAGAATAATTATAATAGAAACAACTGAAAACAACTAAAAAAAAACATGTAATCCTGTGAATATCTGTGATATTTTTTATCTATGTGACCCATAATTCTTTTTTTGCTCAGTGGTATTACTGGCCATTATCACTGCTCCTGGAATTCCTCTCATTCAATCAGGTTGCTTGGTCAAAACTGTTGTATAGATGTCCAGTGGAACCTTAGATTATGAGCATAATTTGTTCTGGAAGTTGGCTCGTATTCAAAAACACTCGTAAATTAAAGCAAAGGCATAAAGGCGAGTGTGTGTGTGTGAAGGAGCACGGTGTCAAATTACACGCACACACACACACAGAACGACAGGCTGATACAAAAAGGGGGAAAAATGGATCTTTAACCTCTCTAATGAGACTTTCTTTTGCTTTACATGTGCCCACACACGTGTTATAAGAAACAGTACACGCAGCCATGTACATTCATGGCATTTGGCAGATGCCCTTATCCAGAGCAACTTACATTTTATCTCATTGCACATCTGTTGGGCCTTGCTCAAGTGCCCAACAGTGGTGGCAACTTAGTGGTGCCACGATTTGAACCTGAGAGATTCTGATCAGTAGTCCAACACCTTAACCACTTCGCCTACCCCTTACTTAACGGTTTCAGATTGGACAGGGAGTTTTTGAATCCCAATATTTTAGTGACTGCCATTAGACATAAGAGGAACAAATCCTCTAGAATTCCAACCAGTAGGAGAAATCTTTCATTCCAATGTAAACACATTTCTTAGAAATAAGGCCATGTGTGTGTAAGCAGTAGAGCCTGCAGTTGTAACGTTAGCAGCAGAGCCTGCAGCAGGTGCTCAGATGAGGGTATCAGTCATGGTTGATTTTACTGTGATGACAATGCTGGCCTTCTGCACTTCTGCAAAAGAGAGGCATTATGTCACCAACTCGAATTGGTACAGTAAAAAGTAATAATGATGCTTAGGGGAAATGTATAAGAGTAAAAGTACACATATTATGTAGCAAATGTGCTGGAGTAAAAGTGAAAGTTACCAAAAATATAAATAACAAATAACAAATTCTACTTATGTACAGTAATGAAGATTTGTATTTCATTACATTACAACAATGATCAAGCTACAAACGTTTAAGACTGAAAAAAAGACCAGGGCCCGTATTCACAAAGCTTCTTAAGACTAAAAGTTGCTCCTAGTGATGTAATTCTAAGAAAATTCTTAGAATTGTCCCTTTTTTTTTTTTTTTTTTTAGAATTTCCCTTAAATTTAGGAATAAATCTTAGAAAAGATAAAAAAAACAGCTCCTAAGGTAAAAACTGTAAAGAGTAAAGAGGAGGACTTTTAAGAGGCTTAAGAGTTTCTATAGCTGTCATGTTGTGGTTGTCGGCGATTGCGTGGCACAACTGCAGAGGCTGAGACGAGTGTTTTTAAGAGGTTCTTTATTTTTACTGTTGTCTTTAAAGTCGAAACAGAAACATGAGCTCTTCTTCTAGAGCACCAAGTAAACTTTAATATGACAACTCACTTTGAAGGTAACACTAAACACAACATTCTGTACCAAAACTATAACAACTAATGCTAGGCGCCTGACTGAACTTCAGTCAGGCTATTTATAATAATTAACTTAATTACTTTCCTTGGTTCAGGTGAGTGCTCCCCTCACCTGACCGAGGTGTAGTCTGGGACACGAAGTCCAACTCAAACCAAACTACAAACAAACATAATCCGTGGGAGTTTGGTGCCCTCTAGGCCAACGGAGGTCCAGGACTCCCACCCCAATGCTCCAAGTCCGGCCCCTCAACACAGAGGCGGTTGATTTTATCCCCTGAGCCGGCCTGAGGAGCGGGCACAACGATCTCGGGGCCGGGCTGAGGAGCGGCCATGACGATCTCGGAGCCGGGCTGAGGAGCGGGCATCACGATCTCAGAGCCGGGCTGAGGCGCGGGCACGATGATCTCAGGCTGGGGAGCTGGCACGACGTCCTCAAAGCCGGCCGGATGATGACAAAGCGTGACATCCTCGTTGTCGAGCAGAGGCAGTGGAGGAAGAAGCGCAACGTCCTCGCTGTCGAGCTGCGGAGGAGGAGGAAGCGTGATGTCCTCGCTGATGACTGGAGGAAGCGCGACGTCCTCGTTGTCGAGCTGAGGAGCTGGCACGATGTCCTCGATGTCGACCAGCGGCGGGGGAGGATGAAGCGCGACCTCCTTGCTGTCCAGTGGAGGCATGAGAAGCGCTGTATCCTCCGTGTCGAGCTGAGGCGATGGAGGAAGAAGCGCATCGTCCTCGAAGCCTGGCGGTGGAGGAAGAACGATGTTCTCCCAGTCGCTCCATGATTCCACACCTTCACTGTCCAGCGGAGGAAGCGCGATGTCCTCACTGTAGAGGAGAGGCGGAGGAAGTGCGTCGTCCTTGCTGTCCAGCGGAGGAATCGTGATGTCCTCACTGTAGAGGAGAGGCGGAGGCGGAGGAAGCGCGTCGTCCTCGCTGTCCAGCAGAGGAAGCGCGATGTCCTCACTGTAGAGGAGAGGCGGAGGAAGCGCGTCGTCCTCGTTGTCCAGCAGAGGAAGCGCTGCCTCCTCCATGTCGAGCAGGAGAGACGGTGGAGGAGGAATACTTGCAGCGTGGCCCTCGTGAAGACTGAGCTGGTCGAGTAGTCCCTGAAGCTCCTCCACCTGTCTCCGCACGCTACGTATGCGCTTGAGACTCTCCTCCGCTCGAAGCACATAGTCGTTCTCGATCTGCTCGTCCTCCCAGTTCTGCTGCATCCCTCGTTCATTTTGCTTCCAGATCCTCCTGCGTGCTCGGCTGGACTCCACTCCTCTGGCGCTTGTGTGCCCCCGAAGCTGTGTTGGAATGCCAGCCGACCGTTCCTAAAGTCCGCTCGCTCTGGCTCCATCCTCGCTGCTCCCCCCCAAAAAACATTTAGGGGAGACACCTCTGCTATGCCACTTTGGAGGTCTAGCATTCTGTCATGTTGTGGTTGTCGGCGATTGCGTGGCATAACTGAAGAGGCTGAGACGATTGTTTTTAAGGGGTTCTTTATTTTTTCTGTTGTCGAAACAGAAACATAAGCTCTTCTTCTAGAGCACCAAGTAAACTTTAATATGACAACTCACTTTGAAGGTAACACTCAACACAAGATACCAAAACTATAACAACTAAATGCTATTTATAATAATTAACTTAATTACTTTCCACAGTTCAGGTGAGTGCTCCCCTCACCTGACCGAGGTGCATTCTGGGACACGAAGTCCAACACAAACTAGGTTGCTAATATTGCTTAATGAGTCTCTTAAAACAGGTTTACATGTATGCAAGGTCAAAAAACACTTTGGTTATCTCCAAAAATAGATTTAATTTTACTCCATTTCTAAATGATTTGTAAACGACTCGGTTGGTCTACCGCTACAGCATGTGTCGGAAAACAAAATGCCCATTACCATAACCGAATGACGACTCTGGAGACCCGTCAATACATAGAAAAGATGGCGTCGGTTTTACCGTGTAACGACCAGCTAATTTTATATTAACTG
>JAQQZT010000016.1:11229438-11244134 GCA_030068275.1 Clarias platycephalus | reverse complement strand
GGCCCTCCTGGCTGAATGGTAGTAGTAGCCTTAATGTGGGAGCCCCCTAGTGACGGGGAGGAATTGGCCACGACTAACTTAGGGAGAAAATCGGGAAGGAAAAAAAAAAAAAGTAGAATTTCCACTTAGTAGTCCACATGAGAAAAGCAGGCCTTCTTGTCTCAGCGACATTCCAGCGTTCCTCTGGGTTGAATAGGGTTCAATATACTTGCATGGGTTCTGTGAAGGTTGCAGGGGTATGAGAGGTCTGGCTGGTCTAGGTGAGAGTGACTTTCCCTTAAGTCTACTTTGAAGGCGGGTGTCCACATGGTCCTCCAAATCCAAGAGATTCTGTAAATCCGATGGCAGCTCTTAATCCACAACCTTGACTGGTTCTGACAGTCCATTCAGGAAAGTATTGGAAAAGGCCATTCACATTAGGCTGCCAGAGTTCGTTCCATTCACATGAGGCTGCCAGAGTTCGAAATTCAATAGAATAGTCATAAACCAAACAAGAGACTTGTCGCAGTTTATGAATCCTCCCTGCCTTAGAGAGACATCAAAAACCCTTTTCATTTCCTGAGAGAAGAGTGTTGACATAAGAATCCTCGAAGCGTTCTGTGGAAAACGATAAACTTTAAAGTTCCAGCGCCTGAGAACACTGAGAATAAAATGAGTTATGTTCAAGAATCACCATTGTAAGGTTGTGGGGAAGGCAGACAAGGTTCTCATCTCCAACATTACTCAGAGGAAGATGGTGAGGGCTGAAGATTTTGGATTTGAGCAGTGATTGCCAAGAGCGTCTCGGTGACGGTCCTCAGAGAATGTTTGTACTTCCAGCTAATGTTGTGACGGGGCTTTCTTCAACTATTTCATGCTCTCTTGGTTCATACAGTAACTGGCTGAAGTATTCTGTCACAACTCACAGGTTAGAATGTACCAGAGTAATAAAAAATCTTTAATCTTTATTAAGGTATAAGCTGGCAAAGAAAAGGATATAAATGCTTGTGTTTGAAGAGATACTGTAAGTAACATGAGTGCCATGTCTGATGAATTTTATGTTGAATTTTAGTTGAGATGGAGGTGTTGATGGAGTTATTGCAGGAGGGAATGGCTTTTCTTTTTCAAAGTCAGCTTGAGCGTTCTGAGAGCAATGTCACAATGTCCCTTGAAAATGAAAGTTTAGAAAGAAAAGGTTAAGATTCAAAATCTAATCTTTTTAATCTTTGTCAAAAAGTCATAAATGGGCTAAAAACATGTGTTAATTCCCATTTATTCCCAGACTCTTTATTCAGACGATCAGAAGATAACCGAAAAAGACTTACTTACAAAAACACCAGGCAAAAAACTCTGTGAATTATATTCAGTCTCTTTACCCGCAATTCAGAGATGTACTCCTGCTTTTCTAGCTGTATTTTGTTTGTTACGTTAACATATTCGGTAATGGGTGCTCATTTTTATAAAACTAGTTGAGGGACGGTATGTAATGCACTTTGTATGTATCAGTGAATGGTGTTAGGATTAATTTTCAGAAAACACGACCGCAAGAAGCGTTATACCTTATTATTATACCTAGCATTATATCTTGATCATCAATTGTTTTACTCAAACAAGTTTTTGATCATGGAATGGTTACAGACTCACATCACTGGTTTAAATTAGGCTACTGGTTAATTTATTTTCAATAGCTAAATATCTTAGAAAATATCACAGACAGATACAAACAAAATGATAACTGCTTGAGTGGGATTAAATAAACAGTCCCGCAGATGTCTCAAATTAAGACCAATTAAAAATCCAAATAGAGAAACCCAAATTCCATGTTTGGGGCACTAAACAGATACAGATACTAGAATAGAGCATTCCATGATAAACCTAGACAAGAATGGATTGTCTGTATAAAAATTGATGTATAAAGATGGATGTACAGTATAAAGTGACATTTATTACAAATACAGTATGTATAATTGTGACTGGGTAATTAGAAAAAAGTTATATGGATTGAGAAATAGGTGGAACTGCAAATAGAGAAAGTGGATAACACAAACGGACAGGAAGAGATACAGATATATAGGATAAGAAAAGTAAGAAATATGCAGAAATACGGGTAGCATCTTTAATCAATCTTGGTAAAATGTATACCAACAGTGTTTATAGTTATTGGACCAATATTGGATTTTTTTTTTCATCTGGGACACAAGGTTGTCTAAATACATGGAACTGAAGCATTTCATAGCAAATGTCGTTGTGCCCTGAAAAGCCAATCATGTTTCTTCTTTCTGTCAGTGAAGTTAAACTATCCAGCTGTGCAAAACAGCAGCTGCCATGAGCTAATTTAATGAGCTCAATAGATTTTTTTTTAAACCATGAAAATGTTACTTGCACTTTGTTATTGCCATTGCAGTTACTCCAGCATTAATTATCTAAAGGTACTGTATGTGTTGCCTGACCCCCAAGAGACATTTAAAAAAAAAAAAAAAAAAGGATATTACAGGTATATGATTTTATGTGAGATACAGTAGTTTATTGTTTCTTTATAACATTTCTTTTTTGTCTCTTAAGCCTGAAAATAACGAGCACTGGTTTTGCTGAATTTTGGGCCCATGATTCATATTACACTTCTGAAAGAAAATTAATCAAGAAAATTTGAAAGAAAATAAGCCTACAATATTCATGAGATGCATAAGCACTTTGTATAGAAGAGAAATTAGATATATAAACTGTGACTGGGAACTTTTTGCATTTGCTATGTCTGGTTCTGTTTGCTCCATCTCGTTCTCAGTTATGATTTTTGAGCAAAATATTATCTTTCAGTTTGTAATACTTATTGTTTGATTTTGGGGGGAAAAAAACTGACAACTGCAAAAATGCAGTCAAATTGTTCAATTGTTTTTTTCAGATTTTTTCCATATTTTGTCTGAGGTCAGAGATTCAGGTAGGTGGAAAAGTCTGACAGATGATTTCAGGCAGCATTCTTTAATAATGAGCTCACTTAACAACTGATGCACTCAGTCACCTTTGCTATATCTAAACTGACATACTTTAGCAAATTTCATTTAGAGGAATGAAGGTACTGTACACAGACTTATTCCAAACCAGACAAGTGAATAATGACATTTTTGCATCAGTGTTGTCATTTTTTGCTGGTATTAAATATTTTAATGAACAACCCTTTTTTTAAAATATTTGTATTTTTATTTTACTATAAAATCCTCAGTGTCTTGTTATGATATTTAATTAGTGATAATTTCGCTGCTGCCTCACAGCTGTGTGATCCTGATGTCTACTAGGTTTCTATGCATGTCCTTCCTGTAACCATGCAGACCTACCAAAAACATGCCAGTAGGTGGATTGCGCCGGCTAAATTGTCCCCAGGTGTGACTGGGCATGAGGTTTAGACACCTGTCTATTGCAAGCGTGTGCAAGGACACACTCAGTGTTCCTGGGATAGTCTCTGGATATACTATAATTCTGACCAGAACAAACTGGTTATAAAAAATAAATGAATTATTTATTATTAATAAATATTACTTACAGTATCCCATACATTATATTCAGATATATTTTAAAAGAATTTAGTTTTCAGTTAGTGACTATCCTGGATGAGTGAAGGCATAGTGGTCTAAATATGATGAAATGATCAGAAAACCACTGCAGGCTTTCTTTTACTTATTATTATCCCTTTTCTACTGATATATGGTGGCACACAGATAATAGCATAATCATCAACAGCAGGTCATTAAATATGAAGGAGAAGCAAACCCAAGCAGCTGAATGTTATTACAGTGATCTGACCTCTTCAGTGAAGACAACTTCATCAATCACTGTGTCAGACTTCATTATGCTGTAAATAACAGGACCATGGGGACTTGTTGGTTCATGAAAAGAAAGACACGAACAATTTAAGGATGGCACATGATCTCATTTATTCAGTTGCGTAATAGTCATTAAATAGATGTAGGAGAAAGAACATTAAAAATTATTACACTGTCATACAATTAGTTATATTTTAACCTTGACCATAATGTTAGTCTGCTTTCAAGATTGATTATGATTTTATAGGCGGCACATGGCTCAGCCTAGTGGTTAGCAATGTGGCCTTGCTCCTTCAGGGTCGAGGGTTAAGTTCCCGCCTCGGGGTCTGTGTGTATGAAGTTTGCTTGTTCTCCATGTGCTTGGTGGGCTTCCTCCCACCAAACTTTCGGTTTACTCCTCCCAAAAACATGTAGGTTAGGCTAATCGGCATTCCCAAATTGCCAGTAGTGTGTGAATGAGCGTGTGAATGTGTGTCTGCGATGAATTGGCACCCCATCCAGGGTGTACCCTACCTTGTGCCCTAAGTCTCCTGGGATAGGCTCCAGGCCCCCACGACCCTGTATACAAGATAAAGAAGTATAGACGATATGAGAGTGAGTGTGATTTTATGCGCTTGTGCTTCTTTATTGATGTGTTTTCACCCAGAGATGTTACAAATGGTTTTGCAACATAATCTCATAAATCCTCTTTTGTCTTATTTATTCATTGGACGAATTAATAATAGGAATATAGCTCTAACTTTTTTTTTTTTTATATTTTTGAGTCACACTGTAACAAGACACATTTTAATGAAGAGGTTTTGGACTATTATACTCTCTTTGACTATCCTTACGTTATGTTGCACAAGTTTAGGAATACACCAAATAAAAAATGACAATAAAAAAAATCCTTATCATGCAACACCTTTAGCTTTGATTAGTGCACCATTGCGGTAACTAATTCATGTGTGAAAATTATTTTTCATGTTCCATAAATCTCTAAGAATGGCCGAGCCTTGGTGTAACAGGAAATCCCATTTTGGTTCATTTGGCTAAAAAGTTAAAATATTCCCAGCAGGAACCCCACCATTGGATGACAGTTGTAATATATTTACAACAAATTTGCAATGACACAACCCAAAGTTAGAATGACTTTAATAAAATGATGTTGAGATGGCGTTGAATGAATGACCCAAACACAACGTTCTCAATATAACCTCAGAACAACAGAATTTTAACAACTTGATTTTAACCATGAATTCGGAGCATTTAAAATTTAACATCCATTTGCACATCCACATTCCCTTAGGTTTCTAACATGGTTTGAAATGCCGGTCTGTGATTGGGACGGATGCAACAGCTTCCCGCACACAGCATATATCTAATTTTATGCATCGCTTAGTGTTGTAATGTAACCTAGGTGCATCTAAATTACTGTACTGTAATATGGTGTTTGCACAGTGTCCTAACTGCATCACCAGCGGTTTCATGGAAGAGATCGCAGACCTTCAGCAGGGGTTCATTATTGTGTACATAATGTAATTATGTAAATGGCATTCACTACCATTGGCAGCTTGTTCCTGAGTAGTCCAGAGGTTAGCATGCAGTGCTATCACCATGGCGACAAGAGTCCCAAACCCTCTCAGACACAGTTATTGGTTTGCTATTAATATTGTGTTATTGAACGTTATCCCATCATCATGTAGTCAAAGTTGTTCTTACATCTTTTCATCAACCTAATTCTGACTTTAATAATAAATAACCTAATACTAAAAATGTCTCAACATCTGTAACATTGACAGATTAATGTTACAGCAATGTTTTGACAACCAAATATTCATGCTGGGTATTGTGGTGTTGTTTTTTATTTCTTTTTCTACTTATTATCGTTATTGTTTGTATTTAAATCGGCAAATTGATTTAATATTTTGTAATGAATTAACTCCTCTGATACAGCCCACAACCAAACCACACTTGGTATGGACCCTCTCTAATATACGTATGGGGAGTCTGTTATTCATTTTCAGTTTAGTCGCAGTCAGTAGGTAAATAAGCAGTGTTAGGTACATAGGTGTAATGTACAGGGGGATAGTGGGTTGTAACCCCCTAATAATCAAAACCATCCAGTATAAGCCCCTCCCCAGATATCTTATCATAATGATGAATTCAAATTACTAACTGTTATAAAACACGATAAATTGACTGACTTTCTTGATTCAATATAATTGCCAATGACAAGAGACTTGGTAGTGTCCAATCCATCCAAACAGCAGGAATCGCAGGTGCAAACAACAGCAAGTGATTACAGTAATAACAGTAATAATGTCAATGAACTTAAAGTACTTATTATTAATATAATATTAATAATGAATAATACAGTATATTAGTGTTAGGGACATTGGTGGCTCAGTGGTAGGTTTTCACCTGCCATGCTGAAGGCCCAGGTTAAATTCATACCCAATGCCCAAACCCCTGCCACTGGATGCAGTGCCGGTCCCAAGCCCGGATTAAATGGGAGCGTTGCATCAGGAAGGGCTTCTGGCAGAAAACCTGTGCCAAGTTGTTCATATTAGATGGTCCGCTGTGGCAACCCCTTGACGGTAGCAGCCGATAAACATTTACATGAAGGTCGCATGTATGCCTGTTGCGTGGAGCGTGAATTGGTTTTGATAGTTTTGCAACAAAATTCTAATTATAATTAGTGCATTTTTCTTGTATTTTATTTTGGCACTGATTTTCCATTCTCTGTTTTGTTTGTTTTTTTATCCACAGCCAAAGCACAGCATTGTGTAAAATACCAATTACAATAAGATTGTCCATGCAGTGTTAAACAGCTGGGCTCTGACTTGTTAAGAAGTTGTGGTGTGAACAGCAAGTGGTGTGAGAACTCATCCACTGGTAAAGTGTCTAGAAGGAGAACTGAGGAGTCCACTTGTATTGTGTATAAGAAAAACTCTTGGCTTGACTGATACTTCCCTGACAAACCCTCGAGTCAATTCATGAATAAGTGTACACAGTCTTCTCCTAATATGAACAAATATTAATAAAGCCAATCAGCTCAATTTAGTTTGTTTCTTCACTTTGCACTAGAGTGTTGAGTAATAACAAACAAGAGATGTTTATAGCCCGACCAGTTCAGCATTGTACAAACTGCATACCTACATCATTACACGTTCCCATCCGCTTTGTTTAACTGTTTAGTATCTCATAGTTTTGCTTATGCGCTTACTTCACACAGTATAAAACGTGTGGATATTACAAAAGCTTCTCAAAGGTCATGAAAGAGCTTGGTGTACGTTAGGCAAAGTGTGAGAATGCATTATTAGAAAATATTTACATCAGGCATCATAACAAGTGAGATATTTTTGAATCTGGTAAACCCGATCCATAATTTCTTAAAATAAAATAAAAAGATGACATCTTAGCAAGTGAAATATTCATGAATCCAATCAAACCTGGGTATATTTTCTTAAAATAAGGTTACAACAAACCGAATATAAGACTTTTAAGCTTATTTCTAGTAAAAACGTTATTAAAATTGCAAGCAAAAAATGTCTTGTTTTACTGGCAGATAATTTTGCTAGTTTTCAGGACTTTATTTCTTGAAAAAAAAAAAAAAAACATGAAATTAAGGCATTACTTGTTTGCAATTTGTAAATAATTTGACTAGAAATAAGCTGAATAATCGTATATTCAGTTTTTTGTAAAATTATTTTAAGAAATTATAAAATGAATATGAATATTTCACTAGCTAAGATGTTTCTTTTGCTGTGTACATCACATTCACAGAGGAAAGTAGAAATTTTTGACCTGGTGTTATGATTTATTTTTTTCATCACTTGTATTCCTGGGCCGGTCTGGTCTGGTACTCCATACAGTACCACTAAAAGATTCAGGGGTGGTATGTACTATAGCACCTGAAAGAGGGAAGAGTAGCTGCCTGCTAAAACCCAGATTCAAAAACGTTTCTACATTCACGGTAGCACTTCAGCATGAAAACACTTCTACCAGTGTTATGTCAACTTTAAACAATTCTTTGTCTCATTAGTAATTGCTTCAAAGTCATTCCGAACTGCCTCGGAACCACCCATGTTAACAAGGGAATCTACACCCTGCATAGTGCACTAGCTTTCCATTGTACACTATTTGGGTTTAAACCCTGAACAGGTTTTATTTATTTATTTTTACATTTTTCAGACAGATAGGCTATTTAAAAGCAGAATAAATGGAGATATTAAAAGAAACGTATGGGATTTATAAAGCTGTCCACCACCTCCATGGAGTATTCTCCTCACCTTTTGCTACATACAGTGTTTCAAACACTTTAAACGCTTCAGCTCCCCGTTCCCAGATCCTGTGGTCAGGTGAGTCTATCTGCGTGGAGCTTCTGTGCTTAGTCAGTTTCCCCACTAGGGTTTCATCTGGGTTCTCCAGTTTTTTCTCAGCTCTCAAAACATGCTGATATGTTGATTGGTTGTGCTAAATTACCCCCTGGTGTGAATGAGTGTTCATGGTGTCCATTTAGTGAATAATGAATGAGTGAATGACAATGAAGTAACACCATCTGTGAAACATAACATACCAAATGTCTGTAAAATGAAAATGCCTATAAGAATTTACCATCTGTGTTTTTTCCAGAGTTCCAATATGAGCTGTATATTTACAAGGGCTGTACCAAATGTAATTCAAAAGTGAGCATAATGTTTTTATTAAATGACATAGGTTGTTCAAAATGCACAGGTTAGTAGAGTAACTCTTCCAACTCTTTGGCTGGAAGCGTAATTATGTTACACTAACAATAGTCTCCATCACAGGCAATGCAGTTCCCAACTCATGAATCCTTGTTGAAAATCCCCTTTGTCATAATTGATGGTCTCCCACTGTGTGGTTTGTCTACAATGCTGTTTTCCCGTTCTTTAAAATTCTTCATCCATCTAAGCACATTGTCAATGGTGACATCTCTGTAAAGATACTGAAGCACAGTGGGAGACTAAAAGTCTTAATACAGTAATTAAGGAAAGAAAGTCAATAATTGGTGTGATGAGCCTTTGGTTAAAGTATAGACTCAGGTACCATTTGTGCAGGTTTATAAGGAAATTAGCTGCTTAGTTTTACTGAACATCCTTACGAGGACTGCTTCTTTTTTCATGCATGCATAAGCTGTAAACAATAATAAGACAGATGTGAGGATCATCATTCCATGTTATGTGCTGGTTCAACACTGAGAGTGGCCTAACACACTCGGAGGACTAGCTGCTTCTGCTTGCGTGAGCTGACAGACATCTGTGATTGGCTTAAAGCCGCTATTGATGCCTCCCTCTCGGGCCAATCAGCTCTACTCAGGCCCGCAGCTGCGAGAGGCTACAGCATCACCGGGGGTTCGAACTCAAGATCACTGGATGATCGGGCGAGCCTGTAACCACTGCGCCATTCGGAAGCAATTAAATAAATTCAATCAGAAATTTAAAAAGTATTAATTTTCAAATAAATCTGTTCTGGAGAAACAGAAAGATCTTTGTATTTGATCTTTGTTTCTGGGTCAAGGGTGAGGTAGTATAGTAAAGTCGCCATTTTTCTTTTTCAACAGATCTCCGTTTAACACCTTGTTATCTGCTATATGTTCCAAAAACCCATCAAGATGATTTTTTAAGTTGCAGCAGTGCCATTTTACACATTCAACAAACCACCGCCCAGATCAGAGTCAGCATTTTCTTCAGCTGGCCAACAGCAGCTTGGGATTAAGCTGAACGATCTACTCCAAAATATTTACAAAAAAAACCTTGGACGAGTGCATTCCTTTGATATTCGGGAATGGACATTCGGTTGGAAGCGTATATTATGTTACACTAACAACACTGTTTCACCAGTTGCTCAGTTTAAAATCTCTCTGTGATAAGGCAGAGTACTGAAACTCCCAGATGTTTCACAACACCTGGGGGTGCCAGACAGAAATGAAGGGTGCTAAATGTAATTTATTTTTGCGAAGTGTAAGCAAGATGTGTGAAAATTCATTGATCCCCTTTGGTCGTAAATACAAAGGAACTCGCAACTAAAAGACCCACAGCGTGGCAAAATAAACCACAAGGTCACGTCCTGATGCAAGTGCAGGGTGCGAAATGTAAGAGGAGGCAGAAGGTAGAAATTAAGGTGACTGTCAACATTTTAGTGGACAGTGAAGTGTTTGTAGAGACTGTTCCTTAGCAACGAGGCAAGATCTCTATCTGTCTCTTTTTATTTCTGCACTAGGTGCCTGTTATGGCAAAGGGTGATTGCGAGTAAACTCGATATAATCACATTGCTTTTGAGCCTGATGCATGACATTAGATCTTTCATGATGACTCATGCCAATTATGCCTGTAGTATTTCCATCTCAGCTCATTCACACAACCACAACTACGCACTTGTTCAATCTGTATATGATGAGGGTTCACTTCCAAGAATGCTATTTCAACAGTATTCATTCATCAACTACTTTTCCCCTATACATTTGGTAGTTACTATTTGAACTTGTGTTAAGTATATTATATATAATATTTAGAAGTCGTGTGCATGTCATGAAAATCTGCAGACAGGTTGGAATCTGCTGCCATTAGGATGCATGAGAGTTTTTGCTTAATAGTTTACAAACTTGCACATATGCCAACCAAACCTCATTGAGCTGAACAACTTTCGCATTGCATGTCATGGTCTCTACTCAACAGGAAGTCAGTAATTTTGGGGCGTTTGCTAAACGCACCCAATGGCTTTTGATGTACTCCTCCTAGGGGATTTACAGTCATGGCCAAATTTGTTGGCACCCCTGAATTCTTTTTTCAGAAAATCAGGTATTTCTCACAAAAAAGTAATGCATTAACACGTTTTGCTATACACATGTTTATTCCCTTTGTGTGTATTGGAACAGAGTAGTAAAAAACGCAAATTAGACATAATGTCACACAAAACTCCAAAAATGGGCTGGACAAAATTAATGGCACACTTTCAAAATTGTGGATAAATAAGATTGTTTCAAGGATGTGATGCTCCTTTTAACTCACCTGGGGAAAGTAACAGGTGTGGGCAACATAGAAATCACACCTGAAAGCAGATAAAAAGGAGAGAAGTTCACTTAGTCTTTGCATTGTGTGATGGCCAACAAACTGGGCCTGTATATGAACCCCTGTGCTTGTCTTTGTACTTGGTACTTTACAAACACAGGTTATGCACAAGTCTCTTTTGCTTCAATGGATAATCACACCCGGATACTGTAGACCTGTAGATAAGAACACTACTGCAATCATACAGACTGTCATGCTCATACTGAACATCTTTTCAACAAATGTACTACAGTTTGAATTTAGAGTTTAGAGTTTACCTGTGGAAGGACGATGATTTATAATCTCACTATTTAACATCATTTAGAAGTGGAAGGGTTTATTTTAAACCTGGTTCCTCTTTTCTTCATGTCATCTCCACGAGTTGTTTCCCCACCACTGTCACCCATGACTCATCTCATTCGGCATCTAAATCAACATCTATATTTCTGTAATGCTGATCTGTGAGGGATTTTATAGAATTTTATCCTGTACTCTGTTTCCTATTGCTTTTCAGTACCTGGGTTTCTCTAGTCTAGATTGTAGTTTCTTATTTCCCATGTCTGATTTCATGTGCAAAGTCTAATACGTTATGTAAAATGCTAGCTTGTTGAATTGGACACCAGTACATCTCAGGACAACATGACATGCACACACATTTACACCTCGGGGCAAATTAGCATAAACACCTCCTGGCATGTTTTGTAGGAAACTGGACATTCAGTGACACCCCCTAACAGACAGTAACACAGATACTCAGTTGCACCCGTCGAGGGGTCGCCACAGAGCACCATCCATCCGGTACGCACACAGCCGGCACAGTTTTTATGCCGGATGCCCTTCCTGACGCAGCCCTCCCATTTTATCTGTGTTTGAGACCGGCACTGCCCGGATCTGCATTTCACCTACCACTTAGACACCAAAGCCCATCCAGATACAATTAATTACTCCTTAAAAACTAGCCAGAAAGCTTATAAGCCTGAAGAATAGGTTGGAGAAAATCTGTATTTATTTATTTATTCGAGGCAAACCTCCGAAATACCATGTGTACAAGGTTTAATATACCTGTAATAATAAGTATTTGTATCCTATGTGGGTATTACTCTATCATTCCTGCTAACATATTATACTTTGTTTTGTTTTTTAGGAATTCACTTATGGACACTTTGAAGAATGACCAATGTGTGAATTCCGTTATCCAGACCTTTGACATCAGGTGACAATACAAGAACCCTCCAATGGAGACTAAGACGGGAAGTCACATCAGTAAAATCTTACAAGGCCATGCCAACTTTAATTTTACAACATATTTAAATGCATCACTTTCCCTTCACCATCATGTGAACAATGCAGTGCTGGGCATAATTCTGGCCATGTTGTGCCTCCTGACAATCGTCATGAACATTCTGGTTCTATTCGCTGTGAGGAAGGAACGTACTTTACATACAGTCGGGAACCTTTACATCGTCAGCCTCTCTTTGGCGGATTTAATAGTTGGGGCGACAGTGATGCCGCTAAACCTTGTCTATCTCCTGGAGGATGAATGGAAACTTGGGCGTGTGGTATGTCAGTTCTGGCTGGTAATGGATTACGTAGCAAGCACGGCCTCCATTTTCAGTTTGTTTATCCTTTGCCTGGACAGATATCAGTCTGTTAGACACCCATTAAGGTACCTGAAATACCGAACACGGGGAAGAGCGACCCTGATGATTTGTTTCGCTTGGCTTCTCTCCATGACGTGGATTATTCCCATTTTGGGATGGAGGATGTTTGCCAACGTCGACCGGAAACCTGAACTAGAAAGCAAATGCGACACAGACTTTCGCTTCGTCACATGGTTTAAAGTGCTGACCGCCATTCTCAACTTTTACATCCCGTCATTTCTGATGCTGTGGTTCTATTCGCAGATTTTCATAGCAGTGCGAGAACATTACAAGCAGTGGGAGAGTGTCACAATCGCTAAGGTCGTCGCAGATGAAGACATGAACGTGCAAAGCTTAAGACATCAGAGAACATTCTGTAAAATGGCTGAGGAAGAGAATCTGGCTTTGCACACTTACTCGCAAAAGGATGGCATGCTGGATCAGTATACGTTGGAGCAGGTATACACCTCGAGGGACACCAATGAGGAGATTGGAGAATCCCTGGCTGATAAAAAATCCAAATATAGGAAGTCTTCATTTTTTAAGATTACAAAAACTAAAAAGAAAACTGAAAGGGATCCCCATGAGGTTTCCTCAGTAGACCAGGAAGACAATTCTGCAACACCTTCCAAGGATCCGTCTTTACCTTTAGGCTTTTTGCAACATGAAGAGAACGCAGATCTCAAAATGTTTGTTTCCGTTACTGATTGTAATGTATTAGTGCCCAATTCGGTTGCTAATATTTGTGAGATAACCCCCAACACTGATGTTCACAAACATATCACTATCCTCTGTAACGATGATACTAATGCACAGTCCCCTGTATCGCAGGGGTCATGGATGCACGACGATAGTCCGATGATAGACGGTAGCAACACTATGACATTGAGACAAACATGGCAGAAGTTCTGCGAACAGTCCAGGCAGTGTGTCCAGAACATGCGCGTTCATAAGGAACGGAAAGCGGTGAGGCAGTTAGGCTTTATCATTGGAGCTTTCATGGTGTGCTGGATCCCATATTTTATCACTTTCATGGTCATGGCGCTGTGCAACACATGTGTCCATCATGACCTTCACATGTTCACTATATGGTTGGGATACATCAACTCTACCTTAAACCCTTTTATTTATCCGCTTTGCAATGAGAATTTCAAAAGGGTATTTAAAAAGTTCTTTCGTATCAAGCAGTGATTTTTGTCTGAATGTGTAGCAGCTGTTATGTGAATGTAAATATATAGTAGTTATGTTGCATTTGTGTGTGTAATTGTGTATTTTTAGGGGTGGTAAACTTTAAACAGCTTTGTTCCCTGGCTCATATCATGTTGTTGTATGCTTGTAATCTGCATCAGATTAATGCATCAGTACTAATACTGATGGTAAATGTATAATAAACCCTCAGTGAGTTTTGGTGGTTCTAAGGTTCGTTTTTTTTCATGTACCATGCTTTTGTACGTCTGTTGTTTTTGTCGCCTTTTTATGGAATAATAATGGGTAAACATGGAAACATACAGTATACATGGAACAGTTTCTGATTGCCACAGATCCATGTACAGTATCTTCTTGTTTTGTAAATAAAGGTAAGGTGTTAAACTGGTGGCTTATTGGTTAGCACTGTGGCCTCGCACCTCAAAGGGTCGGAGGATTGATTCCCACCTCAGGTCTGTTTGCATGTTCTCCCAGTGCTTGGTGCTTGGTTCCTCCAGGTACTCCAGTTTCCTCCTGCAGTTCAAAGACATGCAGAGGTGTGTCCTGTAATGACTTGGCACCCCTTTGAGGATGTCCCCCGCCTTGTGCCCTGAGTCCCCTGGAATAGACTCTAGACTTCCTGCGACTGTGAACAGGTTAAGCAGTATACTGTAGAGAATGAGTGTTAAACTAATAGCCACAAATACAATACAGAAGTAAAATTAACATCATTATATCCCAAGCCCTGATGGCCTGGCCAACCTACATGTCTTTACAATTAGTTTAACTATAGGAACTGAACAATATGCTGTAAGGTAAATAACAGAATAATACGCTTGTAGCTTATTACCAGAAGCATTTGATATCAACTGCTAGTGCATTATTACTCTTGCCGCTATACTTCACTTTATATACAGTGGGGGAAATAAGTATTTGATCCCCTACAGGTTTTCTAAGATTGCCCACTTACAAAGAAATGAAGGGTCTATAATTTTTATCATAGGTTTATGGTAAAGGATTGAGAC
>JAQQZT010000016.1:11215561-11228780 GCA_030068275.1 Clarias platycephalus | reverse complement strand
TTGGTAGGGGATCAAATACTTATTTCCCTCTTTGAAATGCAACTTAATTCATAACATTTGTATCATGTGCTTTTTCTGGATTTTTGGCTGATATTCTGTCTCAATCCTTTACCATAAACCTATGATAAAAATTATAGCCCCTTCAATTCTTTGTAAGTGGGCAAACTTAGAAAACCTGTAGGGGATCAAATACTTATTTCCCCCACTGTATATATTTGTTTACATTTACATGAGGACATTATCACTGAACCTAGAACGACTTCTGAATTATATTTATTCCATGTCTGACTGGATAAAACCCTCTATAAACTTTGAAATGCAATTTAATACATACAGTGGGTGCCAAAAGTATTAAGACAATATATGCCATGTATTATTGTTCTCCAAGTGCACAAAACATTAATTAGTTGTAATCTATCTGACTGAAGAGGTGTGCCAAATAACTAAAATTAGTCAAAAACTGGCTATGTGATACTGGTATTCAGCTTCTGGAGCCATAGCCTGGAACGTCTCCAGACCCAAACCCAATAGAAAACTTTTGGACAATGGTGCAGAAAGCAGTAGGAGACAAGAATCTGTCTTCTGTTCATGATGTTCAGGAAGCAATCAAGCAGGCATGGATTGAGGAAGTGACAGCAGAGTACTTCAGATCTTTTTGCCCAGCCGGATCCAGCAGATTTTGAAGTATAAAGGACTAAGTACTAAATATTAATTGTGGTATAGCGATTTCATTGCATAAAACAACGCATTATTCTTATTATCTGGATTGTCATTATTTAAAACATTTGGGGAATGTCATTAAAACATTGAATTTCATTTTTGGCTCAATACTTCCAGCCACCACTTTATTTTTATTTTTAAAGTCCTCATTGTACTTTAATGGTATTTTCATGGCTTTCATGCTCAAAGTGACAATTTACCTTTCTGTTCGATCATCAGCCAATTATCGTTACCTGAATGGGATGCACAATCGACCATTCTCACCTGTTTATCCAAAATCGGTTCGCGGGGGTAGCAGTCCCAGCAGAGTACCCCAAACCCCTCTTCCCCCAGCCAACTCTGGCCAGGGGTAGCAGAGTGGTTAAGGCATTGGACTACGATTCAGAAGGTCCCAGAATTAAACCCCCGACCACCAACAGTTACCTCTGTTGGGCCCCTGAGCAAGGCCCTTAACCCTTAATTGCTCAGATGTATAATGAGATAAAAATGTAAGTTGCTCTGAATAAAGGTGTCATCCAAATGCAAAATTTACATATAATGTAAACATATCTGATTGTACCTGCTATCTTGTCCTTACCGTCAGGACCCAACGCTCATGACTGTAGGAACGAAGATCTCTTTTCGTCACAACAGTGCTGTAAAGTGACTGCAATACCACCCCTGCTGCTCTGGGTCTCCAGCCAACTTCACACTCCAATGTCCCATTACTCGTAAACAAGACCCCGAGATACTTAAATTCCTTTGTTTGGGGTAATGACTCGCTCCCTACCTGGAGTAGACAATTCATTGATTTCCTGCTGAGAACCATGGCCACAGATTTCGAGGTGCTGATCCTCACCCCCGCAGTTTTACACTCGGCTGCAAATTGATCCAGTGAGCGCTGCAAGTCACAGACTGATGATGACATCAGGACCACATCATCTGCAAAAAAGCAGCAATGCAATCCTCAGCCCATTAAACTGGATTCCCTCCCCTCCATGGCTGCGCCTTGAAATCTTGAAATCACAAACAGGATTGGTGACAGAGCACAGCCCTGACAGAGGCCAACACCCACCGGAAACAAGTCCGACTTACTCCTGGGAACCCAAACACGGCTCTCACTTTGGGCTTGAAGGGATTAGATGGCCCTGAGAAGTGACCCTGTCATCCCATACGCCCACAGTAGTGAGTGTGACAAAGTTACCAGAAGAACTCATATTCTCCAGCTTACTTACAGTACTGTGCAAAAGTCCTGGGCACATACAAAAATATGGCATAAGCAAAAGATGCTTTTGAAAACATTTCTGCATAAAAGAAACGTCTATAAAGAAAAATACAGTGCAATAAAGAGTAATAAAATAAACAGTCAACAATTGGAGTGAAAACTCGTTGCTTAAAATCAGGAGTTTTAGACACAGATTTGTGCAGTTTTATAAGAAAACAGCTGTTAGGTTTTACTGAGCTTGCTGGAGAATATGAGTTCTTCTGGTAACTTTGTCACGCTCGCTCCTTTCTATTTTTATGCAAATCCCAGTACATTAGGTTTTTGGTTTCCATCTGAAAACTGGTCTGTCTTGTACTATATATATTTATTTTCTTTACAGCCATGCATATATTCTCCTGTAATGTTATTTATTTATTAATTTTTAAGTTATATATGGAAATACTAAATTATTTTGTTCATAATTATGCAGACATGATAAACTTATATAACAAAATTGGTACAGCATATAATATGGTGCCTAAGACTTTTGCACAGTACTGTATATACAGTATATAATAAAGCCAGATTATTATATGCATAGTTGGGAATTATGTAGAGTTTATCATTAATTTAAGCTTAGTTTTTTACATACTTAAAATATTGTTAAACGTCTTCTTAACAAGATTGTTTGTGCCTTTATTAGCCATTAGACAAATACATTTGAATGCAAAATGGCACATTTAATAGTTATATATAACAGTTTAACTCGCAACCACAAAAGAATGACATTGATTGTGATTTTTTTTTTAATCTAATCTCCCAGCTCTAGCGTCAACCCATCACAGGGCAAAAGCACATAATTAGATGCTATGAACAATTTAGGAATGAATACCATGACTACCATGAAGGCAGTTACCAAGGCTTCAGAGATATGATCATTTTTTCCTCCACATTCAGCTATTTGTTTTTAAAATAATTTTTTTTTTTCATTTTACATTAATGATTTCAGAGACCTTGAGCGATGCTGCAGAGTCTTAATAACTACCAAATCTTGACCTTGATAGGGTAAATACAAAGATTTTTTTAATACAAAGATGTTCATTAATATTAGCTTCATCATGTGACAGCATGATATTCTTTCAGATGGCAGGTTTACACAGGCTTGACAGAGTGTAAAGAGTGGATGCAGCATGTGCATGAGCAATGCATGATGCAAGTTACATAAAAAACAGTATGTGTAATAGATTATGTAAAGAGGAGGATTGGACATCGGGCTAACAACCTAGCCCACTTAAAAACCATGATTGCTCAAAAAATGATGGATCCCAGTACCCCATGGGCTCAGCAGCACAGGAGGAACACTCACTCTCTATACTGATGATCCTGTAGAGTCACAGGACGCCCGAGCCGGTCCCAGGGTACTCAGGGCACTAGGTCAAGGTACATCCTGGACAATCCATCGCTGGACATAAGTATGCACACATTCTGGCCTAATTAGCATAATCTGCATGTTCTTGGACTGTGAAAGGGAACCAGAGTACCCGGAGGAGACCCATCAAGCACAGGGAATACGTGCAAGCTCCATGCGCACAGACCTGAGATGGAATCGATCCCTTAATCTAACATACAGTACTAGACCACAGTGCACACCACTCCCCTACTGTGATGCCACGGGAAAAGCAAAACAAAAATGTTTGCTATGTATAGAGAAAAACTATGTATAGATATCACCAAAACTTGGGTTGTAAACAAAATCTATTTTTAGTAAATACGATTTTAATTTATTGATCACTAGGGGACATTAAAGATGTGAAATCTGCTGCCTCTAGCATGGTGCCATCCAAAGAAATAAAAAGTTGCTTTATTGGTAAATCTGGTTCTTTCAATCAAACAATAAATTGAAATAGTTCACTTACAATAAACATTTAAAAACTATTACACTATGTTGTATAAATCTAATGTGTCTTACATTGCAGGATGTGACCCCATTGTTTTCAGTGTAAAGTAACATCTATTGTTTTGTTTGTTTGTTTTAATTAAGTGCTACATTGGAGGTAAACAAACAAACATAAACTCCATTAACTTCCGTGCCCTAAAAAATTAATTGTGGCCATGTCACGAGCCTCTGCCATTGATCTCACCCCTGGGGCTCATTAATCAAGCAAAGAAATAGATTAGTAATGCAGATTTCTATCAGTGTTAATGATCTGACTAGGTTCCACACACACACAAAGTCTTTGACAACTTGAACACATTTCAAGGAAAAAAATACTTTATAATCACCCAGTAATGTCTAGAATGAAGGGATTATGGAAAATAGTAGGAATAGAAATTTCCAGTCATGTTGCAGTGTCATTTTTAAGGGATTATTATTCCATCTGTGTCACCTCATAGCTCCAGGGTCCCTGCAACACTCACTCACTCTATACTGCTTTATCCTGTATTCAGGGATGTGGGGGCCTAGAGCCTATCCCATGAGACTTAGGGCATGAGGCAGGGTACACCCTGGACAGGATGCCAAGCCATTGCACATACTCACACACTACGGGCAATTTGGGAACGCCTAACCTGCATATCTTTGGACTGCGGGAGTAAACCTGGCAAGCATGGGGAGAACATGCATACAGAGACGGGAATCGAACCCGGACCCTGGAGGTGCAAGGCGACAGTGTAACCACTACACCACCGTGCCGCCCATTCAACACTATGTTTGAAAAATATACTATCTTAATCTTGCGCTTTCCTACAACAAAGGATGGAAATAGGTGCGATTGAAGGTTACGGGAATGTTTTTACTTTATTTAATTCGCAATATCTGACTTACTGATCTGACTCCAACATCTAATTTACTTAGGGTAATAATGAATTAGCTTAACTATATTTTGGTTAAGGTATTAAATAGAAGTTCTAGTATACATTTAATCTAAAATAGTGGCATACTGAGATTACACTAGAACAATTTTTTTTTATTTGCATATATTATAATTTTATAGTAGTTTGTCAGAGTTTGTACTTGTTGAATGTTTAATTGTTAAGAACTAGTTGACCATGAATGCATGATAAAGATTGTTGGCTGATCGAAGATTCCAGAAAATGACTCATTTCAGTCAGACCTTTCCTACCCTCAAAAAACCACTTGAAATTAATTTTATACAGACATCTTTATGGATTTACTCACAATCATATGATTGGTGTGACTGCCACTGTGACAGACTACAGATTAAATTTGGCATTCTGTTCAGTGTTTGTTTGCTACGTATGTGATTAACTGCATTAAAAGGATGCTGTATTCAGTGCGTATTGTGTAGTGTTTTTGTATAGCAATATCAGATGTACTTCTATTGCTACCTATCTGTATTATCCTTTTGTGCAGATGTAGGGGTCATGGCTCTTTGCAGATCACTTACTTTGGGAAACCATGTCTTCATCGACACCATTGTGCACAGGACAAACATTAGGCTGGAACCTCTTGGGTACGGTGAAAAGAAATTGTAATACTACAGAATACAAATGCTTTCTATATAGTTGTGTGTGGCAGCAGTTTGAGGAAGAACCTCAGAAGAGACCTCATATTATGTATGGCAGTTTGATGTCGAAAACTTTGTCCAGGGGACATGAGTTAATGGTATGAAATCATAATATTGTTAGAAGTCACTTGACTTGAAATGGATCTAAATACAGCTAATCAATTACATAAAACTCTTTATTTGCATGTAATGATAGTTTAACTATAAAGGACGTTCAAGTCAAACCAGGATTTCTTTTTGTGCAGATTAACAGAACACAGTTGAGTACGAGAGTAAAAACTGCCTTTATTTCTTTATATAATCCCCTGCTACACTAATGCACCTATCCTAGTGTTTCACTAGTGTCTGCATACCATCAAGGTAGAAAAATTTCTTACTACTCCGAATACATGACTATACATGACTCGGACTAATACACGTCTGAAACGCTGGCCTCCCAGGAACTACTTTTTGGAAATTATTTGGAGCGAGGTCAGGACTGCGGCAATGACTTCCAGCAGAGCTTCTGTAATGTGCAAGTAGTGTTCGTGAATTATTGTGTTTACAGTTTCCACAGTCAGATGCATTTCTCTTAAAAGTTGGAGACATGTTATTCATCGATTTTCCAAGATCAGGTGCTCCACTCACTGAACGTTCACAGGTGCGATCTGGGACGTACTGCCTTCATTAAAACATTTGCACCATTCGAATGCTTTACTGTACGAAGTGCCATGCTCTAAGTCTTCTGTAAATATCGACCGGTTTTACCCCTTCATTCATGTGGAACGCCTCTGGGTCCATTAGAGCTTGTTGTGTTGTACCTAAACTATGCACATTTTCAGGAATGTTGTTGTGAAGCATTCTCAGCATGAAGGCAGAATATAGAGAGTAAGGACTAGTTATCAGCAGTATTTTGTTTTTAAATGCCTGTTTTTAAATGTTTTATATTTAACAGCTAAATCATTGCATTTCTATTGTGTCCTTAGGATTATTTTTTTTGGTCCAGGGTTGCTCCTTTTACTGTTATGTCATTGGAGAACGTTTATTAAGCCAGAGATACTAACTAAAGGAATCGAAATGAAAAGAAACAACACGTACAGGCTTCTCTCCGTGTGTTCCTGTCTCATCGTGTGCGCTTCTTTGTTCTTGTTTTGTTTTTTCGTCTTTTACTCCATAATGAATGCGCCGTGAAAACCTAACAACGTTATTTATATTATTAACTTCAAACACCTGGAATGCTAGGCTAACCAGTTATTCTCTCTTTGATTAACCAGTCGTTTTTAAAAGCGAAATTAGGTCGGGTTTGAACTGACCTTATTCCTAAAGCTTCATAAAAAGTAGACCTTTAACTTAATTAAATAAGTCAACACTAAAGCTAATTTTACGATATTTCTCAATAGCTAACTAGCCAAAGCTAGCAACCATGCTGTAGGTTCTCTGTACGTATGTCTAAACAAAATAAACGACCAGACTCGTATGCGTTGGCATTTTATTTTTGGATACGTAAATATTATTGAAAACAGTTGAATATAATTAGAACAGTCAGTAAACAGCTATTTAAAAATATATAGCAATATTTAGCATAAATATAGGCTATATAGCCACCGTGAGCTAGTCCTCCTTCACTCCTCGTACTGCGGCTGCGCAGCGCGCACGTCACATCTTCACGTGATTAAAACAAGGAAGTAAATTTCTGGTAAGTGTGTTTTCATTTTACGCACACAGTGACAGCTTTTACTGTTTATTTTAGATGTTGATGCCGTTTAAAATATATAAATAAATAAATATGTAATTATATATGTGTAAAAAAACATTCAAGACATTTAAGAAATGAATTGTCAGCAGACTCTCATGCTGCCATCAGACTGAGTAAGTTACTGTGTGCTGCTGAGCTGAAGCTCAATTCAATTACACCGAGGGCTATAAACACGGAGGCTGGAACGACAACAACATCATCATTTCCCATCATACTAAAAAAACACACAAAACATAAATGCTTGAACGGATATATCTGTTTGATTGAAAACCACAAGGGTTTAATAAAAGAAATGGGCCACAAAAACACTTGTCTTAAGGAAAAGCACCAAAGATGTGAATCTTTGTCCAAGTAAATGCTTAGAAGATGAACAGTTTACCTAAACGATCACTAATTTCTTCTCTTGGCTCGTCAACACACTGTTCCCCCCCCTCAAACAGAACTCTGCTTAATGCTCAAATGGCAGCTGAATCTGTGGAAAAGGGCACAGCTCTTCCCAAGTTGCAGTTTGCCCCTTTCTCCAGTGCCCTAGAGGCAGGATTCTGGCATCAGCTCACCCAGAAGAAACTCAATGACTACCGGCTGGATGAAAGCCCAAAAAGCATCAAAGGATATTATTATAATGGTAAGAACGCTACTTTTGCACACTTTTGATTACTGTTCTGATGGTGGTTTAGTGGCTAGTGGTAAGCACTGGTGCCTTGCACCTCCACGGTCGAGGGTCCAGCTCAGGGACTGGGCGCTTATGAAGTTTGCTTGATGGGTTTCCTCTGGGTACTCTGGTTTCCTCCCACCGTCCAAAGACAGATTAGGTCAATTGGTGTTTCCAAATTCAAGTGTGTGAATTTTGACTGGAAGGTTAAAAAAAAAAAAAAAAAAAGGAGAATTAATACAATGGTAATCACCATTGACCTCACGGTTCCTAGTTGGACTACAGAGGTTCCTGGGTGGATGGAGATGGTACAGTTGATTAGGTAATGTATAGGAATTACCAGGATTAGCCAATACGATATCGTACCTAGGTGCCCAATTTCTGTAAATATCAGATATGATATAAATTCAGCATTTGGGCAATTTGTTCTAACAATGTACAGTTTAAACCAGATATTTACATACACTTCAGAAAAGAGAAACACAGAAACAGTTTTTTCTTTACTGTCAAACATTAAGTCAGAGTAAACTTTTTCTGTTTTAGAAAAATAAATATTAATATTTTTTGCATTTGTTAAATGTCAGAGTCAAGCGAGGGAAATTTTTATGGATTTTAAAAAATTACTTTAATTAGTCAAAAATGTACATACACTCCCTAAATAATTTGTAGAATTGCCCCGTAACTGTTTCACTTGGGCCAAACATTTCGGGTATCCTTCCACAAGCTTTCAACAATAGTTTGCTGCAATTTTGGCCCATTCCATTATCTTGACTTAAGCCGCTTTGTAACCAATTTGGAGGTATGCTTGGGGTCATTGCCCCATTTGGAAGACCCATTTGTACCTAAGCTTTAACTTCCTGCCTGATTTCAAATTCAAATTTTATTTGTCACATACACAGTCATACATAGTACGATATGCCGTGAAATGCTTAGACAACTGCTCGTGACCTTAAAATAAAAGGCTACGAATAGGAAATAAATATGAAAAAGAAAATAGAAGGAAAATTTATCGAAGAAAGAATAAAATTAAATATAAAATTAAAATAAAATAACTGTACAGTAGAAAATATGCAATATAAGAAAATATATGAAAAAATATAGAAGAATAAGAAAAACAGCTATACAATGTAGAAATATAGAATTTATGGAATTTTTTATGTGGAATGAAGTTGGATATAAATGGAAATGTCCAGGGGCTGTGCAAATGTGCCTGGAAGAGTAATGATTCACATATCCACATATTCTCTGGTTTTGAAGTAATGGCTTTGAGTAACCTTTCAGCTCATGGTGGTACAGGACTCGCTTTACAGTGGATAATGACACTGTCTTACCAGTTTCAGTCAGCATCTTCACAGGGTCTTTTGCTGTTGTCCTGGGGTTGATTTGCACATTTTGCATAAAAAAAAAAAAAAATCTTTCTGGGACTTGAAATCTGTCTCCTGCCTGAGCGATATGATGGTTGTACATTCTCATGTTTTTTATGCTTGCGTATTTTGTCTGACGGATGAACGTTCGACCTGCAGGCAGCTGGAAATTGCACCTAAGGATGAGCCACACTTGTGAAGGTCCACAATTCTTTTCTTGATTTTCCCCATGATGTCAAAAAAAGAGACTCTGTGTTTGAGGTTTGTCTTCATATGCATCCACAGGTGTGCCACCAATTAACTCAAATGGAATCAATTAACCTATCAGAAGCTTCTTAAGCTCAGAATGGAATCATCTGGAGTTTGATGAAAGAGTTTAAAAAAAAAAAAAACATAAAAATTGTCTCTCGCTCGATTCTGACATTTAAAAAATGGAAAAAATATGTTAAAGTTTACTCTGATTTAATGTTTGTCAGTAAAGAAAAGAGAGTTTTTTCTTTTCCTGAACTGTATGTAAATATCTGGGTTCAGTTGTAGCTGCACTTTCTTTTTCCATGCCAATAATTTCCAGCTTTTTCAATCCTAATGATAAGCCAGGTAAAATACTTTACATGTTGTTTAGTTCTGAATGCATTGTCTGGTAGGGTCACAGTAATAAATCAGACATATTAAAATAACATAAAATGATTTTTTTTTTGTATTGGTTTAAGATGATGTTCCTACCTGTACGAAACGGATGTACTGATAAAATAGGAAAAATTGTTAGGACACCATTACTGAATGAATAAAAAAAATCTACAAATCAGAATCATTCTAAGTAGCTTCCTGTCATCTGACATCGTCGTCCACTTCGTAGATTTTATAACAACTAATCATATAGTCGCTTGGTTTAATAATCTCTTGTTTTGTGTGACAGTTTTTCCATTTTGCAGGAGAATTTTTTTGTGTGACAAGCCTCATTTTTACATTTGCTCAGGGAGAAACACTGTTATGGAAATTATTTCGCAATGGAATTGTGTTTAAATTACAAACTCGTCTTTATAGAAGCGTAGATAATTGATCAGGCGACGTGCAACCTGCATGCTTCTGCACTCTAAAACAAATGATTTTGTCATCTTATATTAATGGATGATTCCATGTAGTTGTAAAGCATTGCGTTATATGGAAATAAGCTGTCATGACTAAGTAATGTGTTTTATTTATTTATTTTTGTAAAATAAGGTGACCCATCTGGCCTCCCTACACGTCTGACTCTGGAGTTCAGTGCATTTGATGTGTAAGTTATTACTATTTTCTACATTTGCTTGAAGCTGCATGTGATTTGCACATAGAAATGCAGTACTGTGCAAAAGTCTTGAGCCACCCCTCATTTCTAACTGTTCTGCTTCCAAAGTGCCAGACTTTCCTGGATTTGTAAGTGACCTATGAATCATTCAAGCTTAGAAAAAACATCTAACTTAAGGCAACCAGTGAGAAATAGGTGCAGATGATGACCGATGATTAGTATACTGGTGATGCTGAAGGCTGAGTGGGTGGAACAGATGAGAGGGGAAATGAGGTTGCTGCTAAGGTTGTTACATAAAGAACCAGTTTTTAAATTGTATCTTTAGGCCATTTGCAGCCTGTCACAGTAACCCATCTGTTCCCGTTTCTTTAATTTAACCTATACAATTAAATACAATTTAGTATAAAGGACTCTTGGGGGTCATGAGGCTGAAGACTTTTGTACAACACATTGTACAGGTGCATCTCAATAAATTAGAATATCATCGAAAAGTTTCTTTTTTTCAGAAATTTTATTCAAAAAGTGAAACTTATACATTATATAGATTCATTACACATAGACTGATATATTTCAAGTGTTTATTTTTTTATTTTGATGAATATGGCTTACAGCTAATTAAAACCTCCGAAAATTTGAATATTACTTAAGACCAATAAATTCAAAAAAAGATTTTTAACACAGAAATTTTGAACTACTAAAAAGTATGAACATAACAAACACTTAATACTTGGTCGGGGCTCCCTTTGCACGAATTCCTGAGGTGTTATGGAAGCCCAGGTTGCTCTGATATCGGCCTTCAGCTCTTCTGCATTGTTAGGTGGTCTGTGGCTCACATTTCTTTTGTCACAGTACCCCATAGATTGTTTATGGGGTTTAGACTGGGTGAGTTTGGTGGCCAGTCGAGCACAGGGATACATACCATGGTCCTTAAACCAGGTATTTATATTTTTGGCAGTATGGACAGGTGCCAAGTCCTACTGGAAAATTAAATCAGCATCTCTATAAAGCTGGTCACCAGAGGGAAGCATGAATTGCTCTAAAACCTCCTGATACATGATTGCGCTGACCTTGGACCTGATAAAACACAGTGGACCAACACCAGCAGATGACATGGCTCCCAAAACATCCTCTTACTTTGCAAGCTTTACACTGGACCTCAAGCAACTTGGATACTTCTCCTCTCTTCCTCCAGACTCTGGTACCTTGATTTCCAAATGAAATGCAAAATTGAATTCCATCTGAAAAGATGACTTTGGCCCACTGAGCAACAGTCCAGTCCTTTTTGTCCTTAGCCCAGGTAAGACGGCTCTGATGTTGGCTCTGGATCAAGAGTGGCTTAACACAAGGAATGTGACCGTTGTAGCCCGTGTCCTGTCTGTTCGTAGTGGCTCTTGAAGCACTGACTCCAACTGCAGTCCATTCCTTGTGAATCTGCCCCAAATTCTTGAATGGGCTTCATTTCACAATCCTCTCAAAGCTGCATTTATCCCCGTTGCCTGTGCACCTTTTTCTACCACATTTTTCCCCCTACATTCAACTTTCAATTGATGTGCTTGGATAATGCACTCTGTTAACAGGCAGCCTACTGAACCACACTGAGGGACCTTGTAAAGGCCTCTGGAGGTGTTTTGAGTTAATTAGCTGATTAAAGAGTCTCCAATATTGAACTTTTTCACAATATTCAAATTTTCTGAGATACTGAATTTTGGGTTTTCATTTGCTGTAATCCATAATCATCAAAAGAAATAAACTATTGAAATATTTCAGCCTGGATATAATTAATCTATGTAATATGAGTTTCACTTTTTGAATTGAATTACTGAAATGAATAAACTTTTACATTTACATTTACATTTACATTCTAATTTATTGAGATGCACCTGTATATAGACCGTGCCTTTTAATAACACAAGATAAAGGACTGAACTGCAGGTCCTGAATTGGAAGTTCTTATATGCTCACCATGCACAGTGGATTAAACTGCTCCAATGTCCAATATACATTATAGTGCAAGCTCTGAAGTGTCTACTTCACCAAAAGTGAAGCTCCTCCTGTACCAAGCACATGTTTAATTACCCCACATATTTCAGTGCTCTTTTCAAGGTGGGGAAACCTGGCAAAGTGAAGTCTAAACCAGTGTTTAAGCAAATTTTGGAAAAAATGTGGAAGCATATAATAATGTGTTAAATTCTGCTTTAGTTGTGTCGCAGGACATGAATCTCAGTCAGAGGGATGTAGAATACATCAGGCCACGTCCAGACACTTCTGATCAGTGGGTTCAGCTGGTTTTTGAGAAATTATTTAGCTTTCTTTTCCTTTTTTTCATTTAAATGTAAATATTAGATAGAACCGTAAAAGAAAAAAACATGTATTTTACATTCCCTGTGCTTGTAACTGTCAACTGCTCAGCTGTAGACTTGGATTGAATTCTGCTTCAATTGCAAAAGCATCAACTGAAAGAATAACTGACTTCTGGGAAACTCATCATGATTATGAACCAGCATGACCCGAACTCTTTGCAGTAGCAGTATTGTTCAGTTTTTGCCTTTTCAGTACTCTAAGTGTTGTTTTTTTCTGAAATGCCTCACTTTTTAGCGTCACATGGCCTTAAGCAGCATTTTTTTTTGTTTTTTAATGAGAGCTGAGACTCTGAGGTGCAGTATTTACATTTTGGTGCAAGATCAGAGATCAAAACTCAAAAATCTTTTCTTTGAGGAATTTTCATGAGCAATAAATGTCCATAAATGTGACTG
>JAQQZT010000016.1:11189077-11200709 GCA_030068275.1 Clarias platycephalus | reverse complement strand
TCTCCACATCATTGCATTCAGTTTTTATTCACAATTTGTTAAGTGTCCCAACTTTTTTGGAATCCGGTTTGTAGTAATGTGAACATATCTAAATAATTAGGGAGTAGCTCATACAGTACTTAGTTATGGAAAAGCACTCGTACAATACTGTACATCTGCTCCTTTTTAATGGGGTGGACCATATTTAAATAAAGTGCTGTAATTCCGACACTTTTCACCGTAGACATACCCTCAAATGCACTGTACGTAGCTCATATTTGTTATTGTATTTCAATGTATTTTATACTTGGGCTGCTAAAATAAAAACAACTTTTAAACAATTTTTATTATATGGCGCATGGACATGGCTATTTGCTGTTTGAATGTTGGACGCTTTCAGAACAAAACCTGTAAGATTTACTGTTGTGAAATCCTGTGTTTCCCCGACTTGTTTTGAAGGTAACCGTGGGCGTCTATGACCCATGCACTCTGCCTCAACATCCTGGCTGGCCTCTTCGCAATTTCCTGATCCTCCTCGCTAGTAAATGGTGAATTCACAGCATAACACTTCACAGCATGTCATAACACATCCCACTGGTAGTGTCGTTTCTATCAACAAATCCTCACTACATTCCAGACTGCTGTTTGTTATTTAGCTACGTACAAATACAACAAATGTTAAGAACATGTCTATACTGAAAATCTAAATAATATGCAGATGAAAACGAATCCTTAGTTAGTGGTGCTTTTTTTTTTTATTAGGACCTTAATTAATAAGGACTTGGTTTATGTGTTTATAGTAGATACGATGGCGAACCCCTAAATGTTTACAGTTAAAGTCTAAGCCTGCACCATAAATATATTCAATTCACTAACAATATGGTATCCATCTGTGAAGCTGTAACCGTGTGTTTGTATGTCTCTGTGTGTTCCAGGGGGTCACAGCTGGACGTGCTTGAAATTGTGTGCTTCCGAGACAGGACGCTCCAGGGAAGTCGATCGGTGCAGCACAGCCTTGTTTTGGAAGTGAAGCTCCCCAGTCCGTCTGCAGGTAACTTTCCTTCTCTACTAGAACGACCCCAGATTAACACCGCACATGGTGCACACTTGAAATGCTAATACGGGTTCGACAGAAAGGTTAAGCCTCTGTTTGGTGCCTTGAGCCATGAAGGTAATCCCTGGAGAAGCTCCCAGTGTTTTAACTTTGAGAAGAAGAAAAAAAAAAAGAAAAAAAAAGAGTCCACCACTAAACCAAGCCAAAGACTCCCTTATTTCTCGAAAGCATTTTTAAAGAGCGAATTCTCAGTCTGACTTTGCTGTAAAAGTCTTGGGCACATGTGAAGAGAATAACTTAAAAAGAGAATAATACTAATAAAAAAATCTATACTTCGTACATTTTCTTTAGTTGTATCGAATGTGATTGCTGAAAGAGCATTGATTCCCTAACAGCAGGTAGAAGTGTGGACTGTAATTTTGTCATTCAAAAACCAGGCTTATTTTATTGTCCCTGATGCTTTGTTGTTTGCATAGCTGATTCACAGGGCTTTCCGAAATCATCTATAGCTAATTATTCAAATGGGTTGCTATTTAACAAACGAAAACATCTAACAGTTTGGTGCTGTTTCACATTTATGAGCGGGATCTGGCTTGAGTTCTTCATAACAGTTTACTTTGCTCTTGCTGAGTTTTTTGGCAACGTTACAAGGTGTGTTTGGTTTTTTTTTTTTTTTTGTCTTATTAACTTCAAGAGAAGGGAAAAGTAACGCTGGTTAAGTGAACAGCTGTTTATAGCTCCTGTGACAAATTTATTTAAATTTTTACGTTTTAAGTCCCACATTTTAATATTTCATCTGCCCCATTTATCTTTAATTGTGGGGCACAATGTAGTGACCAATTTGTGTGTGAAAATAGGTCCCCGTGCTCTCAGAACCACTCCTTCACACTTTTAGTCCTGAATCTGTACCTTTGCCTTCAGGGAAGAATAATAAATCAATTGATGTAATAACCTGGTTATTCATTAAATTCAGGTAATCGACCGACTTTGTTTTATTGCCGCGTAATGTTGCTGAGCCTAGACCTGACCCCAGATCATAACACTGCCTCTATAGGCTTGTACAGTGGCCACTATGCGTGATTGGTGCGTCAGGGTAAGAAGGGAAGTGCACATGATCACTTTTTGCAGAAGCACCACATGAGCTTTTTTTCAACTGCTCCAAAGTCCAAGCTTTATTTTCCCTAACAAACTGAAGTCTTTTTTATTGTCAGATAAGTCTAGGTTTACTTATGATAACACTGGTCTTTAGTCCTAATCCTGTGATTTCTGGTCACATTATGTGTGTAAAAATACTCTTACTTTCACTATTACACACAGCTGTGATTTTCTATTTTAGATTTTTTTTTATGATGCAGCTTCACAAAGTGTTTAGGCATTTGGCGGACGGTCTTATCCAGAGCGACTTACATAAGTGCTTTGAAGTTACGGTCAGTGGATAGATCCTTTCACTGGGTTATTAGGCTACTATTAAGTACAACTAAGAAGTAACATCAGTCAAAACTGTTGGGAAGGGTTGTTTTTGTGGGTGATTAGCTCAAAGATCTATGAAAGAGGTAGGTGTTTAGTCGTCGATTAAAGACTGCCAGTGCCTTGGCTGCACGGATATCTAGAGGAAGTTTATTCCACCACCTAGGAGCCAGAAAAGAAGGAAAGTCTAGACATGTTCTCCAATCACCCTTTTTTGTGTTTTTTAAGTGACTTTAACAATCTAATCAGTCTGCAGTTTACTACAGTATTAAAATGTTTTGCCTTTAAAAGGTTGTCCAAAGAGTGTGGGCTGGGAGAAGAACCCCAAAGGAGCAATGGGACCAAGAAGTGTCAATCTCAGTGAATGCATGGACCCAAAAAGGTATTGTATAATAATTATGTATACATATATATTTCTATTTCATTATGAATTGTATTGTCAATACAGTCTTTAAATCTATTTGAATTGGATTGGAAGTTTTCTCTACAGATAGAGAAATGTAATTAACACCAGGGTATGTTTGGGATTTTATTTGAATCAATCATGTTGGTAGTTTTTTTATGGTGTACACGTGTAAACATTTGGAAAGATTAAGGCGTATATGAGTAAACAGTAGCAATAAAGTAGTAATATACAGTATATTCTGTCCAAATTCACTGGTGAAGTTTCCAATGCATCCTGTGGGAAAAGAGGTTTTTGTGATTCTCATAATGATCACCATGTGCAACCACACCTCCTAAAATACGCATTTATAATTAAAGTCAAAATATTCAGTTTGTCTGTAATAGACAGGAAAATTCACATTGTAAGCATACTCCTAGTTTATCATGTGTGACTTAATTATAATTTCTACAAATACCTTCTGGAAAGAGGAATGTTACTGTGCAGAAATACTGTATGCTGCTGCCTCGGGTAATTGGAATAGCATTGCCAAGAAAGGCCCACAGCAGTGTTTAGGTATTTGGCACGTGTCAAATTAAGGTTCATGTGGATGCCGAGACCTATGGTTTCCCAGCATAAAATTGGCTTGGGAGCCCAACACCCTGTTGCCAATTCGTGGTTCGTCTCTCCTCCAAGCACCCCACAAGCCTTGCCATTTTGAATAATCATTGCCATAACGTTTTGGCCTTTGTGAAACGCCTGCTCAGTTCCTGGTTTGCTTCCTGTCTATTCCAGATGTTGTAACTGTTTTTACCACAAAAACAACCAACTTCATGACTTTCAGATCAAATTAATAATGTTTTAGCCTTATTGGAGCAAGTATGTGTAGAGAAAACCGTCTTTGTGTGTGTGTCATTCAGACTTGCAGAATCATCAGTCGATCTGAATCTGAAGTTGATGCGTTGGCGGCTTGTCCCCTCTCTGGATTTGGATAAGGTCGTGTCCACCAAGTGTCTTTTGCTTGGAGCTGGTACACTGGGCTGCAATGTGGCAAGAACACTCATGGTAAGAGATGTGTATTATAATGCTGCTCAAGCTCATGCTGCGGTCTCTTTTATATGAAGTCACTGTTATTGGTACTTGTGAATTTAGTATCTCTTCTTTACAACTTAGAATCTCTCCAGATCCTGCAAGGACAAAAGTTCTGTCTTGTAGACTTTCTATTTCAGCTCACTGGACAGGTCTTCCGGGAGGTATAGGTCATGGGATTAAAATGTAAAAAATAAAGCCAGATTATGGGGTCATTGATGTATTTCAATGCAGATTGCCAGGTTCAGAGTATAGCGAGCTATAAAGTTCCTAAAGAGTTCATTCAGAACATTCAGTTCAGTCAACTTAAAAAGTCAAAGTATATACAGTGCATCTTCAAAAATTTTAATATCATGGACATTTTATTTATATATGTTGTGTGGATCAGATGGTCCACTGTGGCCCCTTGATGGGAGCAGCCAAAAGACAAACAACATAGAGTGGAGTGAGGCTGGAGTCAATGCATCAAGAGCCACCGCAGACATATTCAGGAAAAGGGCTACAAAATGTGGTATTTCTAGTGTCAAGCTACTCTGGAACCAGAGAAAATGTCAGGAACATCTTACTTGGGCCGAAATGAGACCAGGGAACCGGTGCTCAGTGGTCCAAAGTCTTCTTTTCAGATGAAAGTAAATTTTATTTGGAAATCAAGCTTCCAGATTTTGGAAGAAGAGTGGAGAGGCACAGAATATCAGTTACTTGAAGTTTGAAGTTTCAACAGTCTGTAATGATTTGGGGTGCCATGTAATCTGCTGGTACTGGTCAACTGTCTTTTATCAAGTCTAAAGTCAATGCGGCTGATTTTGGAGCACTTCACGCTTCCTTTTTTATTAAAATCTTCTGAGATGCTATATACACCAAAATATATTATTTTCCATTCAGCTAGAGACGTTCTGTGTTTTGTGTTGTCTCTAGGGCTGGGGAGTGAGACACATCACATTTGTGGACAATGCAAAGATCTCGTACTCGAATCCTGTGCGTCAGGCTCTCTATGAGTTTGAGGACTGCCTGAGTGGAGGAAAAACTAAAGCCTTGGCTGCAGTAGACAGATTAAGGAAGATCTTCCCCGGCGTGGTGAGGCAATTTAAATGCTTATTTCCTGTGCAGCGTTTTATTTCCACTAATGCACATTTCAGTTGTCTCCTGATGCTTCATTTGCCCAGACTTTACCTTTCTAACTACTTTCAGCGTTCCTATCCTCTCAGGTAATGTTCTAGATCTAGTTGTTCCAGATAATATTCATACAGTGTCCTCCAGAAATATTGATATGTTTGTTAAAAAAAGTCAGAAAAGAATATATGAGGGTGAGTCAAAAATTATCCACATTCCGGTTATATTAAAACTAATTGTTGGCCACACAGTCTCATCATTACTTTCCATTCAAGGCTGCTATCTCCTGAGTCAGATAGCAGACCTGTTGCAGGTGTGAACGTGTACTGTACATTTGGAAATGTGGAGCAAACAAAAATGGATGCCCCATTTGTAATGTGCATGCGAGAAGAGCAGCATGCAGTGGTTATTTTTTATTTTATTTTATTTTTTTGTGGTCTGAGAGTGTATCTGGTGCCATTATTTATTGAAGATTTCCCTTTTGTTATGAAGAAGTGTGTATAAATGGACAGAGAAGTTCAAGAAAGGTCACACTAGTGTTAGCCATTAAGAAGGAGCCAGACGCCCATCAAGTCCATGCGTAATGACAAACGTCTACACACTTTTGCTCATACTGTCGACATCCTCCCTATAGTCCTGGGCCCATATACACAGAATGGATAGAATTATCTCAAAGAGCTCCTATCTTAGCTTACTGTAAAAAGTCTTAGCTGGGAGTCCTAGACTAAAAGTGATTTAGGAACCTTCTCAGAGCAGCTGTGAGTAGGGAAAGTCAAAAACCTTTATCTTAGTGAGGAGGTCTTAAAATGCACTCTTTGTGAAAATAGAATACATGATAATAGAATAGACAGGGAAATCATAATGTTTGTATATAAAGAAATTGGATAATCATGACTACAGGCTGCTTTATGCAAAGTTTCTGTTATAGGCTAAATATCTTAAATATAGTAACTAATGTGTGGAAATTGGTTGCTTCAAAAGTAGACACATTTTTAACATTTGGCTGTTTTAATTAACTAAGTTCTTACATTTGTCTATCACACTGATTGTATTACTTGTAATCCATTTCAGATTGATGGGAGCAAAATGGCTCAGCTTTTACTAATTGACATGATTGCAGGAGTCTATTTACAGTAAGTTGCACTTTTGGATGGTATGTAGCCAACAATCCACGGGAGATGGAAGGAAGTAAAAGAACAAGAACTGGACCAAAGAGTAGTGTTTACTTTTAGCTTTATGTTCAGTGTTTGGAGAATATTCCTTCTTTCCACCATTTTGTCCTCTGCTATAGAAACTCTTAAGCCTCTTAAAAGTCCTCCTCTCCACTATTAACAATTTTTACCTTAGGAGCTGTTTTTAGGTCTAAGATGTTTCGTGAAACATTTTTATCTTAACTAAGATTTAGTCCTAAATTTAAGGGAAAATTCTAAGAAAATGTCATAATTCTAAGAATTTTCTTAAAATTTCATCACTAGGAGCAACTTTTAGGCTTAAGAAGCTTTGTGAATACGGGCCCTGATCTCTTTCCATCGGACTCTTACCTGTTTGGTCCCCTGAAAGCAGTCCTACAAGGAAAAAGATTCCCTTCTGATAAAGAAGTGAAGACAGCAGTGCATTCGTGGCTTACAGCTAATATATTTTTAATAAGGGAATATAAAAGTTTGTTGAGAGATGGACAAAGGGTATTAAAAACCAAAGAGATGATGGCAAAAAATTAGGTATTTGTCTTTTTAATTTTACGGCCAGAGTATGGATTATATTTGAGTCACCCTCGTATAAAAATAACACATGCAATTAGGTTTTATCATCAGAAATTTAAATTAATATTTTGTGATGCCTGCCTGCTCTGTAGAGAATAAAAGCACAGTCATGGAATGATCCTGGAAAGTTCCTGGAATGTTTAACAATGTGGAGTTTACTTTTAAAGGGATCCTCATCCGCTCTTATTTTGCAACATTCATATCCAGATATCCAGAGACTGAGATGATCACTGATTTGAAAGTATGTTTGGGTCATCATCTTGGAAAAAAAAAAAAAAAAAAAAGGTAAAATCCGGATCTTCTGGAAGAGTCAAACATAAATCTCTTGGTAAATTTATAGTTTCATCATTTTTCACATGATCTTCACATAAGCCTCTGAACCACTAGATGCAAAACATCTCTAAAGAATCAGAATGCAACATCACATTTTACAGAAGGGTATTACATTAGGTGATTCCCCCCCCCCCCCCCTCTTTTTGTGCCTAGCCACGCTGATGGTGTGCCTGACTAAAAAGTTTTTTTTTTTAAAGCTTTGTCTTTGAAATGCTTCCAAGCAGCTTGTCATAATGGCGAGATATTTAAGGCACCTTAGAATCTGCCAAGGTGTGACGGCTTTTTAAATCTTTTCCAACTTATGAAAATGAAGTTGTTCTTGTGCATCTCGGAGGAAAAAATGTCCTCATCTTCATCAGCATCTTCATCAGCCTTTTTTTTTTTTCCCAGTCGGTACTGAAACACACTCATAACAGTGTTCTCAGATGTACTGCATAAATTAGATCCTGTGTAATTTTGTTGCCAGGCAACAAGACCATTTCCTGTGTGTCAGCAGGATACTTGTGTCCCTATGCATAATCGATGCGATGGCGAAGAAACACTACTGGTGGGACTGCGATTTTGAGCCAGGCTTTGTGTAGGAATGTTGTTTACGTCTCGGAGAGTTTTTATTTTCTCTTCCAACAATTCAATCGTCTAGTTCGTCCGCCTCTCCACACTTTGACTCCATCTGTTCATCGATCACTTCATCAACCTCCTCTTCTCCTGAAATCTCGAAATTATTCATGCTCAACAGCCTTATTCAAAATGTCAAACCGGAAGCCAAGAGATTTTGGAATGTGGAAATAAATGAAATGTGTGGGCGCATAGGGCTGAAGAATGTTAACGCTTATAAAAACATGAAGTTGATTTCGAAAAGTAATTTCTACTTGTATATTTTGCAATTATATATGTATTTCCGCCAAAACAGAAATCAAAACAGAGCTACCTTCTGTTGTGGTCTAGTGTAGGTTGTGTTTAGTTCTGTGTAGTATTGTATTCCACGCTGAAACTCTTACTGCGGCCAAAGTCCGTCTGTCACACTTGTAAATACATCCGGAAATGATGGCATGCTCAAGAATAAAATGATTATTTTACAGGTACCTTTTGTTTGACAGAACTATTTTACATTTACATGGACCCTAATATTCTATTAATAATCAGAATAATAGTCCAATCAACACTTCAATCAAAACTTCTAAAAATAGTGCTTGGGAGCAGCAAAAAAATGAAAAACTGTAGCCTCTCCTGATTTGGGCTGAAATTGAAGAAGTGTGTACTTGATAAAGATTACATTTATTTCTCCTAATACGCTTACATACAGTTGCTGTACATACAAAGTACTTAACACAGAATACACAGTAGCCGCACATGTACATTTCATGTTCCAAGAGGTTGATTGCCATTGTTTTTTATTGTTAATTTCATACACACACTTCCTTTTTGTCTTTTACATATTTTACATTTTTAAGGCCTTATTTCACTTCTAAACCTTATTGGAAACAAAGACATGACAGTATTTGCACCATTTCAAGTTAGTGATCCTGTATACAGTATAAAGTGTTTTTAGTGGCAGTCACAAGAAAATAAGAATTTAATCTTTTGAGTGCTTGATACTGATGAATGTTCATTGTATGACACAGAGTTGTGTATGAGCTGGGAATTTAGCGAAAAGGCTAAATATTACAAACCTATTACAAAACAGCTGAGATGGGGAGGGGGGATTGATTTAGAGAACCATCACATTTGTTTTGAGTGGCAATTCATGTTTTGCCAAACTGACTCCAGAACTGATTTTTTTTATTTTTTTTATTCAGTTTTCATTTCTATGCAGTACCAGGCAAAGGTTTGGACACAGGTTTGGATTTATTTCTTTATATTTTAGATCACGGATCTCCAAGTCCAGTCCTGGAGGGCCAGTGAGGAGCACAGTTTGTAATTCACCAACACCTAAACACACCCACTGAACCTAGTACTGTAATTAACAGATTAGTTAAATCAGCTGTGTTTGAGAAGAAGAATCACCAAACTGTGTTGGACACTGGCCCTCAAGGACTGGATGTGGAGACCCCTGTTTTAGAGCAATACTAGACATTTTGAGCTATGAGTTCACACATATGGCATTTGGTAATTAAGCAACAACAACAGTCGGTTGTTATGGAAAAGTGCATTTGCAAAAACAATCAAGCATCATCATAAAACTGGCTCTCATGAAAACCATCCCAGGAAGTCCATTCCTGAACCAAAACCTACCTCTACTGCAGAGGAGAGGTTCATTTAGAGTTACCAGCCTCAAAAATCACTAATTATCACACCTCAGATTAGAGACGTTATGAAGGCTTTACAGAGCATAAGTAGAAGACACATCTCAATATCAACTGTTCAAAGGAGATTACTGCATATATTGGAAGGCTTCCGAATTGTTAAAGAAATAAAGATCAGGAACGACCATGAAATCAGAAGGTGTGTCCACACTTTTGACTGGTAGTGTATGTTTGCATTTGAGGTTGTAAAATGTTTCGGTTCCTCTATAATGCTACTGTAGGTGACACACTCTAAACTGTTCACACGTTGGCAGGCAGCACAGCATCCAGTGTCAGGAGAAATTTATTTGCTAACTTTGTTTAGAATTGTAGGAAAATCTGGAAAATAAATTGTTTATAAAACCATGATACTTTTTTGAACAGAATTCCTATAGGAATCGAATTGGCATCTAGGTATTGTGATGATTTCGTATCAGGTGGTCCCTGGTGATGGTTAAACAGCACCACTAGCTCTATCCATTACAAACCACTCGTTATCTACACTCTCTGGGCTGCTAGCCAGGACAGGCAAAGTAGCCTCATGCTCATGTAGAAGTTATTCCTTAATCAGTGCTGACTCAAGTTCCTGGAAATCACAATTTATACAGTATTGAGAATGAAATTTAAACCAGATTTTGGCACATCATGAGAGAACTTTGCAGACTCACTTTATTTTTTATTTTGCACAGACATTTGGACAGGCCACCATCAGGAACTGATACAAGTCAAACATTTTAGTTCTTAAGTGAGATACATTTTTGACACTGAGCTCTCTGGAGTGCGGTTCTCTAATATGCGTGATTAAGCCCAGCAACACTCTGGAAGAATCTCATTTCTACAACCTGTCCTTCTGTGCTCTGAGCCAGCTCTGGCTTTCCCTTATTACTCCTTTTTCCACTTAATGGCTTTCCTCACCACTGGTGTCCAACAATGCATCCTACTGTAGGCTTACTGCCATGCCTGGGACTGTAGTCTGGCTGCAGTTCATTGCAGGTGTTAGTTATTTGTTTTATGGACGGGGAGTTTGCAGCTGTGTGATAACTAAATGGACAGAACAAGCTCTGTGGCCAAATCTTATTTTGCATTTAAGAAAACAATCTCTGTGCACCTTGTGAAATGATCTCAGGCTGAGGGATCACTCCTTAGACTACGCCTTAATTAATGCATAATGTTTATACACAAGTAGAGATCTTTTGGAGAAGCTAACTGAGAAATCAGTTGGAGTTTAGGTGTGAGTCTCAAGCCTAAAGCTCATACTATACTCATACAAATAATCCGAAACATCCTGCACTTTCTGGCCAATGGAAAACAAAAGCCATCTTAGGAAGGTGATAAAAGATGAGTAATTTCTTCTTGTTTCATGTGGTCTTTATTCAACTTGGCATTTTAAAATGGGGTTTGGACATGGTGAGATTACCAATGTTCTCACATCATAGATCCTCCCACCAGTACTCATTATTATTGGTATTATTATTATTATTAGGAACACTATACGAATACACACTGCCAGCACCCTTCTGCTGTTGCAATGCATCAGCCTCAAGAGTTGATGCTCTGTAAAAAAAAATTTTGACATGCTTTTTTTTTTCTTTTTTTCTTTTTCCCGCTTACCGTTGTCAGACAAAGTGGGTGTTTTAATTACCCTAGCTGTTTTCACACTATTAGATGTTGTGTGTGAAAATCCCAACTATTTCTGAAATACACAAATCAGCCCTTTTGTACCAACAACGGTCCTATGGTCAAAATCATTAAGATCACATTATCCCCATTCTGATATGTTTACATAAACTGAAGCTGATGATTTGATTTTATGCATGAAATGAATAACTGCATGAATGAACAATTGTACCGGTACTCATATTAAAGTGTCTGCTGAGTGTATGGTGGTGCTATAGGTTTTCCTTCTCTATGTGTTTTCTTATTTGTTGTTGCATTCTTGTTTCTTTTCTTTCTTTTCTGGACATCAGAAAGCGAGATTAGTAACTAATCTTAAAGAAAAAAGAAAAAAAAAAGCGTTTGCAAAAGAAGAGGAGGTGACTCACAACTATAGATTTGCATCATACACAAAAGGGTGTAATGTGATTCTCTTAGTGTCACAATTTTATAAATAACCTGATCCTATATATATATATATATATATATATATATATATATATATATATATATATACATAATA
>JAQQZT010000016.1:11176375-11188113 GCA_030068275.1 Clarias platycephalus | reverse complement strand
ATTTTTTGGACGCCTTCAGCATTCCTTTACAATGTAGAAAGAAATAAAAATCAGGAACCATCATGGAGTTAGAAAGTCACCCCAAACTTTTGAGCGGTAGTGTATATTACTATATTACTACTATAATTATATATTACTGCTGTCAATCGATTGCTGTTGGTCTTTTGGCTGCTTCCGCAGGGGGACCGTCTGATCTGCACACAAGCTTGTTTACACATTATTTTACACAAGTAAAATGTAACTGTGCTTTCCAAAAATCACAATTCATTCATCATGTGGCATAGGGGCCTGGTAGTTTTTTTTTTTTTTTTTAATGAATGAAATCATCATTTAAAAACTGCATTTTGTCGGGTTATCTTAATGTAATATTATAATTAGTTTGATAATCTGAATCATTTAAGTGTGACAAATATGCAAAAAACAAAAAATTCTGGAAGGAGGCAAATACTTTTTCATGGCACAGTGTGTATGTCTATATAAAATCAGGTTTTGTTTCAGTTCTAAACAAACTTGGCAAATAATTTTCTCCTACAGTACCACACAGGACGATCTGTCTGCCAATGAATGAATAGTTTAAACCACACCAACTGCAGGATATTAGAGGACCTTTATCACCACAAATGCAAACATAAGTAAATAAAAAATATATATTTCCTCCAGCATCTCTATATAGTATGTGAAGTAGTGGAGTACCATGTTATACCATAGTACAAATAACAATATATATAGTCCTTGTAGTATAATTTAGAATGAAATAGTTGAAGTGAGGAGTGATCTGGTTAGGGCTTAGGGCTGTTGAGGTTAGTTTTAGGCAGAAGTGTTGCATTATTTAGCACTTTTCAAGCAGTTCTCATGTCAAAATGCCCATGTCTTCCCCTGTGTAATTCTTGATGGTTCTTTCTGGATTAGCATTCTGCTCTGTTTACACACCTCTCATAATTTATTGATGTTTCCTGCATTGATCGTCTCCTCCTGTTTGGCTAATGAGCAGCTCATACTCTACCTTTTATACAAAACCCCCGTGTGATTAGAACTAATTATAGACTGCTCCGTTATCTCAGCCATAATTAGGGCTCTAGTCTTCCTATAACCATCCTGCTCTCTCTCTCATACACGCACATGAACACACATAGAAAGCTCCTCAGAGTAATACTCACTTTGGGAGTGGTGAGACATCAGAATGTAAGCAATGCATGATTCACTAATCACTTAAGTCTCATTTGCATCATCTCTAATTTTTTTTTGACATTGATAAATTAAATTTTTGTTCGCATAACTTTTTAAATGAATAACCAAAGCAAGCACAAAAGCTGTAGTGACCCTATTATTACCCATGGTACATTTTTATAGATTAAAACACATTAGACCTGAATATTAAAATATAATATTGATATTAAAAGTAATATTTTAAACCTTCATTCTTATTGTGTCTGTCATTTAATTCGTTAACAGAGTGGATAAAAAGCCATGCAGTGATAACTTGAATGCACTCAGGCTGCTATTAATAGAAATTGTATGGTTTTATCTCTTTTATCTTAATTTATTTTCCAGGCTGTATTTTTTCCCCCCTCTTCTTTCATTTATTCATGCTTTTCCTGGTGGGTATCACAGTGGTAACAGGCTAAGTTAGTCAGTCCAGACTTCTCTGTCCCCAGCCACCGATTCAACCCATGATGTCGAATCTTCAGAAGATCCCAAAAGAGCTGTTTGCTCCAGCAGGTTCTGCATTTATCCTGTGGTTTCCAGCCAGTAATATGTGACTAAACCATCTTCACCAAGAGCCAACCAGCGGTCAAATTAACCTACTTAAGGGATGTCTTTGGGTGGTGGGAGGAATCCGGAGTACCCGGAGGAAACCCATCAAGCAGGGTTTTTCCTCCTTGTTAAATTTATTTATTCATTCATCTTCTCTTGTACAGGGTCTTGGGGGCCTAGAGTCTATGGGCACGAGGCGGGGTACACGCTAGATGGGGTGCCAATCCAGTGCAGGGCACACAATCTTTGCACAGTAACTTGCACACTATGGGCAATTTGGAAAACCAATCAGCCTAATATGCGTGTTTTTGGACAGTGGGAGGAAACCGGACTACCCAGAGGAAACCCACCAAGCACGGGAGAACATGCGAACTCCATGCACACAGAACCGAACCGGAATTAGGGAACCCCGACCCTGGAGGTGCATAATGACAGTGCCACCGTGGTGCTGAATTATTAAATTATTTATTCAATTAAATGTTAAACAGTAGTCAATATATGACAGAGAGAACAGTCATTCCTTTTCATCAACATTAGCCAGTCAGATAATGAGGAAAGGATGAACGTTCATTTTATGCATTGCAAAGTGAATGCCTTATTGTTCCATGATCTTTACATTTATTATATAGCGGTAGTGTTAAATTTCCCAGCATGCTGGCAAAAAGGAGGTGTCCGTCATCCATGAAATTGCACTAATTATGGTTAGTACTTCATATAGTAGAGTAGCCATTTACAGTCCTTGACACAATTGAGCGTGCTTTTTACTTCTTGAAGATAAAAAAAAACGTAAGATCGACTGACGGAACAATCAGCAGCAACTAAATTATCTCAAGAGAGACAACTCAGCAAATGCTGACGTACATGGGTTCTAGAAACAATTGCTTCATTTTAAAGCCATTGTAGTGGTGCACAAAAATTTAAAAAATGTCTATATGTCCATTTACTTATGGATCTGACAGGACATAATCTCCAATAGTATGCACTTTAGGATGTAGCATTCGTGTGGCTGTTGAGTGACAACTTAATGGAAAAAAATATTGGTGTTAAAGCTGTTCTAGCAGCTTGTGCTAACACCTTACTGAGATATTTGATTTCCTTTAATGTATCACCTGTCTCTGTATAATAAATATTTTCATTTGTTTATTATCATTTCCTGCTCTGGGTATGTCTAACACACACCAGGGGACGTTCAGAGCATTTAATTCTCCTACTGTTATGTTTTTTATTCTTTTTGATACTGCCCATAAAAAAACATATTTCTTGTATAATAATAATAATCATCATCATCATCATCATCTTCTTTTCTCTGACTGTTTCAGAATGCCGAGGGGTTCAACATGAGCATCCCGATGCCCGGCCACCCTGTCAGCTTTTCGGAAGTGACGATGGCTCAGGCGCAGAAAGACGTGGAGCAGTTGGAAGCACTGATTTCAGCACACGACGTCGTCTTCCTCCTCATGGACACGCGGGAGAGTCGATGGCTCCCCACCGTCATCGCAGCCAGCCAGAGAAAGGTATTTTAACTTTCACAAGTCTTGGTAACACACCAGTGAAGAAGCGAATGCATGTTTTTCTGGACTATAATTGCGTTCACTCTATAATTTGTCACTCCATTTAAAGTTCCAAAGAAATCTTACAGTACAGAAATAGTGTATGTAGAAGAATAAAGAGACAGTACAGGCTGTTTAGATCATTTCCTGTGATTCCAAATCTTCAGAAAAGTTACAGTCGAATCATTACTGTATTTCATTTTAAAATAACCCCTAGTCTTAACTAATCTGCTCTTTCAGCTTGTAGTAAATGCAGCACTCGGGTTTGACACCTTTGTTGTAATGAGGCACGGCCTTAAGAAACCCAAAGGCTCAGGAACCGGAGACTCCAGTCCTTCGTCATCCTTGTCCGCATCAGACTCATCTTCAGCATCGACACCAGCGACACCAGGTAGGACAGATGGGACCGGTAAATAATTCATTCAGTAATTCATAATTTTCTTTCCCGTTGATTGAATTTGACAGACAGTGAATGAAAGCACTGCTCAGTGCGCATCATCATGGATTTTTAAATACATCAATGTTTGAAGAGTGTGCACGGTTCTGTCGTTAATGAATGAATCAATGTTGTGAGTACTGACATAATGGTTTGTCAGCTTTTAAATGGTTGTACTCATTAAAAATCTATCAGTGTGTTACTAGTGTTTCAGTGCTGACTCTCAGGGCAACCATTTTACTAACATTATGCAATTTTCTCGTCAATCAGTTCATTCATTCAGTCAGCAGGTCTAGGTTTATACATTTATTTATTCTGCAGAAATGAGCATACTGATGCACTGGATAAGTCGAGGACATAAGCATGGAGAAAAGCATGAGCTTTAGTAGCGCTTGGCGATATGATCTTAAATCAATTTCACAATTAAATTAACATTTTACCTTGATTATGATTTAATGAACGATCTTTGTTTTTTTTACACTCAGTGTAAAAGTTATGATTAGATGTGTTAGTATGTTGTTAAGTTGACAATACATAAACACACACACAGTGGGGAAAGTATTAACAAAATATAAAAAAAGAATTAAAATAATAATAATAATAATTGACAGGAATTTTGGTTTAAATTCCAAGCTTTAGTGGTTAGCACTGTTGCCCTGCACCTCCAGGGTCAGGGTTCGATTCCCACCTCGAGTTCATGTGCATAGAGTTTGCGTGTTCTCCCCGTGCTTGGTGGGTTTCCATCGCGTACACCGGTTTCCTCCCACAGTCCAAAGACGTGCAGATTAGGCATGTTGGCGTTCCCAAATTGCCCGTAGTGTGTGTTTGTGCCCTGCGATGGATTGGCGCCCTCTTCAGGGTGTCCCCTGCCTCATGCCCCAAGTCTCCTGGGATAGACTCCAGGCCCCCTCCGCGACCCTGTACACGGGATAACCGACATAGACATTGAGTGAGTGATTGCCCTAGCTGTAATCTCTAACTATAAGTACAAGATGCTTGTTACTGTAAACACAGTGGTTAAAAACATGTACCCCTGGCACAAACAAACTAATTAAATTGTCTGTATGATATACTGTGTGTTATGTTAACCTCAAAGGATAAACATGTGGAACCGTTATTATAAACACGAAGGGGTTGTGACTTGACCATTTAAGAGCCGTATTATAACTCTGTTATTTAACCCCTATATAAATCGCTGCAGCTTATGTGCCACCATAGTTATTTTCTTGGGGTTCAAACTCTAAACTTCCCTTTTTAAGTTTATGATCCTTTACCTTTGTGGATAATAGAAAAGTTGACTGCAAAGAAAAGAGAAATGTGAGTTCTTGGCATGAACAATCCCGTGTGAGTTTTTTTTCTTAAGACTTTTCCACTTGTATTTAAAAAGAATATTTGAAAGCTAATATAATGGAAAAGACACTTTCAATTCAATTCAATTTTATGTATATACTGTAGCGCGTTTAACAATGTCATTGTCTCAAAGCAGCTTCACAAAATTAAAAGGAGATTATGGAAATATGTAGGAGCAAGTAAAAATGTGTCTAGATCATAATAATTAGATTGTCCCTGATGAGCAAGCCACGGGTATATACTTGATTAGTAGAGCAAAGTGTCATAAAAGAATGTCATAACTGCTTGGCTTAAAAGGGCAAAACCTAACGGCTGTCATTGTAGAGATGGAGAAGACAGCATTGATATTCAAGTCGTCTCTCAGGGGCATGTTTAGATGTTTGAAAGCGAAGGGGACATGCATGACCTGAGCCATTGTGACTGACTAACACAGCAAAGCAGTCTATTAATTTAATTTATAATAAACAGTCAGGGACAATATTAGCCATGACGATCCTTTATAACTGATATTAAATTAATTCGTTAGTTACTTTGGATTGAGTAGGCATGCACTGGAGAATTTAAAGATTTTTGCTAAGGATTGCAATGAATTCAAAAATCTCCATGATCGAAGATCTGTAGGTATGGGCCTTGCTGGCATGGACTTTTTGACATGGAATTTTTTCACCATGCTTAAAATATTTACGTTATACAGTATCCATGATTTTTTATAAACTGTGTGTCCAATGTAGTCCTCTGTATGTTTCCATAAGCCTATCCGTAGTCTTTCTTAATTGTATTCAATCTGAGGCATTGCAGTAACACCCAATCAAATGGGGGCAAAATCTTATGTAAATGTAATATTTTTCTGTAATTTTTTGTTGATTTGATAACCGCTTTCAAATTTATATACCGCATATATACACATACACACTCTAAGATCTTGATATTTTGTGCTGCGTCATGTACCTATATATATATATATATATATATAGTGTTGGGTGTAATGCGTTACAAAGTACCTGGATTACTTTTTTGATGTAACGAGTAATCTAACGCGTTAGGTTCGCCATTTAATTACTCAGTTATTTAGTTTTTTTTTTTTTTAATGTAATCCATTATGCAGACAATTTATGTAATCCGTGAACCAGACAGCAGTCATTCCCAATAGGTTAATGTGTGCGTGAAAGTCGTCCTATAAGCCCCGCCCCGATAACCCGCCCCCCTCTGTTATTCCTGCTGTTATACCCCTATCTCACCTGTGCGGTTTGACTATGAGAGACTATTCCACCGACGCGTGGAAAGATGGAAACCTAATCACAGCGCCAAAACTCGCGGTGAATCATGATGAACTGTACTTACGGCCACCGCGTGAAACCACGTAGGTGAGATAGGAGTATTAGTAGTTAACAGATTATAGACCAAACTTCGCTGAGTGATGATGGTAGAATAATTATAAAGGTCTTGACCGAAACAACATGCATGAGGAATCACAAAGGAGTTTTCATTTTCTGCAATGGAAAAGTACTCGAACTAGTTATTTTATCAGAAAGTAAAGCTGTAATGTAACTGATTACTTCTTAAAGACAGTAATTATGTAATGTAATTTGTTACTTTAAAGTAACGTCCCCCAACACTGTATGTGTGTGTGTGTGTGTATATACACACAGTCAAGTCTGAAATTATTCATACTTTTGGCAAATTCTGACTTAAAGTTACTTTTTTCACTCTGCATTTTTAATTTTTTTTTGACACAGGCTAAAAGATAATTAAGACGTCATTATGGAAAAAAATATATATCAGCTTTTATTTACATTTGAACAAAAAGTGGCATGTCCAAAATTATTCATACCCTTTGCAAACTGTCACAGTCTATTGGAAAATCCAAAGTTCTATACTATTCCTAATAGTCCAAGCTGTTCTAAAGCATCCTAATTACCCTGATTCATTGGGAACAGCTGTTTTAATCAACTCAACAGGTGAAAAACAGAAGCTCTCTGCTGTTGGTTTGTGGACAGTCTTGGCTAAGACAAAGGAGCTCATTAAGGACCTGCGGCTGCGCATTGTGGCTGCTCACTAGTCAGGAAAGAGCTATAAGACCATATCTAAATGTTTTGAAGTTCCAGTGGCTACAGTGCAAAGTATTATTAAAAGTTACAAGACGTTCCGCACTGTGAAAAATCTCAGAGGACGTGGTTAGAAGCCAAAAGTGCTAAAAAAAAAAAAAAAAAGAATACAAGGGCCATCTGGATGAATCTGGGCTCTGCTGGTGGCAACATCTCAAGGCAGACAGTCCAACGGACACTGCACACCACTGGGTTCCACCAACGCAGACCAAAGAGGACACCTCTTTTCCAGATAAGGCACACAAAAGCCAGCTTGACCTTTTTCAAATGCTCATCTGAACAAAGAAGACAACTTCTGGTCTTCTGTTTTATGGTCAGATGAAACAAAAATTTAATTCTTTGACCACAACAATGTAGCCTTCATTTGGTGTTAAAAAGGAGAAGCCTTCAACCCTAAGAACACCATCCCCATTGTCAAACATGGTGGTGGGACCCGAATGTTTTGGGGGGTGTTTTTCAGCCGGTGGACCAGGGAACCTAATCACAGAAAACGGTACCATGAAAAAGGAGCAATACATCAAAATTCTCAACAACAACATCAGGCAGTCTGTAGAGAAACTTGGCCTTGGGCACCAGTGGACATTTCAGCACGGCAACGACCCAATACGGAACACACAGCAATAGTGGGGAAGAAATGGTTAGCAGACAAAAGCATTAACGTTTTGCAGTGGCTCAGCCAGAGATCTGACTTAAATCCAATTGAGAATCTGTGGAAGGAGCTAAAGATAAGGTTGATGGCACGGAGACCCTCCACCTTGAAAGAGTCGGAGCTCATCGCTAAAGATGAATGGGCAAAAATACCAGTGGAGACATGCAAAAAGCTGGTCAGCCAATAAAGGCTTTTCTATTATAAGGGTATATATATAAGGGTATGAATAATTTTGGACATGCCACTTTTTGTTCAAATGTAAAAAGCGATGAGTAATCATTTTTTTCACAATGGTGCCTCTTGTACATCGTCTTATTATCTTCTGGGAGACATCTGTGTCATTTCTAAGAAAAAACTTGCTGGTTGAATAAAAGTAACTAAGTCAGAATTTGTATATACTGTATATGAATGTGTGTGTGTGTGTACAATCAGGTCCATAAACTTTGAGATTTTTATCTTTAATTCAAGGCGTTTGACAAAAGTGTGGCATTAATTATTCTGGAAATACAGCCATTTCTATACACACACACACACACACACACTTTGGGAGCTCATAAATAATGAATCAGTGCCACATAGTATCACAGGGTATTGTGTATTGGTGTTTGGAACATTCTTTATTAGTAATTGCGCACATTGTTGGATCAATATCCAATACCATTATCAGTTCTAATGCTTCTGGGATTTGAGCTATTTTTCTAATGGGTGTAGCCAGTCAAGCTTGTCTGATTGACATTCCTCTACTTGAGAGTCTCACACTCCTGTGGTGAGAAAGATTTAACCACTAGGGTGCAAGCGGTGGGAATAGTGTTTGTTCAACTCCACATGTACCGACATACATACGGAAATAAATACATTTCATGCATGAAAACTGTATGAGAGACAGACACATAATGAGACTTGTGATTAGTGAGAGTGAATCTGGTGAACAAAATTCTGCCCAAGTACCGGTGGACCTGAAATGTCACCAATTATACAATCTTTGTACTGCAGATTCTGGTCCACAAGATCAACATTAAACTCATTACAAACCAATCATAGATTTCATTTCCCTTGAGCTTTAAGCAATTTACTACCAAGTCAGCTCTATAATTAGATATGCCTCCCATCTATCCCCTTTAGGAGGGTTTACATTTGAGAATAAAATGAATATTCTAGAAAAAAAAAAGCTATACATCCAAAGTTTTTTTTTTTTCTGCTTAACTGGGGTAGATAAGCAATAAAATGTAATGAAAGCAGATTATTTTTAGGATATTTCTGCCTATTTTTTTTTTTTTTTTTAAAGATTATGGTGAACACAATGTAACTGTAGCATGTTTTCCATTTCAAATGTAGGTTTCTGAGTTGATTAAGGTGTGATCAAGCTGTCCTCCATTATTTCCTGATAAACTAGAGCACAAATAAGAAGTGACAGAAAAAATACCCTTAGTCCTAAAGTCCTAATACCCTAAAATACCATCAGTCATGAGGGGAAAGACAAGAGCACACAAACTAAATAAGAGAGAAGTGTGTTGACCTTCATAATTTAAGGCAATGTGAATAAATATAACTATTAGCCTGAAGATGCACATTTCTACTTTTAGGGCAATAATTAAAAAATTAACAGGGCAATATAAAAAAGTGAATAGCAAATGAAACTGTTACAAACTTGCCTGAAAGAGCAACCAACAAATGTTAAGAGTGGCAAAAGGGAAAGTAATAAGTTATAGTGGATTTATATTACATTTTTTGTTTTATTTAAGATTGTTCTGTTCATATTTTCAGGAACATCTCTGTTCTCCAACATACCTGGCCATCGACTAGGCTGTTACTTCTGCAATGACGTTGTTGCCCCTGGAGATGTGAGTTTCCATGTTTCCTTTAATAATCATTAGTTCTGATTTGGTGCCATCTATCTAAAATTCATAATCCATCCATCATTTCATCCATCCTTCCAATGAATTGTATTTTTCTAGCCATAGATTCATCCATGCATCTGGCTAAAATGCAATCCTGTCATCCAAAATATGCAGACATTAAATCATTTCAATTCCATCGGTCTATTCAACCATTCAAAAAACTATTTAATCCCATCCATTCATTTAGATAATTTTTATTCGTAATCAGTTAATATAACGTATTAATCTTAATAAATAATTTGTGAAATTTTATTAGTTAAAAGTATGAAAAATGCGAGAAGACTTTTTTCTTTTCTTTTTTTTTTTTTTTCATCTAGTCAACCAGAGACAGGACTCTAGACCAGCAGTGTACAGTGAGCCGGCCTGGATTGGCCATGATTGCCGGAGCTCTGGCTGTTGAGCTGATGATCTCCATCCTACAGCACCCAGAGGGGTGAGAGCAACATCACAGTCACACATAGCAGTCTCAGTCTCACAGTCTCCCAGCTCAGTCATGTTCCAATAAAATAAAAACAATACCTAAATAGAAATATACTATTCTTGTATAACATATTGTGCAAAATCTTATGCAACCTTTTTTTATTTTTATTTTTATTTTTTTTTTGGGTACAAACTTTGTCATAGCTGTTTATTTTATGACTTCATTATTAGAAAACTGTGCAAAAGGTCATCACACCAATTATTGACTTTGTTTCATTAATTACTGTTTACTGAATTTGATAGTATTTAGTATTTATAGTATATATTATTTTGAAAAACTTTTATGAAGACATCCTTTCTCTGCAGCAGTTATTTGCAAATGCCTAATACTACAAAACACACACACACACAAGCCACTTCATTTGGTACACCTTGCTAGTAAAAGGTTGAACCTCCTGCCATAATTCTTCAGATATTCAGATATTTAAAATTCCTTTGAGATTTTGGTCTGTGTTGACGTTAGAGCATCAAGCAGCTGCTACAGATGTGTCGACTGCATGCGAATCTCCCGTTTCACCACATCCCGATTGTGCTCTACTGGACTGAAATCAGGTGACTGTGAAGGCCATTTGAGTACATCATCATCCTAAAGAAACCAGCTTCAGATAATTTTAGCTTTGTTACACATAGTTGTGTTATCCTATGGTCGTAAAGAGATAGACATGGTCATCAACAATACTCGGGTAGGCTGTGGCATTAAAACAAATCCTAAGGGGCCCAAAGTGTGCCAAGAAAATATCCCGACATCATTACACCACCAAATCCTGCCTGATCTACAACGCAGGATGAATCTCTGCTTTTATGATGTTTTCACCAAATTCTGACTCAACCGTCGAAATGTCGCAGTAGAAATCGAGACTGGTCAAAACAGGCCATGCTTTTCCAAAATTCTATTGTCAGCCCTTGTCCACTTTTGGCGCCAGTGTGAATTGTAGCTTCAGTTTCCTGTTCTTTGTTGACAGAAGTGGCACCCGATGTGGTCTGTTGCTGCTGCTGTTGTAGCTCATCTGCTTCAACGTGTTGCATGTTCAGAGATGCCCTTTGGCATACTTCGGTTGTAATGACCAGTCTGGCTATTCTCTTCTGACCTCTGTGAGAACCGCCTCTCACTGAATAGTTTCTCTTTTTTAGACCAATCTCTGTAAACCCTGGAGATGAAGGTGTGTGACAATCCCAATAGATTAGCAGTTTCAGAAATACTTGCAGCAGCCTGTCTGGCAAAAACAACCATGCCACGTCCAAAGTCACTTAAATCACTTGCCTTCCCTTTTTCGGATGCTGGGTTTGAACTTCAGCAGAATGTCTTGACCATGACTACATACTGTACATGGCCAAATGCATTGAGTTTTGAGTCAGCCAAGTGATTTGGTGTTAACAAGCAGCTGTACAGTTTGGTGAGGTGGCTGGTGAATGTACTCTACCGTTCAAAAGTTTGGGGTCACTTTCTAACTCCATGATGGTTTCTGATTTTTATTTCTTTCTACATTGTAAAGGAATGCTGAAGGCGTCCAAAAA
>JAQQZT010000016.1:11161962-11176275 GCA_030068275.1 Clarias platycephalus | reverse complement strand
GAATGTAGAAAATAAATCACTAAACAAAAACAAAGAAATTTGCAAGTGACCCCAAACTTTTGAACGGTAGTGTACATTACTTTATAATAAATCTTATAAAGAAGAACCCTCTAGCACATACTGTAGGGACCACTGAGAAAGAATCTTACGTTTATTAAGCGTATTTTGCAAATGACAAAAATATGAGCAATTTACTCTAAAGAAGTCATAACTGGTTGGACATGTTACGCTTTATCACATCAGTCAAACATTCAACAAAAACACAGGAAAATGGTAAACTAAACAGTGATACTTACTGTTTCTTCCATTACAACAAATGTCTGCTGTTTTCTGAAAGTCATGTGACTTTATCAGAGAAGCATAGGGGATAGTTAATTCAGTGACACAAAATAATTAAAAAGATTTGAGCACTAAGGATTAATCAATCACAGAGAAAAGGGCTTTTGATGATAATTCTTATGAATAAAGCTATATAACAATAGTACAAATGTTAAATTAGTTTGATTCATCTTTCTGGTATTTATTACTGAATGAAAAAAATGTGAACATTTCACTTGATTGCACTAAAATCAGAGTCTTTGAGGTTGGATCATTGTGTTCTGAAGTTGAGCAGCATTAACTATATAAGAAAAGGGTTTTTGAAATTGGTGTTAGTTCAAGTTTTACACAACATTCACGGTAATAAGTCTCACAAATGGCACGGAATAATAGGAATGACTCATCTCACATTGCCGCAGAGTTAGCTAGAAGCATGTAGCTGAAAAAAAATGAGTTCTGGCAAAAATCCTTTATGCAGTGATGTGAAGAATGACTGCCTGCCAGGCATTGTTGGGTGTTTGGACAAAAACGACAGGATTTTAAATCCCTTTTCTGTATCTTATAATTTTGTTGACATTTTTATTTTAACTGCAACATAAGCTTGTTTGCAGTCGCAGTAAGGGGTAGGTATTGCCAAAAAAAAAAAATCCTGATAATTGAAGATTGCGATCCCACATACATCTACAGTTTTGAGCCCTTTGCAATAGTGATGCCTGCTAACTGATTCATTGAAACAAATTGTTAGTCTACATGCTACTAATAAATCTGTCTGTCTGTCATTTTTGTTTTTTTTTGCAAGAATGGTAGCATGTGGGTTATTTATTCTTATACAAGACAAGTATTTGATGGAAGTGGGAAGTTTTTTTTTTAACTGAAATAATTGTCTCAGTGCATAAACTGAGCGTTATAATCCGCTAGATAAAAAGCTTAATCTATAAAAAAAAAAAAAAAAAAGTAACAAGAAACAACTGTTTACTTTGTCAGTTCATTTATGGACAGAATATTTCATGCTAGACATCATACGTTTCCAAAAAGCTGTCTGGGGATGTTGCGGTGTTATCTATAACTAATTGTAAAAATTCTGTCTAGCCATATTTTAAAAAATATTAACTTTACAGATTATTAATTACATATACAAATTGAATTACAATAGTGATGTTACGAGAGTCTTTCTATCACAAAACAAGACTACTTTGAGGTTGATGCTAGTATGTCTCATTATATAATACATCATCCTGTAAAGATATACAGTAAGTCCCTGACTTACGAACATTCAAGTTACGAATTTCCGCAGGTACGAATGTACCGCTGATCTACTAACATTTGTAGATGCGAAAAATTGCTGAAGTAGCTCATGTGTATTGTACACAAAAATAGACACTGCAGTGCACCAGATACCAATATTTACAATTATATACAATATTTTCAGTGTGTAAGTGAATGTATAAAATATCCAAAGACCGGTATATTGTATGTGTGTGCGTGTGAAGGTGCGGAAGAAATGAATTGGCCTTTGGTTTCAATGAATCAATGAATTGGGAGCACAATGATAGAAAATTGCTGTCCTGTAAAGCTGTCCCGATGGTAAATACTGTAATACTCATTTCAGAAAATCCTCACAGTCCAATATAGCTTTAACTACGGTTTTACGGTACTCTATGGTTTTACTTGCAGTGAGACCCGGTTGTTAGGCACCGTGAGTGATTTGAAATGTAATTAGTACTCCAAAACTGCAAATACTCGAGGGGGAATTGAGACAAACCGTACTTACGGCCTCTGTGTGAAACCGTGCCGACTCCGCATAGGTGAGATAGGGGTGTAAGACTCACTTTGTCAGACTTGCGAACGAATTCGACTTATGAACGTGCTCCCTGCTGTATTCACTGTATGTACAGTATATTATCTCTTTTAGTCCTATTGCCGGTATTTTATTTAAGTAAAATGTAACACACCAGTTGACATCTAAAGTAACACCAGACAATATTACTATTGTCGACTATACAGTTAGAAAAGACATTGTATACATCAGAAAAATGCAAACTGTATTTAGTTTAATAAAAATATTTCTTAAAAAGATAAGGCTTAGCAAAGAAATTAAATAAGGATATTGCTAAAATTACTGGAATTGAGTTGACCCTTTAAGACATGCCAGATCAGAGTTTCGTCAGAGTATATCTTTTAATATTTATATGTATTTTTACACGCTATAGTGTCGGTTTTTGGAGCATTTTTAGATCCCATACAAAATGTCAATTTTACACCCTCACTCTTCAAGGCTATATATGAAATAAAGTAGTAACTAGATTAATTGCTTAAAGGTGCAATAACAACAACTTGAAATTTTTTATTTTTTTTTCAGTACTTTTATAAATACAGAGGTACTTTGTCAATGCAAGAAATTTGTAGAAATTGTTGTTGAGTCAAGATTTTCTTACAAAGAATGTTCATTACGAGGACTCAACTGAAGAGGAAGGCAAAACTATACATAACACATGAACACACAGCTCAGGCAATCTGGAGCAGATGAGCAGCCAGGGAATTCGTCATCCTCCTCAGTGAATATTCCCACCAAAGCATCTGGGGCTGTGTACTTTCGCTTGTAAGTGTCCCTGCGTCTGTACGCCACTGCGTATGTGAGGACGGTTTAGTTTTATTTATGCATGCAAAAATGTAAAAGACATGGAGATTAGGCTAATTGGCTTTCCCCAAATTACCCGTAGTGTATAAATGTGTGTGTGTGTGTTTTTCCTGCGATGGATTGCCACCCTGTGCAGGGTTTACCCCGCTTCATGCTCTAAGTCTCCTGGGATAGGCTTCAGGCTGTCTGTGACTCGGTACATAGGATAAAGCGGTATACTGTAGATGATACGCAAGTTTGAGTGAGTAGTTTAGTTGATTTAGTGGACATGCATGAATTCAATATAATATAACTATTTTAAACCACATTTTAAGCTCATTTTAAGATTTTTTTTCAAAATGATTTTTATTTATTTATTCATTTCTATAGTTTGCTCTCAAGATAAAGCATGTCACTGGTGAAACCAGACAGCAAGAAGTAGATGACAGTAAAATGGCCAAAACATCTAAGTGTTTTTTGCAATAAAAAAAATGGCTTCAGTAACCAAGAAAATTTTTATTTAAAAATACCCACATCTTACAACCAGGGTGAGATGGTTATAGCTTTAGGATGTGTGGTTAGGTGAGAGAAAGAGAGACGAGACTTACTCTCAGTCAATCAACTAAAAATATAAAAACGGATTTCAAGGGAAGTGATGCATGGAATGAGAAGCTGAAAGAAGGAGAAATCCAGACAGGCTTTTATATTCATTGTATGTTCTCTCTCTCTCTTTGTCCTCTCTCTCTGTTTTGCAGAGGCTATGCGGTGGCAAGTAGCAGTGATGATCGCATGAATGAACCGCCGACCTCACTTGGCCTCGTCCCGCATCAGGTTAGTGAATGCAGTCATCCAGAACGTTCCTTCCTTCATTTCCTCTACCTGTGTCAATCCAACTTGACACGAAGGTTATGGCAAATGTTACAAAATCCAACATTCCCAATGAGGTTGGGATTAACAACCTACAATGAACATGGAATGTTTTTGAAGAGCAACTCTGGATATATTTTTTAACAAAACATGATTCTTTTATGTAATTAAGCAATATCACATGCTGTTACACTGAATATCAGCATCGCTGTGATGTGGCTGTAGGCCAGCACAACAGTATGACCTCGAGTGTGATCTTGATTTTATTCAACACTTCCACAAACACCATTTGTTATCAACAGATTATGTCTATTTAAGCAGTTATTTTGTTCCGCCAGAACGTATCCTCCCGTATCTGGTTGAACTAACACGAACAGTCTTTATTAAACACAACGTTCAGCAGCAAAGTTAAACGCATGTAGCCTTAAGTATTTCTGAAGCAGAACAGTGGTTTCAATAGCACCTTGGTGAATGGTGCAGGTCCACGGGATGTAGCTCAGCGTAGGCAGCGTCAACGCCAGGCAGGCAGCTTCCGTGTCAGAGTTTGCGACGCTGCATAGACAAAGCGCGCATGCAAGTTTATGTTTTTTGATATAATCTATTCCTCAGTCAAGCGTGACGTGGCTTTTTTATAGATCGCTGGCGACAGGAGAATGGCAAGCGATGATTGTGTTCTATCTAACCCATTGTGTGGTTTGAGCGAGAAGGTTTGACTAATGTGTACTCACTGGCTGTAAGCCTGTCATCACTATATGTAGTTAACCTTCCCAGTGCTGTTATGTTCTGTATCGTCACTCATGGAATGGCTCTTGACCAATCTGCATAAATACGTATGATTTTGAGCATGTCTGATTCACTTGTATGTTACTCATGTATTTCCCCCCAACATCCGAGTTTGTCAAAGATGTGAAACCAAGGCTCGATGTCATCTTGAACACGAGCTTACTTGGCAGACATGCTGTTAAAAAAACGCATTTTTGTCCCTGTCTATTCAGTAGAAACTTTTAAAGTAATTGAGGGAGCAGCAAAAATCACATAGGTGAGGTACTGGGGAGAGATTTACGCAAATACAAAACAGGGAGAAAGCTTTTTAAACTTTGTGAAAAACTACAAAGACAACTAATGTGTATGTCTTCATGCAAAAACTTCACAACTGCTGCACCCTACAGTCCTAAAGGATGATTTCAAGCTGCTTATATCACTTTAATGAACTTTCCACTTCACTACCATATCATACAATAGCGTCACATTTAAACAGAAAGGGGGTACAGTACAGTATGTAGTGTTACGTATGCGTAACTGCACTATTCTGGAGTTACTCAGGAGAGCATGCAGGAATGACTTTTGCTATGTTTTAGTTATGCACAGTTCTGATCTTGAACTTAAGCTCACTTTTTTGCACCCAAGCAAGTCTCGCTACAGTGTAATTTTCTATGAATAGTTTCTGTCCGTCCATCTATTAAGTATGCGTTGCTTGCCGAAAGTTGGTCGCACTGGTTTATGTCTTCTTACCAGCGGTCAGTTGCTGTGGGGATGTTACATTGCTGAGGCCACAACCCCGGTCAACTGACAGGCATATACACGCTCGCACACCCAATCACACACTATGGGCAATTTGGAAACACCAGTCAGTATACAGTATGTCTCTCGACAGTGAAGGGAAACCAGTATACCCAGAGGAAACCCACGGGACAATATTTTGCTAACTCCCGATATTGCTAACCCCTAAGCCTCCTAAATGATTCTTTTTGACAGTAAATACATGTAAAAAATCAGCCAGACCACATTTTTTGTGTGAGTTCATGTCAATACAAAGACCAGACGCTCACCTAATCAGTTGCTGGTTATAGTATTCGTTCACTGTAAGTACGCAGGATATACATACTGTAGGACATAAAGTAAAGCATAACCCATTCCTTCATCAAGACAATGTGGTAACTGAACAAAGACAAGACAAAGTGGAGCTAAATAAAAGATGCATTTTAAAGCATAAGCTATGTTTACAGTACATGGACAATATTTCTTTACCCGAATGAAATTATTCAGATTAGCAATTCCACCATAACTGTTTATATGGACGCTGATTCGATAAGATGTGTACAGTACATACTCAAAGCATTTAATTAGAATACTTTTTTTTTTACATTTGCAAAGTGGTTCTGTGGAGCCCAGAATTTGTTCTGGGGTAAAAAATATACAGAAAGAAATTATTTTATTTCTTGTCACACGGCACATCTTGGGACAACATGATTCTGCCAGAAATATAACAGAAATATAATGTTTAATCTGCCAGAAATAGAACAGAAGTAGTCATTTTTTCCCCAAACTATAAGAATAGGTTAGGCTTCTCATCTTTTTGCATTGTGTTTGGTTTCAAGAGCTCTTATTTCCAGTGTTGGGTGTAACGCGTTACAAAGTTAGAGTTTTTAGGTAGGATTACTTTTTGATGTAACGAGTAATAACGTGTTTGATCCGCCATTTAAGTACTCAGTTGTTTAGTTATTTTTTCAAAAATGTAATCCGTTATTCGGACAATTTATATAATCCGTGAGCCAGACAGCAGTCATTCCCAATCTGTTAGTGTGTGTGTGAAAGTCGTCCTACAAGCTCCGCCTCCCGATAACCCGCCCCCCCTCTGTTATTCCTGCTGTTATACCCCTATCTCACCTATGCAGTTTGACTCGCGGTGAGAAGCGGTGTTGGGCACCGCGAGCCGCCACGAGTGACCGCCCAACGTTCCGCGAAGTTCTGCAAGGTCCACAAGCTTCCTCGAGGACCAAGGAAAGATGGAAATGTAATCACGGAAAGATGGAAATGTAATCACAGCGCCAAAACTCGCGGTGAATTATGATGAACCGTACTTACAGCCAATTCGCGAAACCGCGTAGGTGAGATAGGGGTATTAGTAGTTAACAGATTATGGGCCAAACTTCGCTGAGTGATGATGGTAGAATAATGATTAAGGTTTTAACTAAAACAACATGCATGAGGAATCACAAAGGAGTTTTCATTTTCTGCAATGGAAAAGTACTCGAACTAGGTACTTTTATCAGAAAGTAACGCTGTTATGGAACATTGTCTTTAAAAAGTATGCATTTTGTAATGTAATTAGTTACTTTAAAAAGTAACGTCCCCCAACACTGCTTATTTCTGATTCGCTAGATGATTTTCTGTGTATAAAATAAGGAGCCTATCAGAGCTCTTTCCTCAGTCAGAGACCCAGAGGGTGAAAGTAAACACAGGTGACAGTTTACTGATCAGGAATAGAAGGAAAATTTCTTGGAAACTTGTTAAATCATGTAATGTTACCCACAAGAAAAAATACAATTATTCCGATTAGAAAGAAACTTTCTGTTCAAGTGTTTACATGGCTAATTTTTACCTGCTGGACAGATTATCACAAGGTTAGACCATCCCTCTCATTTTAATTGCAAATGAATTTCAATTGGGCAAATTAGGTCAGATGGTTCCGAATGACGTGTTTACATGATGCATTTTTATTCTGATTATGAGTGGAATATCACTATATAACTTATAGAACATTGCAAAGTCCTTGTTTATGAAATTGATGTTAGGGGAAAAAAATCTTACCAAACGAACTGGTGAATGCTTAGCTTGTCATAAACCACAACCTAATTGCCTTTACTATATAGCATCTCAAAAAACATTGGCATTATTTTATTCATTCAAAGATAGGTCATTTTAATTATGATAAAATAGCAAGCAATATTCTGCATGCACATTGCTGTTTCATGATCTTGATTTGCTGTAGTATTTTGTGGATTCATTAATGTAATTTGGTGCACAATAAAAAGAGAAAAAATAAAGCTAAATAACAGCATCTACTTGACCAAGTGCTAGTTTAATGGAGATGCTGAATTATGAATAAAGCTATATAATAATAAATAATAATGAATGAATAATAAATAATAATAATAAATATTAATAATAATAAAGCTATATAATAATAGCTATATATAAATAATATATATATTATATTAATAATGTATATCATATTATTATTATTACTATTATTATTATTATTATTATTATTATTATTATTAATAATAATAATAATAATAATAATAATAATAATAATAAATTAAACTGAATTTGCAAGGATTCATGGAATAATTGTAAGCAGGATTAATCAGCAACACTGTATATTGACACTGCACTAGACGCCCATAAAATATATATTTTAGTTCTTGCCATTTTCACATACATCATACCAGGCTTCCTTTTTTATTTTTCTGCTTTATTTTTCTTACAGCTTCTATTCTAGCATATTTGACATAAGAAAAAATTTTTCTTTTATAGTCAAATTTTTTTTATCCCTGATGGTTTTTTTTTCGAAAGTGGTGGTCTAGACTCCATTCAACAAACACTATTTTCTGTCAAGAACATTCTGGCAACCCCGAGGACATTTACTATACTCTGGTCATTTGCATAATCAGAACGACGTGCCCAGAAAATCGCCTTAAACAGGTGCTTAACCCTTGTCTGAATATGCTTAAATTTCCAGTGTAAATATTGGCACAACCTTTGGATCTAAATTACAGACTTTGAATACAGTCCTGCCTGTCAAGAAAAAAAAAAACAGACAGAAGTGATATAAGTGATATAACAAAGGCGTCAGTGTTGATTTGAAGGTCAAAGTGTCACCACTCTAGAAGATGGAGTGCCTGAGTACTCGAGTATGGAGTCTGTCAACTGTTAGGAGGACAAAAACGTACAAAATCTCAGCTCCATGTTCTCCAAGCGAACATCCAAGTGGTTGTTACATTGTCCATCAGCCCACGAGGTAAAAACCAGTTTGAGGCACAAATGTTTGTGGACATCTGACCTATATTCGTTTTTTTTTTTTTTTTTTTTTTTCACTAGAATATTAGTTAATTCAGGCACTGGATGAGGAATCTTTGGGTAAGTCAGTGTTTCACTTCAGGCTTTTGTTTCATCCATTTTTATAACAAAGGTTTGGGGAAAGCCTACATATGATGATTGAATGATGGTCAGGTTGTCCACAAACCCTTGGCCAGAAGATGCAAGTGTGTGTTGTTTTTAAGAAAGTCAATGAAATACATGTCTTTAAGTGTATTCCGAGGCCAGTATAATGAAACAACACTACGTCTTTCATTCTGAATCCTGGTATACAGTATATTGCCGAATACAGATGCAAGTGCAGGGAGCTTTCGTTGTGCTGAAACACACACCACACACACTTCCACACAAAAAAAGGGCATTAAAACACATGGCACTAGGGGAGATGATGTCGTGCATGGGGTTAATCAGAAGAGCTGCTTCAAACGACCCTTTCCCATCAGGACCAGCTCTCATTTATGAAACGAGCAGGAGAACTATAAATGTCCTCCTCTCAAATGCACCTATTTGGTGGCAAACAGTTGAAAGAGAGTGTCAAAGGTGAAAGACTGGGGCGTGGAAATACATAAATCAGTAATGAAAAGGATTTTTTTTGGAAAGCACCAGACACTTTGCTCGGTTATCACAGTCTGATTTATTTTCCCGATTTTACAGTCGAATGATCGGCTATGTTTGCTTCCTTTATAGCTTCCTGCGTCCACACACACACACACACACACACACACACCGAGGGAAAATTGAGAGATAACGGAGATCCTCGATAACGGGGATGTTTTTAATATTGTTTAGCTGAAAATGTCTGATGTTTCAGCTCTTCTACATTTTTAACATTGTTTGCAGCAAGGGATTTCCCAGGCCATTCTACAGTATATCTATTTATATGATTTATATTGAGTTGTCATTGTAACCAGCATTGTGACCTGATTAGCCTCGCACCTTCAGGGTTCAGGGTTCGGTTCCCACCTCTGGGCTGTTTTCTGCCTGTGCTTGGTGGGTTTCCTTTGGGTTCTACAGTTTCTTTCCACTGTCCAAAGACATGCAGATTAGGGTAACTGGCATTTCCAAATTGTGCGTATGTGCCTTGTAATGGATTGGCACCGTGTCCAGGGTGGACCCTTCCTTGTGCCCAGTGTCTCCAGGGATAGGCTCCAGGCCCCCTGCAAGCCAGTACAGGATAAGAGGTATAGAAAATGAATGAATTTTTACAGATATATCAGGCACGCTAATTACTAACAAAAAGGACTAGACTTCTAGACGGTGGATGTGGGTGTTTTTACACTAGACTTGTTATTCCTGAGGTTATGCTAGTAATTTAGCATTAATGTTAAGCCTATTTAGAATTTTGGACTCAAGAAAATAAAATAAATGGAGAATGAGAATGGGGGGAAAATAGGATTTATACTCATTGTTGAGCATGAAATTGCTAAAAACGGCTGATTATGCCCATCTTAATATGACCTTAATGATCCAACCTTTTGGGTGAATTTTAATCCTTCATCCTTCATCTCGCTTTATAATAAACGCTTCACACACTGCTCCTGCCCGACCCCCTGCTTGCAGACCGAAGCCTGGCGCAGCATCTCAATAACACTTCTCACAAACGCATTCTCACTTGCAGATGCACACACACATGGACAAGCAGGGGGCTAATGATGAAGCTGAGGACACTGAAGCATAACGGTGCAAGCTATTAACTCTGTCGCATTGTCAGAGCAAGCTACACGTGAGACCCCAAGCACCGTAATGACATTGCCACCCTGAGCGACCTTTAAAAAAAACAAAAAAAAAAACCTACGTGCAAAAAATTCAAGCCTTCATGCATAACCAGATTAATTTAGCTTTAGCGTTAACCTCGCTTGTCAGTGCCCTCGTTCAAGGAAGGGAAGATGGAAAATCAAACATCAAGAGCGTATTATTTCTTTGACGTTGCATATCGTGGTAGATTAGCAAGATTTCCCTTTTCATTTAGGTCGTTTTTGTATAAGGAAGAGCCATGCACTAGATCGAAAGACAATTGCGAACAGATTTTTTTTCTTGATTTGCTCATTAGGCAACACTACCCCCTGGTGTAGTTGGGGAATAGTACACATGGTCTTGAATGAACTGTACTGTCCAGTATATTGCCAGTGATATAATTTTTAATAGGTGTTGCCCATGTTAAATTTCAAAGTTCACATGATGCCTTGACTCTGTGATCCATGAGGCTTTTTAAACTGATTTTTTAAAACTACAGTAACAACTCTTACAAAAAGAAGCAAGAATTCAATTATAAACAGTATAACATGCAATAAGTGACACAATGACGTTCTTGAGTTTTGGCTCGTGTTGTTACAGGTGCGAGTAGTGTATCGGTGGCAGACAGGTTTTGGGTGAAATGTTTGGATACTAAGCGGAGTGCAAAGTATCATCAAGAGCACCAACTACAAAACCATCATTTATACTTTATATAGAAAGGCATCAGTGCTCGAAGGCACTGAGTTACTGATCGGAAGGTTGGCGGTTCGAGCCTCAGCTCCACCAGGTTGCCAGTCTCCCTTGAGCGAGGCCTTTAACCGTGTTTATTTCAGGGGTACTGTATCATGGCTGACCCTGCATTCTGACCCCAGTTACGCTGGGATATACGAAGAAATTATTCATATTGCAGTAATTTACTGTATATCTGACAAATAACAACTTTAATTACCTCATGGGATCAATTCCATATTTTTTTTTTTTTACATTTCAGACACATGAAAATCTGATTTGCTTAATTGTATTTTTTTCTTCTTTTTGTTTTGTACAGTTATTTTCATGAAAGGTGCCAGTATTTCGGAGTTGAAGGGCACTGCATATAAAGTGGACGAAAAAACAAGTGACATAATAGTGTTCGATTTATGCACCTGTGTGAGCAACTGTGATGTTTCAGTCGGTATATGGTATGTGATTTATAAAGCAACTCTATTTGTTAAAACAAGGGTGTAATGGTCCCTATAATGGTCAATGATACATAGTCCATTAAAAAATAATGTCATTTATGCGTTGGACAATTGGACCACTATTTACAGAGTAATTAAAGAAAGATTTTAAAGTGAGTGTTGGACAAAAAAACAATAGAAAGGTAATTGTGGAAGATGTGGTTAAAGCCGTCATATTTTTGATTAAAGCCGTAGTGATCCAAGGCTCCAGGTACCCCCTTGTACTGTCCTGTTAGCAGAGGTAGGAAATAACTGAGTAGATGTCCTTGTCCTCGTTACTATACTTGAGTATATACAGTAGTTCATATATCTGTACTTTACATGAGTAGTTTTATTAGAGGATACTTTTAACTTTTACTCTTACTCACAAATATCTGTACTCTTGCTTAAATACATTTCTGCATTGCGTTGCATTAAAGTGTAGTATTTAAAGTGGGAATGTCGCCACCCCCTGACTATTACGCGCAATCGTGTGACTTGCCTTTCCTTGGAGACTTGGAGTCTAATAATGCATCAGAAGCAGACCTGAGTGCAGACAGATGAAGTGTGGTGGGTTAGATGGGGTTTAGAGAAAGAGAGAGATTTTTTTTTCTATGATAAAGGCTACTGTGAGCTACAAGTCCTGTACTTTAGATATTTGAAAGTGAGTACTTCTACTTTTACTCAAGTACGCAAGTACTGTAAATGGCTGAGTTCTTGAGTAATATTTGCTCTTGGGAATCTTACATTTATTATCAGGTCGACCAGGACCAGGACCTCTATGTAGCCAAGGATTAGCCTAAGATATACTGTATACTCGGGTATTCTTGAGTATAAATATGTATGAATGGTATATTAGGAAAATCTAGCAGAATTCCTAACCTTACATTAATGTGCAAATTCGTCTAGATTAATAAATTCAGTACTTCTTTTCCACTAAATCCACCCTTCTGTGTTATGATTGGCTATGAAACCATATTCATTCATCCAAGTATTATAAGGAAATTAACGTTTTTTTTATTTCTGTTTTATTCTAAGCTTATATGCTAGGAAATAGATTTTAATAGTTCTTCCTGACACGCCAAGACATCAGACATCAAACATTTCTGACACAATGTACCTCAAAAAGGGTGCCTAGATTTTTGGGATTTTAAATATAGTATGATAAGCTCTTTCAGTGGCAGTTTTGCTTGGTAAGGTTTAAATGTGCCATTTATGTTTCACATTGTATTCCTGAAGCCAACCTCAAAAACATATTTCAAAGACATTTGACTTTGTCAAGCCTTCACTGCACTCCCTCCCTTGACACTCACTCATTATAAATGTGTAATGCATCAGCAGCTTCTGTTCCTCTCAATCTCCGCGTAGACGCTCCAGCTCTTTATATCTCCCTCGAGCCTGTTCTTTAATTTGCTTTTCAATTAAGATCCACCGCTAGCAGAGTCTGTACGGCAGAAAAAAAACGAAACGACGAACCTTCGAGAATTGGCACAGAGTAATTAAAAAACAGTTTGATTTCATTTTTTTTGCTATGTTTATTCAGAGGAAACTTTTTTTTTTAATCCGAGCGACAACGGTCATATACTGTAGAAATTCTATTTCACTGTACAGTGACGCATTTTTGATGTTGTTTAACCATTTTATAGCCGCGGAGCATTCACGTTTTCGCATTTAATTGATTCGGGACGGGGGGGCTAATAATAATACACATGCCGAAAGTGGCCTGGAGATTGCCACACACAGTTCACAATTTTTTTTTGCACTGTTATAACTTCTACTAATAGACCTGTGCTGAGAACGAGCAAAAATGCATCAGCTCCGCTCAGCAGGAACATACAGCTCTGAGTTCTCTGTATACAGTGAAGTTTCTATTCTCCGAACACTTGGACAGAGGCAATGACTATAATAGCAGTAATTTAATTACATCATCAGTATTTGTGAAGGCTAAGATTATAGCTGAATATATAACCTATAGGTATAATTCAGTTACCCCCAATTTTTTCATATTAAATTTAATTCAGTTAAATGATGAAGATTAAATAATAGAAATGGGAACAAATGTTTTACTGCGTCAGCCTGCAAAGACCCTAAAGATACATAAACAACCAATTTTGACAACCTCAGCAGCAACCTCATTGCCCCTCTCATCTGTTTCAGCCACTCAGCATTTACTATCCCCAGCCTGAACATCTGTCATCATCTGCACCTGTTTCTCACTGGTTCATGACCTTAAGTTATATGGTTTTTATGCTTGCATGATTCAGAGGTCGCTATGTGGCTTAACAAACTTTACACCGTCCTGTACGTAAGTAATCACCAGAGCAATGAATAAAATCATGCAGATACAGTACAGGTTATACTCTGTTTTTACTGTCTAAAAGTTCAGGTGATCAGCAGGTTTCTGGAATTCCCAAGCATTGCCATGATCATACCAAATCTCAGAGATCACAGCTTTTCATCAGTCAGTATTTACCTGAATATTAACACTAGCTTATGGCTCGTATCTGCATGATTTATTTTTTGATTCATCTGATTGAGTGATGCAGTGATGGCTTAAATCTTCTTTGTCTTTCGGCTGTTCCCTTTCAGGGGTCGCCACAGCGAATCATCTGCCTCCATTACTTCATGTCCTCTCTCACTGCATCCATAAATCTCCTCTTTGGTCTTCCTCTAGACCTCCTGCCTGGCAGTTCCAAC
>JAQQZT010000016.1:11151279-11161862 GCA_030068275.1 Clarias platycephalus | reverse complement strand
CATCACACAACACACCTGACACTTTTCTCCACCCATTCCAACCTGCCTGTACCCGCCTCTTCACCTCCTTTCCACACACTGGACCGTTGACCTCAAGTACTTAAAGTCCTGCACCTTCTTTACCTCTTCTCCTCCATTCCACTTGGGTCCTTCTCATTCACACACATGCATTTAGTCTTGCGATGGCTAAACTTTGGCTTAAACATGCAGGTGTTTTTAATAAAGTGGACAGTGAGTGTACACAAATGTAATAAGTAGTACGTGTACAGTACTACTCCTGTGTGTGTGTGTGTGTGTGTGTGTGTGTGTGTGTGCGAGTCTATGTACTGTATGCACTCGTACTTCATAGCATTTTGTCTGTTGTCACAAAGCAGGATTAATTTACAGACTGTAGCTTCATCTATAAGGAGGAATGGCAATGAAGAATCTGAAAGTATAATTTAGTGTAGAGTTTTAATTGAATATGCTTTGTCACTAACAAATCTGTGCAGTAGATGACAGTGCAGCAAAACAAATATTTTTCGATATTCTTCTCCAAGTAAGTAACTTACACTAGCATTTTTTTTCTACTAAAAATGGATTTGCTACTGTGCAGTGATTTTGTTTTTGATCATTACTGGTGTTGAGACATGGATTCATCACTGTGAGCCTGAGAATAAATGGCAGAGAATGGAACGGAAACATCCTCAACTGGCGACCAAGAAAAAGCTCAAAACCATCAGCTGGAAAAGTGATGCTTATAGTTTTCTGGGATTCTCGGGAGCCAGTATTGGAACATCATCAGGAAAAAAGTTCAACAATCAGCAGTGCGTGTTACTGCCAGATGCCTATTGAAGAGCTAAAGTCTAAACTTCGGATTAAAAGCGGACGAAGGGTGTTTTGATCTTCCGTGACAAAGCATGTCCCCACTTCTCAAAAACCTCTTTACTTTTGGTGTTGACGCCACAACTTTGTTTTGAAGTGTTGAAGCATCCTTTTTCTAAAAATTAAGGCCAATAAATTGTATGCCAGAATCTGGATAATTTTTGATGTATTTGTTTACGTTTTGTATAAAATAAAGAAACATGGTCACAAATGAGGAGCTTAGTTTCCATCTTGGCATTTTAGATAATCTGTCTATTTCCAGGTGTTTCGACATGCATATTACATGCATCGTACAGATGGGGGTAATTGCGAATCCAATCATCTGTTGTATCAGATGGGTGTACTTGCTTCTGCCAAGAGGGTTATGTTAGGTTGTTGCGGAAGTGCCACCTCTCCATACTGCACTCATTTCCTAGTCCTACTTTATTTCCATATTGTTTTCTGCTCACCGCCTATTTTCTTATCAGCTTTCCCTTTTTCTCTACTCCTCTAATCCCCACTGCACACTCTCTTGTTCTCACTCCTCTTTTTTTTTTCTGCTCTGCATCACTTTTCTCTTTATATCTCTGTTTGAGGGCTTAATGGCTTTACACGAATGATTCGCTTCTAAGCTAATTCCCCCCTCCCACTCCCCCCTCTTTTAGCTTTTCAGCAGTAAGCTCTTTTCTTATCCACAGTAAGAATCTTCATCAAGCTTTTGGTCAATTCAGATGTTTTTTTGTGTCGGCTGGCGTTTTATCAGCCGCAGCTTTAATTGACTTTCACTTCCCACCAAATTCCCAGTGCACTCAACAAAGTCGTAATGTTTTCTAAGCCAACCAGTTCATCTCAGAATGATCATTTACTTGGCGTTCATTAAAAATGATGCTCACTTAGAATTTAAAGATGCTGATTTTGTTGATGTTTCTTTGAGTGAATTTTCAACTTGTTATTTGCAGTCTTTGTAAATCTCCAGGGCCAGGCACTTAAAAATGTTAAAAACAGATCTGTTAATAATATTGTATGGTAATGCTCTTTTATCAAAAAACACATTTTGATTCTATACATAAGAAACAGCAGTTAACATGAGGTCACTGGTTATACAGCTGTATGAAGTGGACATTTTGATAAATCACGCACACGTACAGTTTTGGGAGTTTTGCATGAATTGGTCATAAAATGTGCTCTGACCTTCATCTAAGTCACAACAAGAGAAAACCAGTCTGCTTAAAATAATACTACACAAACATTATATGTTTTCATGTTTTTATTAAACATAACATAAAAGTATGTGAACCTTTGGACTTAATAACTGGTTGACCCTCCTTTGGCAGCAATAACCTCAACCAAACGTTTCCTGTAGTTGCAGATCAGACCTGCACAACGATCTCAAGTCATTTTGGACCACTCCTCTTCACAAACCTGTTTCAGTGTAGCAATATTCTTGGGATGTCTGGTGTGAATCGCTCTCTTAAGGTCATGCCACAGCATTTCAATCGGGTTGAGATCAGGACTCTGACTGGGCCACTCCAGAAGGCGTATTTTGTTCTGTTGAAGCCATTCTTTTGTTGAATTACTCGTATACTTTGGGTCATTGTCCTGTTGCATCACCCATCGTCTGCGGAGCTTCAGTCGGCGGACAGATGGTCTTACGTTTTCCTGCAATATGTCTTGTTAAACTCTGCAATTCATTTTTCCATCAATGACAACAATCCGTCGAGGCCCTGCGGCAGCAAATCAGCCCCAAACATGATGCTCCCTCCACCATGTTTTACAGTGGGGATGAGGTTTCTCCACACATAGTGTTCTGTGTTTTTTCCAAACAACTCAATTTTGGTTTCATCTGTCTACAGAATATTTTGCCAGTAGTGCTATGGAACATCCAGGTGCTCTTTTGCAAACTTCAAACATGCTGCAATATTTTTTTTGGACATCAATGTCTTCCTCCGTGGTGTCCTCCCATGTACTCCATTCTTGTTTAATGTTTTCCTTTTTGTAGATGTGTCAACAAAACTGTTAGCATGTGCCAGAGATTTCTATAAGTCTTTAGCTGACGCTCTAGGCTTCTTCTTTACCTCATTAAGCATTCTGCGCTGTGCTCTCGCAGTCATCTTTACAGAACGACCAGGCTTAGGGAGAGTAGCAACAGTGCTGAACTTTCTCCATTTGTAGACTTACAATTTGTCTGTCTTACCGTGGACACGTGAACATCAAGGCTTTTGGAGAAACTTTTATAACCCTTTCCAGCTTCATGCAAGTCAACAATTCTTGATCGTAGGTCTTCTGAGAGCTCTTTTCTGCAAGGCATGGTTCACATCAGGCAGTGCTTTTTGAAACCAGTAAACCCAAAACTGGGGTGTGTTTTTAAAGGGCAGGACAGCTTTCAGCAACACATCCAATATCATCACACCGATTGGACTCAAGGTTGGCTCACTCGTGGCTCTCGTGGAGAAGTCATTAGGGTAGGGGTTCACATATTTTTCCACCCTGCACTGTGACTGTTTACATGTTATGTTCAATAAAAACATGAAAACATATAATGTTTGTGTAGTATTAGTTTAAGCAGACTGTGTTTTTCTCTTGTTGTGACTTAGATGAAGTTCAGAGCACATTTTATGACCAATTCATGCAAAACTCCACGTAATCCCAAAGGGTTCACATACTTTTTCTTGCAACTGTACACTAAATTGCTTGTTTCAGTTTCTGTTTGAAAGGTGGTTAGTGTTCTAGTTGCATTCATCATGATTGCCGTCATTTCCACTTTTGTAAAAATGTAATGTAGGGTAGCACCGATTTATCAGCTCTGCATCAGTATCGGCCAATATTCGACCTGTTATTTGCCATCTGCCGATTGGCGAATAAGTTGGCATTTATCGATGGCAGCGGCTGATGTTTTTCTGTTGCGTCCAATCAGTCTTGCTCCGGTTACATGTTGTGTTGGTCCGACTGGGACAGCAGTAACCTACTGGCCAAGAGATCTAAAAGCCAACACTATAATGCCACCCAAAACAGCTACAGTACCTTTGCCACGATGTTCCAAGGCGGTGTGGTATAGAGAGTGAGGGAAAAGCTGGGTCTTTAACAATAGCTCCAGGATAGCTGACACAGCGGAAAACTCACTTGCGTAGGGATTTCTCACTGTTCTTTTATTCTGATGAAATACAGTGTATCACATCCCATACCAGTCCTGCATTCACACTGCTACATTCACTATATCATACAATACTGGCATTTCCAGTCATGTTTTGTCACAGCATTATGCAACAAAACTGGCTGGAGATAATTTAATAAAACGTTGGCAGTTGTGCAGTATTTGCCCGTAGTTAAACCTGCCATAAATGAAATCTAAATGTTAAGTAGTAGTGAAGTTATGAGAAGTTATATGCCAGATTACATATGTCATAGTGCTTTTTTTTCGTACAGATATTGAGATTTTCCCTCGAGGTGGGCGTGGCTATACGCATCACTCAACAGAGCCCATTAACGAGCCAATCTCATTACCTGTTGCGGAAGACACAAAAACGACCGTAATGCACCTGCAAGCCGCTTCAAATCCTCACGAAACACAAATGAGCGTGACACAGCATGGCTTAATTCACGTTTTTTTTTGTCTGTGTGACAGGCAGTGCATTTTGTGTCTTTGTCCAACCAGATTTTGTCACAGCATCACGCAATCAAAATGTTGAGTAGAGATCAATGTACGTTTATTCTTCCTGCGGGAAGTTTCAAACCAGTTTGTCTCCTCTGTTCTGTGAAGCGCCACCATGAGATAATCCCAGGTCGGCAGAACAAGCAGCAGTTCAAGGTGATGGTCCAAGTTTATATTTTCAGCACTGAATTAACGGCACCGAAATGAATGATTTTAAATGCGCTGGAGTCATTTTAAGACAAAACTTTACAAGATCTTTATCTGATCTAATTTTTCAGTTGCTTATCTGGGATTGGCTAATGACGAAAGAAGTACAACTTGGCGTAAACAAGGCGCAACACCTGTCATTGTTCTTTCTTAATGTGGAGTGAGCTGCCGAGTTTTGCAGGGGGTAAATTGAATTGTTCTGATGAAGAAGTTCCATAGTGTCTTTGCCCTGTAATCCAAAGACTGCAAGTTCAAATCTCAGTAATGCCACAGACTGTGGCTGGTAGCCCAAGCAAAATTGGCCATGCTTCCATGGAGGAAGGGGTGGCATACTGTCTTCTCTATCAGTCACAGCAGCACCAGACAGTCATAGCCATCTGTGAGCTCATTCATGTGGAACTGGGCAGCTTTTTTCTGCAGTTGTGTTATTCCCCATCCTGATACTGCATAAGCAGCAGCCCTTTGAGGATTCATATTCACACTTGATAAATGACGGCCCTAGCACTCCAGGACCACGCCAGTAAAGAGTCTTTCCTCTTTTACTGTTTGAAAGTCTTCCAACTGAACAAGCTTAAGATTTGCTTAATGCATGGATTATAAAATTCTGCACTTTATAGTCTGGCTAATAACAGACATTTGAATCTTGCGTAGATGCTCAAAACCGACTTGTGATGTGGGCTTAGAGAGCGACTCCTGCGGCAGAAAGCGCTCTTACTGTACCTCCAGAATGTGCATGTGATTGATTATGCGCTCTTTCAGTTCATCCAGAGATCTCGGACTGAAGCCTGCCAAGGCATGCCATTAGTTAGATTGTTTTGTGTTCAATCCCAGGATCTGACAAGAAGTGGGAAACAAGCGAGCACAAATCTTTAGAGAGTGAAAGATTATAGGTTCGTCAGAATCTTTAGTTAATGGACGAATGTGTTTTTGAAGGGTTTTATATTTCCGCTGTAGACCCACAGAGCCTGCTGTCATTGCTTAATGTAGAAATCTGTACAGTCCTTTATAATGTATGTAAATTGAATTCATGTGTTCAGAAAAGGCGTCACAGTGGCATCGTGGTTAGCACTGTCGCCTTGCACCTTCAGGGTCCGGGTTCGATTCCCGCTCCGTGTCTGCGTGCATGGCGTTTGCATGTTCTCCCCGTGCTCGGTGGGTTTCCCCTTCGGGTGCTCCGGTTTCCTCCCACAGTCCAAAGACATGCAGATTAGGCTAATTGTTGTACCCAAATTGCCCTTAGTGGGCGAATGCGTGTGTGAGTTTGTGTACAGTATGTGAGCCATGCAGTCCAGGGTGTACCCCGACTTGGGAGAGGCTCCAGGCCCCCTGCGACCCTGAATACAGGATAAAGCAGTATAGATGATGAGTGAGAGTGAGTGAGTGTTCAGACGAGGGTCGTTCTATCAAAAGGTTTAGGAAATGCATGTTTTTATTACATGTACAAATTTCATAATCCCAATAATGCAACAATACAGCAGTCTTATGACGGCTTATGACGGTCATGAACCCAGTTTTGGTTTCTTATCCCTATTTTTACAAAAGTAAAAGAAGAGTCGCTTTTGTCACTCATATTTTTGTCTGCCCATGAAGCAATTGCTACTGTTTCTGATTTACTGATCTACTGTACATTGGGTTAGCAAATTTGCAAATCAAGCTATGTGCATTACATGTTCAATAGTGGCTCAGTTATATGCTTCGTTTCAATTTACAGGCAATTCCCATCCAATGCCCTGGATTCAGGGTGTCCTTTGTGCTCGTCTCAAGCCCAGATAGAATGGTAGGGATACATCAGGAAGGGCATCTGACATATAAAACCTGTGCCAAGTTGTATGCAGATCAGATGCTGTGGAGACCCCTTCATGGGAGCAGCTAAAACAGGGAGATATGACAGAATAAGATGAAAGCATTTTTCATCCATTTTTGTCTGACAAACAGTAAACTACAGGTTAGTTTGAGACAAGTGTTTGAATTTGTTGCCTTATGGCTTCATACCCAGTTTTCACAGAATTGATAAAATCTCAGTTCAAATGTTGCTTGTCTTACATAGACGTGCCAGCATAAGTTCAGTAATCAGGTAGTAGTCAATCGTGTGTGCGTGCGTGTGTAGTTTGTTGGGAGTATTTCCATCTCACACCTGTATTCCTGGATTTGACTCTGGATTCACAACCAGGACAAACCCCTATTTCAAATCTGCACCTTCTACTATTAGACATACACACCTGTATGGACCTAAATTTTACCTGCTATTATTCTAAACAGGTCACTTATTGACTTTCTGGTTAAAACGACAATAAATACAATCTAATCTAATCTAAGACTAAATGAATGAATGAATGAATATTTAAAAGAATAAATCAGTACGGAGCATCAGAGTGTGAACAGCTGAGTTCATGTGCTACCACACGATGGCAGTGTGGTCAATGGTTTGACACCGGATCATCACATATTATTTGTTTTCTTCTTTACAGATTCGAGGCTTCCTCTCCAGATTTGACAATGTCCTTCCTGCCAGCTTGGCTTTTGATAAATGCACTGCCTGCTCACAAGTGGTAAGTCTGATCAGTTCACATTTTACTGCATTTGGCCCAGTTCAAAGATCATGCAAATACCTACTTACTTTCTTCTTCTTCTTCCGGGATTTATTTATTCAATGTCACACTGTCAAAGATGTTACAGCTGTAACATGAAAATCACAACACGCTTTCCTTAAAAGTTTCTAATTTATACAGTAAATTCCCTTCTAATGATAATGCCTTTATTTGTTCATCAACACCAAAGTGTTCAGTCATTTTCAACCTTTTGCAGTTCATGTTCATGCATCTGATACATTCTGATTCTGACGCAGTGTTTACATTTTCTAAATGGCATTAGGGTAGTTTCTGTAATTCCGAGTAAGTTTCGTCATACTGAGTCATATCATAGTAACTTAATATGATATAAGGGGAATGTTGATGTTCCTGACCGTTTCACTGTCTTTGCTCGTCCACTTTAACCAACACCGTTCCATCCTCTGTGATCTGTTTTACTCACAGATTTAATCAATCATGAGTGGGGAGTGTATTGAATATTCTAATCAAAGCCTCAAAATGAAAAGTTGAATTCGAAAAGCATTGGCATTTCAGACTGTTACTGTGAAAATATAAATGATTTACTAAATTATCGGATTACAGTCTCCTATAAATGTATTGGTACGGCAAGTGCATTATTTCTGTTTTGGCTAAGAACTTTTTCTGAACATTCGTTATCTGATATTGTGATGTCTGGTCCTTAGGACACCAGTCTACATTGTGTACTATTGTATTGGCAGTGCCCGATGCTAGATCTGATTGCTGCCTTTGTTTAAACCCAGGCCTGAATCAACAAGTAGACACGCAGAACTATTAATTGTTGAAACAGTCAATCTAACAAGACACACTGGGTCAACATCTTCATGTTCCAATATTTCCAGGCTTCTACTACAAATTTGCCTCTTCCTCAGTAGGTGAAATCCATGCTCAGTCGGATTAAGTTCTTGTCTAAAACCTTTCACTTTTCCTCCAGATGAAGCTCTTCGTCGAGTTCCCAGTGTGTTTTGGGTCACTGTCTTGCTGTCTTGACGAAGCTCCTCTCAATAAAACTCAAAGCATTTCTTCAGAACTGACTAACAGAATGCTTTTCTAGACGTCTGAATTCATTCTGCTGCTACCGTCATGAGTTACATCATTAATAAGGATTAGTGGGCAGCCATGTAAACCCATGATTTTACCTCAGTGCTTGACTGATGAGCTCTTATGTTCTGGATCACCAGCAGATCCTTTATCTTTCATTTCTTTGGTAGATTTTCAGAGCTTTTTTAGTTCTTCCAGTCTACTGTAGCTTTTTGATTCTAATTGCTCACAGGAGGTTTGCATCTTGGTGTATAGTATGGTCTCCATATTTCATCAAACAGTGGATTGTGATACCTCCACCCCAGTTCTGTGGAGGTTCTTGTAGGATTTCCTCTCACAATGTTCTTATCATAAACTTCCGTGGCTTTTCCTTAGACACCAGTTTGATGTCTGCTTCTTAGGACACCAGGCTACATTCTGTATTATTGTATTGGCAGATCTGATTGCTGCCTTTTCAACCCAGGCCTGAAACAACAAGTAGACATTCAGAACTCTTAATTGGTGAAACTATCAATCTAACAAGACACACCGGGTCAACATCTGTCACGTTCCAATATTTTTGATCACTCGTGGAATGGATGTGTTTAAACCAAAGGTGCAGTTTTTTCAAGTAGTTTTATACACCTAAATGTAAATATCAGGAAATGAAAGCAGATTTTTTTCGATCTACATGTATCATCTCATTATTTTCATCTTCAACCTACATGTCTTCAGGGTGCAGCAAAAAACACAATTGTTCCAATACTTTTTGGCGAATGTTTAATTTTTAATGATGTAATTCACAACTTATCGGTTCATTTGGGGAAGTAATCATGCACTCATTTTATTTCATACATTTTATTTTGTTCTTCATAGATGCACGGGTCACAAGGGTGACCTGTACGATACACAAACCATATGGTGTGTGTTAGTGTTGGGTTGTGTGTTGATGTCAGTGGCGTATGTGAGTAATTAGGACGGCATTGAAGTGTTTTTTCCCTGGAGAGACTCGCTGTTGTTGAGTTCCATAAATCAGCTCAAGCACTCAATCTATTCTCCATGTGAAGGTTCGCTGTGTTCTCTCTCTCTCTCTCTCTCTCTCTCTCGCCCCATTTATTTTCTTTTACTTAAGAAATTCACCTTACTTTCTCATTCCTTTACATTTCTCTGTATCTCTCTATCTCTTAGTCCCCTTCTCTCTCTAGCTGTGTCACTTTCTCCTTTTTGCTCAGTTACCTACTTTTTTTTCTTCCTTATGTCCTCCCCTTGGTCAGTCTCTCTCTCTCACCCTCTTGTGCATTTTCCTCTCTCTACAGTAACTCTTTCCAGTTTGCTCCTCTCTCTCTCTCTCTCTCTCTCTCTCTCTCTCTCTCTCTCACTCTCTTTTTTTTAATCCCTTAAGTTGCCTCTTCCGGTCCCCGAGTGGCGCAGTGGTAAAGTGCTCGACCTATCATCCGTAGATCGCTAGTTTGATTCCCGGATGATGCTGTAGCCTCCCACAGCAGGGGGCCTGGAGAGAGCTGATTGGCCGAGCTCTCTCAGTGGGGTGGGATGAGAGGCATTTAGCGCTCTCACATCAATCACAACAATCATGGGCTTCTGTAAACTCACGCATTTACAAGCGGATTAAGCGTATAGTGCTGTCCTCTGAGGTGCGTAAGCGAGCAGTTCAAAAGGATGCCGACTAAATTTCCGGCCCTCTTGGACGGGTGGAGATGATCTTGGTGTGGGAGCCCCCTGGCGAAGGGTGGAATTGGATGTGATTAAATTAGGAAGAAAAGTGGGGGGGAGGGGGGATTGCTTCTTCCGCTCTTTCTTTCCCCGTGCTGTAAAATCATGAATTGAACTACATTTTTTCACATTCTAAACAGTTAGACAGTGACATCCAAATTGGAAATACAGCAGCTGGGGCTAAGCAATAATATGATCTTTTTTTATGTGATGATTTAAAAAAAAATTTCTTTATATTGTATGTTTTGCATTGTTGTCAAGTGTCAGTACATTTAGTACCTTCATTATTACTCGCATTGTTTTAGTCAAAAAAAAAACTGTCTTTATATTAGGGTTGTTCCGATACCACAAAACAATCTGGCATCGGTATCGGCGAGTATTTGAGTCCACGTACCGATCCGATACCATTTACCTTTTTAAAAAAAAATACAGTTATATTGTAAAAATACTAAAATACCTTTTTCAATTTACAGTGTTAGAATTGTGGCTGCATTTGAAGTTCTTTTTCAGATGTTGAAGTTCAGTTT
>JAQQZT010000016.1:11127831-11151179 GCA_030068275.1 Clarias platycephalus | reverse complement strand
CAGCTGTATATACAGATACACACCCAGGTATCGGATCAGTACTCGGTATCGGCCGATACCCTGAGCCCAAGTATCGGTATCGGGCGGGGAAAAATGGTATCGGAACATCTCTACTTTATATAAAACACGTATACCACAGTACGATTAACAGCATGATTAAGTTCACGAATCAGCAGCTGTATGTAAATTTTTTTAGAGCAGCTCTGATTATTTGTGATTGTAACATAATGTATTAGAGCCATGTGCATTAATGTAAACCTATAATTTATCATTTCTAAGGTATCTACTCATTCACATGGACTTGTATGGCAGACAGTCCACATAATCTATAGTTAATCATACATTAACTATAAGCAATATATATATATATACATTATATGGATGTGATGATGCAGTGTTTTGTAATTTTCCCTCTGTACACCATCCTGATGGTTTTGAAATGGAGCTATCAAATTGAAGTGGAGACTTTATTTCAAGAGCTTGAACTGTTCAGAAACAGATTACAGTATAAGTATTAGGTGTCTAATTACGTTAGAAAATGAAGTTCCTAAACTCTTAATGCAATATTTAAACCATATGAAGGGGACATATTGTGCAAAATTGTAACTTTTTACTTATTTGTATTGTACGAGCAAGTTGCACTTGGTTACGGAGGTTTTCGTTCTCCTTAGGTAAACCGTATATATATTTGCCGCTGTGTGTTTACTTGGCTTCTTACACAACATACAGTAATTGCTGACTAGACAAGATTAAAAAGTAAATAAAATATTTCCATTTCATTTTGGTGTAGTAGACCGTATGTCTGGTTTCATCAGGTAGAATTATCAAAAAATGGAGGCAACAAAAATCCAACTTTGACAAAATCATGACCTTTTTTATTTCCCCAGGTGTTTTTATTTATTTATTTATTTATTTATTTTTATTATTTGTCAGTCATATCTGCTTGTTTAAAGTTGCTTGTATATCTGGCTAGTTATAAGTCCTTCTGGAGTCTGGAGTAACGCTGTAGTATTTTAGTCAAATATCTGACAGAATATTTTATTGACTTAAACACTAGAAACATGTCCGAGGTGAAAGCTGCTCTCTGGCCTCCGTCCTGCAGTCGTGTGTGAGTGCTGTTGCTTCTGCAGTTGGCTCTGTGCAACCAGAAAACCATGGAAACAAAACAATCAAGCCTTCAGTGGACAATTGCATGTAAATTTAGTTTTCTGTTTCCTTCTCCTGTAAGCCTCACTGAGAACAGCCAAAAAGAGCCCTACAAGAAAAAGACGAGGCAAATGTTCCCCACCTGAAGATAGCAGTGCTGAAAGCTGATTTCAGAGGAGGCTGTGAAGAATGTAAAGAAAAAGAAAAGTTACCTCCTGTAATACAGCTGTTATTTAAAAATCTGGATTTGGATAAATTTGAAAGCAGCACACCCGTAATTCTGATCACTGGATGCTCTCCCTATATGTCCATATTCATCACAACGAAATTAAAAAACTAACCGCCTGCCTAATTATGGGTGTTTATTTTCCAACTCTAATGAACACACCGCATAAACAGTGGCTTCAAAGAGCAAACACAGGCTCTGTGAAGTGTTGTCGTGCGGGAGGCCGGAACGTCAGAACCTCTCTCAGCAGCTACCGAGGGGAAGTTACGAGAACCGGAGGAGGGAATTAGGCCAAGCTGGGAAGCCTCTCTCTCTCTCTTTCTCTTTCTATGTAAACCAGATGTGCTGCTCCCCCAAAGCAGCCCCACACACATACACATGCACAGATATATACACACACACTCACACACACACACCCGCACAGACTGCGTCACACGGTCGCCATGGTTTAATGGGCCGCATCATTCAGGAGGTGCAAGATTGAGGGGATCCACCGCTGGAAAATATAATGAAACCTTGTAAAAGTTGTTCCTGCTACTGGGTTGCTAAGCAAGAGTTTGTTCACAGGGACCGTCATAAATGCAACATAAGCAGCGTCCTTGGGAGAGAACTATGGGCTTTGGTTCAAAAACAAAGGAAAAACAATGCTCCTTTAATGTACATGTACCTTTAATTTGTTAATCTGTACTTATAAAGTAAGTAAGCTGCTGTTCAACAAAATGTACAATGATGAACATTACTGTATTGCCAAACAAACTGTTCATAAAAAAAAAAAAAAAAAGGTAAAGTGTTCACCCTGTTGTTTTCTGACAATGATTCCTAAAACAACACTAATGCAGAAGGGAGCAGTGGGAATGAGGGAGAGAAAGGAATCTAGAAAAAAAATGGGATGAGAGAAGATTGGATGAGACTATCATTACAGTAATTGATTGCAGTCATCATTAATTTTGGAGATTATCTGAGAAAAAAACAATAATCTGCAATCAATAATCAATCTGCTTGTATCATTGGTGGAAAAGTTAGGTAAGCAAAACCGAAAAAAAAAACAGTTTCCCTAAAATAGTTTGTGTCCATCAAATTCTAGATGGAAACGTTCTTGATTCTCTTTGATAAACCAAATTGAAACCTTATCAGGCTTACAAAGATCAGCCATAACATTAACACGTTAACATTAATTATCAATTTTATCCCACTAAACTGGTGACAGGATCATGGGCGCCAAAGGCTCAACAATTCCCGCGGGGACCAAAAGCCAGCCTGTCTGGTACCATTCCAAAATGTGGGGGTCAATTCTGGCCATGATAGAAAGACACCAGAACACCCAGTGCACGATAGCCTACCAAGTGCAGCAGGAAAAGGGCCCAAGGCCATTGTCCCAGCCTCAAAACTGCCCAGAACCCAATCCTATTGAGCATCCACGTGATGCGTCGGACAAACAAATCCAATCCATGGAGGCCCCATCCATCAACCAACAGAACCCAAAGGATCCAATGCCAAGACCCCAGTGTACACTCCCAGAGGACTTGTGGAGTAATGCCCCGAGGGGCTAGAGCTGCTCAAGCAGCACAGGGGGAATCCACACAATACTGGGCATAATGTTTTGCATTGTAATGGTCTGGCTGATGGGTGTACTGTATCTTTCCTAAAGGTAAAACAGATCAGGTACCACTGCAGGCAATGTACCGCTCTATGGTAAAATGAAGCTCTCCCCTTACTACTGAGTCTACAGTATGTTCCTCGCCAATGGTCTTCTTATGAGGCGAGAGGAGATGGACAAGTAGCCTCGCCTCAAACTGTAGTCACTGCAAATTTTACTTGAGACACAGGTTGGGCTGGTATGTACCTGTAGATACCTTGCACAGATGCCCCCTGGGTGATTCCAGCTACAGCTGCATCAGGCATGTTGAAAAAGGCAGACACACTGAGTCAGGCATAGGGCATGCTTGGGAGATTATATCTGCATAAGGTACATCGTGGATCCCCTAGCCAGAGCTGGATGGAAAAGTCTGGGCTGAACTTTTCTTCCTATTGCCAGCACAAAACCACTTGAAGAAAAATTGGAAGGAAAATTCCGTGAGTGAGAAAGAGACGCATGTGTAGAAAAGGGCAGGTTTCTTCCATGGGAAAGCATGACTTTGAATTCTGACTCCAGAGAGTTGGCCATGCTCTTTGGGGTGGGATGGAAGGTTTACATTCTCTGCTCTACACCCCTGTTTGTATGTTCATGCAGGAAAGGGCTGATAGCACTGTTATGAGTGTGTTATCCTGCCCTATAATGCAGCATGAGCAAAAAGTGACCTCATGTGCATTATGGTCAGTAGAAATCTCGCCCAAGCCTATATTAAGTGGAGATGTTTTAGTAGCCTGTATCCTGGATCATAGCTAGCAAAATGGAATAGAATTCTCAATATATACTTGAATGTACACTCAAATGACTATAAAACTGTTGATTCAGTATTTAAGATTCAGGAAAGTCATTATGTGTCTAAGGTAGCACATCACATTTGCTACAGTAATGGGCTTTCCTTGATCTCTAGGCAACTACAAATGAAAAACAAATGTAATTTTCTTGTCCAGTGTCTTCATGTTAATGATGTATGCAAAGTGAAAGAGTATACAGGCTGGCCCAAAAGTCTGGATCCTTGAGCATTTATGTCACATTTTATGGTTTTCTTTTTATTTAAGACGCAAAATAGCTTTAAAACTGACAATAGAAGATGGAATATAACTTGTTATTGTATTGTTTACAGCATTTCCTTGTTTGCTTATGGATCACTCTGTATGATTCCCAACAATGTTAATGTTCTCATTACCTTACCTGAAAAAATTTAATTCCCCATCAAAGAAATGATATACAGTACGAACCTATTTGTACAGGCGTTGTTCAAGTCAAACCAGGACTTTTAATTGCGCAGAATAGCAGAACACATTTGTGAGAGTAAATGAACTGTCTTTATCTCTCTATATTATCCCTGTGGCAATCGCTAGTGCTTGGATACCATAAATTTAACACGTTTTCTCAGTACGCCAGAGCCATGCGCACATCTGAAAATGCTTCACATCTGAAGTTCTGGCTTCCCAGGAACACCTTTAATGGCCCAAACATGTGAAAATCTGGAACGGGGTCATGACTGTACGTGGGATGTGGCAATAACTCCCAGCCGAGTTCTTGTAATATGCACGTGGTATTAGTGTAGACATGTGTTCCAATGTTTCCCATGGATCCATGTGTTCCAATCGCTGAATGTGTATGGGAACGACTGCCATTTGCTTCGAACCACTGCGGCCAGGATCGTCATTCACATACAGTACATACGACTTTTTATCAAACTTTTGCACTATTCAAAACTATTCAGTACTGTGTCTGACTTTTTCTGTAAACGTCCATCTGTTTAAAGAAAGTTCATCACAAGTCTTGGTTTGATTTGAACACCACCTTGTATTTCTACCTCTAAATATTGGTTATTTACATTACATTATATATTCACAATTAAACAACAAACTACATCTGCCTTCAAACTTTGTAGGTCATGATGCCAAGTTGTCCAAGGTGGCTGCCTCAGTAATGCTAGACATCTTTCCTTAAAATGAAAGACAAACAAACAGACAGATTGGTGGGGTGAACCAAACAGAGTTATCTGGATAGCTTGATGGCTAGACAGATAGACGAGTCAATAGGGGGACATTTTACTACATAGACAAATAACAGAAAATCAGATCATTAAAAAGTTAGTTTTACAGCTAAACGGAGAAATAGACGAACTGTTGGATAGAATGTAGGACACTTATCTAGATATTAAGACAGCTAGAACACACAGGTCCACAGACAAACACGTCTGTTTGAGGTCTAGGGCAGTTACAGTACATACAGTATGGAGGAAGTGTCATGGTAACTTCTTCGCTTTTTATGATGTGGTGCAATTACTGTACTATTCACAAAACTATGTTGTTTAACATATATAACAATAAATTTTCATATGCGTGTATGTATATCATGTTAAATGTCCACAAATAAGCTTTTGGAAACATCATAAAATATTTCAAATGGAAAAACTCCTAATTCCCTGCACCTAAGCCTCTGGTTGCTACCATAGCTACCTTAGTCCCACAGCTCTGTTCCGAAAATACATGTGGTGGAAGATGTGAGCATGTGATTTTTATTTTATTTAATTTTTTTTTTCCTCTCCAACTATTCCTCCAATGCTTCTTAATGGACATCATATAATTATCCCTTATTGAATTTAAAATAAGCAGGCCGTGCAATTCACAGCATTCTGAAGCCACTTCAGTCTGTTTTATGCAGCTCTATGACTAACTTCACTGGCTGCCAGACCTCCAAACGTCACTTTTGCCCTAAATTGGGGACGTTGTCGTTGTTTAATTCCATGCTACTTCGTACCATAAGTGTACTCCACCCTGTCAGTCGCCCGTATCTGGCTCGTTTAAAGCAGACGCCACTCTGCTACACAACATGCACGCACACACATGCACACTAGTGCTTATTGAACACAACCCACAGAAACTCTATCCCTCTGTAGAGTGAGGCTGTGAATCGAGTGCTGATAAGGGAGAATATTTACTGGGGAAAGTAGCCCATGCACCTTTAATATTATATAATAATTCAATTTATTTTTAATCATGCGTTGATATTTTGCTCTTGATGAGTCTTTGCTTCATTCCTGGTGCTGTTTTAGTTTTAAGCTCCCGGAATGAGGCATTTCTTCTTATAAGACCTCTGTCTTTGTCTTTGTAGCTGTCTGTCTGCCATTGTCTACAGTATGTGGCTACTACCTAAGCTCTTTGTATCTCTCTCTCTGTGTAACTGTCTTATCTACCTACTGTAAATAACTGTCCCTCCGTCAGCTCATCTGTCTTTCTTGTCTGTCCACACAGAGGTCCGTATATTTGTCTATAGTCTACTCAAAAGTTCATCTGATATTTTTTAGTAGTCTGTCTATCTAGTGAAATGTCCATCTGTTGACTCGTCTATCTGTCTAGCCATCAAGCCACCCAGATATCTCTGATGTCTTCCTGTCTGTCTGTCCAGCATTTTCACCTGTCTAAAAACTATCCCTCTGTCTACCCATCCTTCTGGCTGCATTCCCTTCCAGGTTGATGTGACTCGAACCTGATTATTTACCCTAATGTGAATTAGATCTGATTTATTTAGGGCTGTGTGAACAGAAAAATCAAATTTTTTAAAAATAGAATCTGTCAGTTTTGTGTCTAACCAGTGTCCTAGATCAGCTATACGTTCAATAAGTGGTCACTTGAATGGGCGCGGTCAGATCAGATTTTATGCAGCTTTTTTCCTCTGTGCACATGTAGGGTACTGACATTATAAATCAGCTTTTGCAGTACAGGGATTTCATAGCAGTGCTAGCAATAGCTGTTAAACGGCTAAAATGTGCTGCTTCAGAGGACAGATCGTCCATGTTAGAGTCAGATAAGAATCACTTGTACTGTATTTATGAATGTGAACTGTCATGACATGCAAATCTACTCTCAAAATCTGAATTGTGGCATTGAGGCTTGTAATGTGAACGTAGCCTATGATGAACTACATCTAGATTTCTGTCTGTTTAATTTAAACTCACTCCAGTGTAACGCTTAAAGCCCCTCTGCCTCTCAATGTCTGTGCCTTGTTTATACAGACTGTACGCCTTATTACGAGACTCAGCATGTTTTGCTTTTTTTGTGTACCACATTATTCTCAAAGCCTGAATCAATACTTATGCAATTGTTGCTTAATAACCAGTGTATAACTCCAGGTATCCTAACCTGTAAGTCTATACAGTATATGTAGCACTGTAATATAGCTAAACATTACCTGATACAGCCAAATAATTTATTGTGTATAATTATGAGTTAATTTTCATCTGCAGGTCCTGGATCATTATGAGCGGGAAGGATTCCAGTTTTTGTCCAAGGTGTTTAACTCATCTCATTCCTTCCTGGAGGATTTGACAGGTCTGACCCTGCTGCATCAGGAGACACAGGCTGCGGAGGTGAGTCTTCCTAGTTCTTTTCTTTTCTTTTCTTCATTTCTGGCAAACCATATTCATCAGCGCATGATAGTCATTATAAAAAATATATAAAAATGTCTTTATATTAAATGTAAGCAAGTCCACTGAAAGATCTTGACACGAGTATAGATGCAGGAACAAGGAGGATATTCGGGCTTTTGATAAATGTGTTCAAAGAATTTTAAAAGACAGATTTGAGAAACAATATCGTCAATACAATTTTTCCTTCGATACCAATGCCATCATGAAATGTTTAACTTTTTGATACTTTTTAATACTTTCCCTTTAATCTAGAGGCACAAGATGTACGGTAACAAGTCTGTTATAGCAGAGGCCTAATTATTTTGAGATACTGTACCTGGAAAACATTAAGATGAGGCTGATTGGATATCATAATCTAGTGTCTAATGCAGCAAAACAATGCAGAAAGAACTTTACAGCAACTTTCTGTAGTTGACAAGATACTCCTGGGTTTTATTGTACCCACAATTCCGCAGCGCAAGAGAGAGAAAGACTGTTGGCTCAGTTGTGATCATTTGATGCTTGGCGTCAAAACAAGAAGCCCATGCGTGAAACATGATGCTCGGTACTCGTAAACCAAGACTTTTTCATGTATTAAAAATCTTTCGATGTATTAAAAATCGTTGCTTATCTTGCGTACTTGCAAACCGCGTTACTCACAATCCGAGGTTTTAATATATATATTATGTGTGTGACTTTGCGTATATGACGATACCGTAGGTTGACATGGTGGCCCTACACAGTGTTAAGCACTACGCCACCATGTCGCCCTATGGTATCTTCATATACGCCAAGTCACACACCAAAGCCAAGAAATGTAATAGTCTAGTAATTCTATACTGCTATACAAGCTGCACATTGACTACTCTAAAGTATATCCAATTTTCATTTCTATATGGTGGCATGGTGGTTAACGCTGGCCCTGCACCTCCATGGTAGAGTGCTCATTTTCCTCCTCTGGTTTTTTCTATGCTTGTATACATATCTCACACACCACTTCATAGGATACACATCTTCAACCGTTCAATGATCAAACTGTCTTATCAGACAATCACATACTGTACCAGCAACTTGATTCATTTATTCATGTTAGACGTAGTCATGACCATCTGCTGAAGTTCGAACCGAGCATCAGAATCGGTTGTTTGTTGCCAGACGTGCTGGTCTGATTATTTCTGAAACTGCCGATCTACTGGGATTTTCACACACAAGCATCTCAAGGCCTTGTTGATGCCAGACGTAACAATAGATGGCCAGAGAAGAATGGCCAGACTGGTTCAAACTGATAGAAAGCCAACAGTAAGAAGTAACTGATATGCTAAAGAGCATCTTTGAACAAACAACACATCAAACCTTGAAGCAGATGTGCTACAGCAACAGAAGACCACACTCTGTCAACTAAGAACAGGAAAATTAGGCTAAAATTCACAAGTGCTTACCAAAATCGGACAATAGAGGATTGGAAAAACGTCGCCTGGACTGAAGAGTCTTGATTTCTGCTGTGGCAGTCAGATGGTAGTGTCAGAAATTGATGTAAACAACATGAAAGCTTGGATCTATCCTGCTTTGTATCAACTGGTCAGGCTGTTGTTGGTGGTAAAATGGTGTGGGGGAGATTATTACTTGGCCACTTTGGGGGCCCCTTAGTACCAACTGAGAATTGTTTAAATACATCAGCATACGTGAATATTGTTGCTGACCACATGATAATGCGCCATGTCACAAAGCTAAAGTCATCTCAAACTGATATCTTGAACATGACAGGGAGTGCACTATCTTCAGTGATCTCCACGGTAACCAGTAGAGCACATTTGGGAGGTGGTGGAGCGGGAGATTCGCCTCACGGATGTGCAGCCGACAAATCTGCAGCAACTACTTGATGCAATCATGTCAATATGGACCGAAATCTCTAAAGAATGTATGCCAATTTGTCAATTTTGAAGGTAAAACGTGGTCCAACTCCGTACTAACAAGGTGTACACAATGATGTGGCCAGTTAGTGTGTATTTGTTTACTTCTAAAAACATTCAAAGTCAGCTCCTAAATTATAATTGGAGGCAGTGTGAGGAAATACTTCTTGCTTTGTCCTTTTGTTGACTATTAAATTTCTGTCCTTTTACTGTTTAACGTCCATTTCAGTGATTCCGTCACGATAAAACGTTGGCTTTGGTTTTCCGAAATAAAGTTTTAAGACCGTTCCACATGGCCCCTTGTAGGCACTGACCCTTCAGAGTTCTCACTTTGAAGGCTGTCTTCTTTAAAGAGAACAGGATTTAGTCTTGATCACTTCAGAACGAACCGCAGCCAAAGTCTGTGTATGATTTTAAACAGTTACACTTCCTCGTTTGATGTCAGACTCAAAGACGACTTTAAAGTGCACATTGTCTTGTCAAACTTTCGAGTCCGGATGACTCGTTCCCATTGCTGACAAATGTGGGAATTCATTTGTCTAAAGGGACCAGGGTATTTATGGCTCAGTATCGGCTGTTGCCTGGTGAATGAGACCTTTGTTAGGTCAAACCGTGAGTGTGAGAGTTCAGATTTTCTCAGGGTTGCCTTTACTTGAGCATGTAGTCCTCATAGACTGCTTCCTGATTTAACTTAGCCCACGGGAGCTACCCAATACTGTACACATCATTGTAGTTCAGATTTCAATAGAAAAAAAAATAATAATGCAGCTATTCACTAGACGGCTCCAGGTGTTTGATAATACGTTCTGGCTAATTGCTATACGTGTCTGAATCATTCAACGCCTGTCACTTTACATTATGAGGCAAAACTCCATGAATACATGTGTGCAGCAGATTCCTGCCACTTTAAGACAGCGGTAGGTCTATTGTTAGGGTGTATTTTTTGTTCTAGCCCCCAGTAATGTAGGGAGAAAGGCACAATGAGAACACACAGTGCTTCTGATATTGCACAGTTTGATTCGCTGTAACAGAGTCAATCAAATGAATGAGCAGTTTTGTGCATTATAGACTTTATCATTAAAGTAAAGTCTAGACAACTATCATTGTACAAAGATTAACTTTACATAAAAAATATTGACAAAATATTGCTTAATTCTGGAAAATGTTTTTTTTGTAGGTGAAAGTTACTTCTCTTCTACTGTCATGAAAACCTGTAACCATCGGGCAGCTATACTGTAGCTCAGTTTGTTCAGATGTTGTTGATTTTTTTTTTTTATTATAAGAGCTCTGTTCTGGCTATGTTCATGCTAATATTCTTGTTCTAACACATTATGACAGACGAGTCCCCAGTGTAAGGGTTTTGTAAAATCTACCCACGAAGGAAGAGTTTTAATGTAGGTTAAGGCTCTGGGGTACTGATCAGAAGGTCAGAGTTTCAAGCCCGAGCGCAACTAAGCTGCCGCTGCTGAGCGTTGAGCAAGGCGCTGATCTCTCTCAGCTTCAGGGGCACCATATGATGGCTGACCCTGCTCTATGAACCCAACTTCCTAACAACATGGATTCCGGAAAAAGAAATAAATAACTTCACAGAGTACTTTAATGTACTACTGAAAAGGAACTAGGCATTAAGAATTGGTAATAAAGTCCATATTTCTAATACAAATTTATTGAAACAAATTGTACATGTACTGCCTCCAAGTCCTCCAGTGTGTGAGACTTTGTCCTAGCCCCACAGGAAAAAATCAAATAGAGAGAGATCTGGATATCTTGGAGGGTATTCATGAGGTTAGCATTGTCCCAGCCAACATCATGGAAAACGCTGGAGGGAAAACGCTGGAGGAAAACCGCTGGAGGGAAAACGCTGGAGGGAAAACGCTGGAGGGAAAACGCTGGAGGAAAACGCTGGAGGCACAGATTCAGGAGGTTCTTGGCAATATCCCAAACGACTTGTTTCAGCATTCCATCCCGGCCATTTGAGGAAACTGGTTGATGCCACCGGTTGACATTTAAAGATTTGCTTTCGTTTTCCTATGTAATAAAGTACATGGACAATTTGTTTTAAATACATTAGAAATATGGACTTACCATTTTACCAATTTTGTAATGCCTACTAACATCATTATTGAGTAATCAGAGATGGAGAGGTTTGACATGGCCGATGTGGTCACAGAACACTACAGTGTTTTATTTCTGTTATAGTGAATCAATTTGCGAAGAGTCCAATTAAAAATTCAACACTTTTCCCATCATAATAGTTAAAGTTGTTATTTTGTCATAGCAGTTATTAATGATTTCTCTCTCTCTCTCTTTCTCTCTCTCTCTCTCTTACACATACACAAATACATTGTCTTCCTCTATCTCTTTCCATCTCTTGGATGCTCGCTCCCTCTTTTTTGTCTCCTCTCCCACTTTCTCTCTCATTCTCCTCGCTCTTTCTCTCCCTCTCTTAACTGTTCTTTCCTTTCCTCTGCTACTCGCTCTCTCTTATCCTGTCTTCGATCTCTCCCTCTCCTTTTTCTCTGTCTCTGCTTCCCTCGTCTCTCACCAGTTACGGGAAGAACTGCATGGCCAAATAGACCCAAATAAGTATTGAATTACTTACAAATGGGTATTTGTGTTTGTACATGTTAACCGTTTTTAGTCTAACTGTTAAAAATAAAGATCATTATTTACATAAGATCAATTTTGTATAAAATGATCAACAAACTGTTTTAATTTTTTTTTTTTTTCACACATCATATGCGGTCAGTTTACCATAAAGCAGGCTTTCCTGTCACCTACTGTTGACACCGCTGTTGTCCTCCGGAATGGAGGTGGGGGAAAAAAAGGAAATGATTCTTAAGCCAAAGTACTTTAATTATTAATATCTGATTATTTTAAACTGTTAATGCTGACAGATGAAAGGTGTTTAGATTGAGTGCTGCTTAGAGATCTGCTTATAGTGTCAGACAGGAAATGAGTGGCAGTGCTGAATAAACAGGAGTCTGATGACCAACCTGGTGGGTGCGGCCTCGTCCTAAACCTCAGGAAGTGGGAAACGCATAGAGGAAATGAGTGTCTGAACAGGAAGCTCAGCCTGGTCGACTCCACAACACCCACTACCTCTGTCATTGTTTAGACCTCCCCTGACACATTTCAGGATTTTTTGCTCGAACAGGATATCTCAAGCAAAAGTTCATCAGTTTCTCTTTAAAAGTGTGAAACGATGAGGTCAGTTTGGTGTTCTACTTCTAGGGACATTTGTGCTTTGAATAAGGTGCATTTTTATGTATTTGTAATGCTTCTTCCATAATTATTGGCACCCTTCATAAAAAGGAACTAGTATAGTAATTATGGCATAAATTTTTTGTTTGTGGTTGTCGATTTTTTTGTTTTTTTGTAAGCAAAGATGAGGCAACATCATAATTACATGAAAAAAAAATTATGTATTTTCCCAACAGTAATGTTGCAAAAATGTCCCAAATGTGTCAAAAAATGTTTTCGCTTCTTTGTGCAGGAATGCTTTCTTTGTACTATGTAGGCTCAGTAGTATCATTTTCATGGTGCATACTTTTTACATAAAAATGTGAAAATAACATATGCCATAAATTACTTGCATCCACTCCAAGCTTTTTCATTTTTAACAACACATCAGTCATTTAGCCAAAAAGATAGTAATTTAAGTCACTAAAAGTGGAACATAAACTGCAATGCACTTTAGAAGTAAATGTAGAGATACTGTAGTACCCAAAGTTTCCAAAGAAATAAACTCAGCTCTTCAACTAAAATCTGCCTGAATTGAACACCGCTAAATAAAGTTATTTTAAAGCTTTAGAATTTCACGTTTTAGAGAAAAGAACAACAGTAAGCCACCTTTTTACTTTTTTTCCCGAGCAAATGCATCGCTTCTTTCTGCGATGGTAATCATTGAATTGAGACACTGAAGAGAATTTGTTCAAAGGGTCGTTGGAGAATGTTTAGGCCAAGAAAAGGATGTAGCAGTAATGAGTGATGGGTAAGTGTTGCTTAACATCCATAAAATAGGATATTATGAGACACATACACTATTATACAGAGCTGTCGTGATGTACCGAAATAAAATTAAAACAGGTAGAGGAGGAGGTTGACGATGCTGTAAACTGAAGGTTTTTTTTGTTATTGTTTATATCGTTTCTCATAATCTTCAACAATTTTTGTAATTATAAGGTTTTGCGGGCAACAAAACTCAACACTTTTTTTCTTGATGTAATTTGCCGCCCCTTGTGTCTTCTGTTTGAATCACTACAAAATCACAATCCAAGCATGTTCCTTCATATTTTGTATTAAAAATCAACAGACATTTTATTGATATTAAATCGCATAGTTACATTACACACACCAATACCAAAACTGTGTAAGGTGGAGTTACACGAAACGTTAAAACGAAACATTTTATTTATTTATTTATTTAATTTTTGGGGGGAGAAAAAGTGCAAAAATGCATTTAGTTTATTTTTCTATCAGACTGTTCATACACTATATTGCCAAAAGTATTCGCTCGCCTGCCTAAACATGCATATGAACTTGTGTAACATCCAATTCCTGACCCATAGGGTTTAATATTTATTACAGCTATAACAGCTTCAATTCCTCTGGGGAGGCTTTCCACAAGGTTTAGGAGTATATTTATGGGAGTCTTTGACCATTCTTCCGGAAGCACATTTGTGAGGTCAGACACTGAAGTTGGACGAGAAGGCCTGGCTTGCAGTCTCCTCTCTAATTTATCCCAAAGGTGTTCTATTTGGTTGAGGTCAGGACACTTTGCAGGCCAGTCAAGTTCTTTCACACCGAACTCGCTCGTCCATGTCTTTATGGACCTTGCTTTGTGCTCTGGTGCGAAGTCATCTTGGAACTACTGTGGGGTTGTTTTTCAGGAGTTGGGCTCGGCCCCTTACTTCCAGTGAAAGAAAGTGTTATTGCTTCATTGTACCAAGACAATTTGGACAATTCCATGCTCCCAACTTTGTGGGAACAGTTTCAGGATGGTCATCAGCTGACTCTAGATTTTATTGTCACATAATGTTGCTGAGCCTAGACCTGACAAACTGAAGCAACCCCAGATCATAAACACTGCCTCCAGAGGTTTGTACAGTGGGCACCATGCATGATGAATGTGCTTCCCTTCTAACCCTGATGCATTCATCGCGCTGGTATAGGGTCGATCTGAACTTATCAGATCACATGACCTTTTCCCATCGCTCCAAGCTCCAGCCTTTTTTTGATTAACCCTGCTAACAAGTGTTTTTCTTGTGTCTAGTCCCAAACCCATGAATTCTCATCACATTTTGCGCATAAGGATATGCTCTTACTATTATTAAACATATCTATTGTTTTTCTTGTTTATTTGTTACCAAGTCTTTAAGTGCTCTCCATTCAGGTTTTTTTCCCATCTTCCATAAGGTTAATAGTTTAGCTCTATCCTTCCAGGTGTTGAAGGGTTCTTAACCCAGTTCCAATAATTTCAAATCTCCTTAGTTGTTTTCTTTGCTTGATACACCTCAATAATTTGGCACTTCTAAAAGGGTGAGGTTTTTTTGGCCAGGTAGTATATGTTAAATTGCATTAGAGATTGAATCAAACCGAGTTGGGGATAGCATTAAGGCCATTAGAAGGTCTTGGAAGCTAATTGTAATCTGTGGTAGCAGTTCTCCACTGCCATTAATCTCCTCCTCAGCTGAGGAGAACGTTTACTGGATTGTTCAGTCGTCTTTGTTTACTACTAACAGTCATTTGTTAAAGGAACAGTGCTCTGTTTGTTATGGAGTTCTGGCTCTGCTCTTCACTCCACACAGGCACACATTTCAGCACTGACTTGCTCTCAGGCTGAACAAGCAGACCACACAGACCCCGAAATGACAAAACCATGTGTGGGCTGAAGTGCACTTCCTAGTGAGTAGGCTGAAAGATGGCTTCATTTTTACTTATGGAATCAAAGTGAAGTGGTTGTTTACTCGACATTCCACCACCAGCTAAAACCCAGCTGTAAATACGTCAAAGTTATAGAAGCTGCTCTACGTCCGGTTGTGACGTGAAAACTCCCTGTCAAAATATTGTCATAATCGCAGCGAAGCATAAAAAAAGTAAGAATTGGAAGGTCAACATGTGTGGGTGTAATGATTTACGAGAGACAATATTTGACTTCTATTTTATAGTTGTGTACGTTTATCTTGGCACAGGTATTGAGTAGAGAACGTTGGGAAAGATTAGATGACTTGCTTTCCACATTTGGGTTTATGGGAATAGTTTATCCAAAGAAAATGACCACAGTGTCCCTCTACATACAGTACCATGAGGTGTTTTTCAGGTGAAGTTTATTACTTACACTTGGCTTCAGTACCAAATGAATGACGTCTGTAGTTCAAGATGTAGAAATCTTTTTCTTTCTGTACAGTTCCACCTCTGGAATGCAGACTACATCTTCTAGCTGAGTCTCAGGCATAGTGAAACTGTGATCTGCAGAAAACAATTTCCAACTCTGATGTTATTCGGACCATTTTTATAACGCAATGGGTCATACAGTGTCCTCGGACAGGGCAAAGATGGTGACTAAAATGGTTGCAATGTGCCTAAAGTTTTTATATTGCCACTACTTTTATCCAGTCACCCACAAAAAAATTGCAGCGATCTTTGATCCTGTGACAGATTCTCTCCTCTGCTGTCTGTCTGCCCGGGCCAGAGTATAGGAGCACGTGTGATGGTACAGCAGGGCTGCGTTCAATAACAAGAGCATTTGCGGACATAAGACAATTCATCAGAATGTACGTGTTACATACTGTCAAACGTTTTGCAAGCACTCTCGTTGTTGAACGTACCGCTGCTATAGTATTACATGCTCTGCTGTACTCTCGTGTTCTGTCCATAGTGAATGTACTTGGGTACCTGTGCTGATATGTGTTTGGTTAGGTGAATGTCAAAACAACAGAAAAGATTAATTTAACACTTAATATTGAATTTCGAAGTAAACTTAAATTAGATTTCCTTTTTTTATTCTCTGTATCTTTTGAAAGACCCCAGTGCGGTGCTAACTAACAGGCTGGATATAGCTTAGCTGGCTAGCTATTCAAGGAACATCGACAACTGACAAGACAACTAAATAGCAAATAAAAAAATTCTCTACATTCTCCACATCAGATGTCATTGGTACAGAGACTAATTCGACCAGTGAAAGTTCCCAGGTATGTTCCTTCCAGCCGAACTCAGTCAGTATTCCGTCATTGTCATCATCTGTCACTACGTTTTTTGTACCGACGGCTCCAGTTTAAATCAGCATGGATCCATTTGGGGTTTCGAAGCCAAAGCCTCATAGAAAAGACCAGCCGGCTGTGAGAGCGGCACAGTGCTATACTGATTAGTAGGTTCGACGTGTTCTGAGATGTTTTTCTGTTCACCACAGTGGTCAGTTGTGATTATTCAAATGACCATATACCCAAGTGTCTTGGTCATAATCCGATCTCTTTTTTTTTTTTTTGTAACTCCTACCATTATGTGGAGACTGTTGTGTGTGAAAATCCCAAGAGTTTCTGAAATACTCAGGCCAAACTTCTATCCTATCCTGTATAAATCCTATTTTTGTCCTCATTCTGATGTTTGAAATGAAACGCTTGACCTGAGTGATTGTGCATTGTATTGTAGTACTGCTATATGATTGCCTTTATTTGTAACACATGTACCTCCACTCATTCAGGCAATGATCCAGTTAGCCAGTGAGCAATTCATTTATCTTCAATTCATCTTGGTCATGGTTTTGGTGGATCTAGAGTCTGTATCAGGAACAATGAGTACAAGATGGGAATACACACTGCATGGGTAGCCAGATTATCTTCCAGTGTAAAAGTCCTAAAGTCCTAAAGTAGGAAAGAACAAACACCACTGGCTGATTCACTCCATTTGGGGGGCAAAAAAATCACTGACCAAAAATCAGGAAGTTCTTGAAAAAATTCCAGTTTCTGTGAAGTTCATAAAGTAATTGCAAAAGCTTTCAGTCGTTTTTGAATATCTTTTGTCATCTTCCCTTTCTTCCTGTCAGCGTGGGCTGTCAGTCTCCACCAGTTTGGTAAATGATTCTGTTATCTGCCGTAAAGGCTGTTAGTGTATGAACCACAAGAGTTCTCTTAACACTGTTGACAAAAGGGCTCTGTTTACACGCTCTCATTCACATTCACTTCCCCTCATACTTGCTCTCCTCCACACTCACAATAAAGATTCCATTGTGTCTCTCCAGCAAAATTATACAGTTCTCCTGTTCACATTATACTGTTCTACACAAAACCATGAAGTGCTCATAATTCTCCAAAACACTGACTTATTCAGAGAATCTGTGTATTTTTGGCACACATTTCAATGCATCATGTGTTAAAAGGTCTGGGTCATGAGCGGGATGTTGTAACGTACGGTGTGATGGTCATACCTCATCATTTGTGGTTTAGATGACTTCCCAGTACTCTTTGGAAATGTATTAATACAAGACATAATACATTAATACATTAACAGTTGTGTAACTGCAGTTCCTTCATTTTTTTTTACGTTAAGTCTAAATATGTCAATCAACCATACCTAATTAAAGCACAGAGGTCAAATGAAGGGCATCAATTATCTCGTAGATGTATTGGGCAGCAAGTGAGCAGTCGTTTCAGTTCTAAGGATCCGACTGGGTCAGTGCATGTCTTGTGAGGTGACCTCATTATTGAACGCTTGGTACTTGCTGAAAGTGGGCCAATGAAGGACAAACAGTAAAGAACTGAGAGGCTCATCCCTGGACAAGCCACCCTGAAGTGGTGTTTGAATGCTGGCCCACAGAAGAGCTACTGTAGCACAAATTGCTGATAGATTTATTAAGTTGGCACTTACGGTATTCAAGCAGCACGGTGACTTACAGTAGTGGTTAGCACTGTCGCTTCCGGGTCCTGGGTTCGATTCCAGCGTTGGGTCTGTGTGCATGGAGTTTGCATGTTCTCCCCATGCTTGGTCGGTTTCCTCTGTGTTCTCCGGTTTCCTCTTACAGTCCAAAGACATACAGTTTAGGCTAATTGGTGTTCCCAAATTACCCGTATTACCCTTGTGTGAATGTGCATATGAATGTTGGCTGAAGGTCCTACCACGATCGTTCAAAATGGCTATAAATACAATGGTCACCATTGACCTCCACGGTTCCTAGTTGGACTACAGAGGTTCTAGATGGATGGAAGAAATAGTATGAGTGCCCATGCTGACCCCTGTACACTACTGAAAGCTCCTACAATGAGCATCAGAACTGGATCAGGGAGCAGTGGAAGAAGGTGGCCTGGTCTGATGACTCAGAAACAGAAATTCATTCTGACAGCCAAATGCATGTCATTTACCTGGGGAAAAGATGGCACCAGGATCCACTGTGTGTAGGCGACAAGCCATCAGAGGCAGAGTGATGCTGTGGACAATGTTCTGCTTGCAAACCTTGGGCTCTGGCAATTCATGTGGATGTTACTTTGACATGTACTACCTACGTAAACATTGCTGCTACACCCCTTCAAGGCAAGAGTATTCCCTTATGGCAGTGGCCTCTTTCAGCAGGATAATGGGCTCTGCCACACTGCAGAAAGTAGTGTTCACTTCCAATTATGGCCTCCAAATTCCCCAGATCGCAATCTGATCTAACATGGGATGTGCTGCAGAAACAAGTCTGATCCATGACCTCACCACTTACTGGATTGCTGCTAATGTCTTATAGCCAGATACCACAGCACATCTTCGTAGGTCTGGTGGAGTCCGTGCATTAAGAGCTCAGAGGTGGTTTGTCACCACAAGGGGGACCTACAAAGTATTAGGCACATGATTTTAATTTTATATTTTATTTCTCCATGCTACATTGTACACAGTCTTATCAGTTTATAATTTTTTGGCAGTGTTGTTTCTATTATTCATCGGATTCAAAAGTATTTGTTTAAAATATAGGCCATTTAAAAAACATTTTTACAAATAAAATACAAAATTTAGTTTAGTTTTGTGCACAGAGTTGGTCTTTTTAAATGTAACCACAATCTATAATAATTATCGCCTTAAAATTATGTGTGAATTAGAATGATTGTGTTTGGTTATGTCTGGTCTTAAAATATGGACTAGATCAAGAAATGTGTGAAACTACTGTATACCTTCAAAGTCAGCTACAGTGACAGTATTATGCAAATGGGGAAGCAGTCCATTTTGAAAATTTAAAAATCACTTTTTCCTCTTTTATGAAAGCACCGGAGTGATGATGCATACATTTATACATACATACTCAATGTACTGTACTGTAGGTATTGTTTAAGAGCATGAAGACACATCTGAAAGAAGGAATTGAGTCTCGAGGCAAAAATCCAAAGCCATTAATCCATCTGCAAATCAAGTCATTGATCAGTTAGATGAGACTTTGATAGGTATAAAAGCGAGCCATTAACCTTTAAAAATATATCAGATGTACACAGTCCAGATGAAGAAAGGCAAAGTAAAAGTAGTGAATAAATAAAAGTAATTCTGTGCTTATAAATAGAACATGTGGAATTTCCTTTTGATCATGTTTAGACATGAAAATAATAAAGTAAGTAATAATAACTAATCTTTGTACAGCAGTCCTCACACTACTATCTATTTATGTTCTTCTGTACCTTCTGTGCGTTTGAAGCAATATCCCATTCTATACTATTCGAGCATCTCTTTAGTATTGGGGTTCGGGCTCCTATACATCAGTGGTTTGTTTCCTATCTTACAGATTATGGTGCAGTTCCATATTTTTTATTATTATTTTTACACTGATGAAATTCAGCTTTAAATGGCAGCTAAACCTACTTATTTTTTTTAGCCTGACCTAATCACTTTTAAAAACCATGTTGATTTGTTTTACTTTTGTAATAATAATAAATAGTTTGAACCACTAGTGCAAAATTAAGAGGATAAAAATAGACAAATTTTATTTTATTTGTGGATGAAATATTACTTTTTAAAAAAATAAATGAGTTTTTTTCATTAATATTATTATTATTATTATTATTATTATTCATTCATTTAATGAAATTATTTTCCTACCGAGATTTTAATGCATGTTGTCAAAAATATATCATGATACTAGACGACATGGTTAATTAAATATGCATGACAATATACACCACTCAGGCATAGCATTTAAAACACAGGACATTATGATCAATATTGTGTAGGTTCCCCTTGTGCCACTGGGGTAACTCTGGCCCATCAGGGCATGCCTCCACAGACCTATTGGGGTGTGCTGGGGTATTTGGCATTAAGGTGTTAATGGCAGATCCTTCGGGTGCTATGTGTCGTGGGTGGAGCCGCCATAGAGCGGACTTGTTTGTCCGCCGCATTCCCTGGATGCACAGTCAGATTGAGATCTGGGGACTTGATAATCTATGCTATTCAGTTCACGGTGCATGCTGCATGCATGGTGGTGGTGTTGTGCCTGATCGGTGTACAGTATATATTTGCACAAAAAAAGAAAGATGGAAACCTGACAGCTAAAGTGTTGCATTTAAAAGTTCAGTGGTTGCAAAAATAAAACAGAATCTTGTCGTCAAGTCAGCTGCTTCCAATTAGAGTTCGTAATTGTTAAATTTGACATTTGATTCTTAATTACTAAAATTATTAATCTAGTAAGAGCGGTAATACGTAATGCTTAATAAGAGCGGCAAGCAGTGTTAAGAATCAGCCAGAAGAAACTTTATGCATTACATACCATTACAAACTTATGCATTACATACCAGGTGCCACTAAATGAGTCTTTGATAGCCTACAGGCTTTTTTTGATGCCATTTAAATCACTTCCCAGCATCAGCCTTACCACCCCCTCTCCTGTTTTGCATATCTTTAATATGTTTGCCTCCCTCCTAGCAATTTGTACAATTTGACTTTGTGAATATCAAGTCATTCTAAGTAAGTATTCTTTCTGTATGAATGTTAAACACAGCTCTGTGCCCCTGGCCATAATTAACCACTGTGAATCACACCGCAGAGATAATGATCAGATCTGGACTCGAGTTTAATGTGTGTGACGGAGATGTGAACCAGTTCACAAGAGGGAGAGGATGGGTGTGTGTGCATATGTCAGAGAGAGAACAAAAGTTGGCTGAAGAGAGCTGTGCTGGTGCACGTCCAGTGTTTTATCAGTTCTTGAGGCCCCAGCTGGGGCAGAGCTGACTGTAGGGCTATGGGTTTGTCCTCTGATCCTCTCTGGAGCACTTCTGGGAGAGTACTCTTATCTACCCCGATTGTTCGCCCGACACATGGGATAGCGAGATAGGACCGTTACCATGTTCAGATTTTCCATCCTTCAGAGGTGTCGCATGCTGCAACCTTTGTTTTGTTTTGTTCTTTAAACCATTGGGAATTTTACACTTTAGGTTGCCTAACCTGCTTGATTGAATTTGTTCTAAAGTATGTACATTTAATACTATTTGTTAAAGTAGATAGAATACAGTGAAATTATACAGTTTGTTCCTTATACCAAAAGTTGATCAGCCAAGACACATTGGTTTTCTGAAGTTTGCAGTTGACACAACACACCATACATAAATCATCACATACTTTTCTCAAACTGCATTGTTGCGTTTTTGAGGGTTTGACTATTTCAAACACATGTGATTACGTAGTTTGTGAAACAGCAGTCTAGTCTATAAAAATGGACAATAGGACATCAGAGTGAAAAACAGCCATCTTGAGCAAGAATCACTATAAAATTTAGATCCAGTACAGACTCTGTTAAGTTTGCCTGAAACCTAAAGGCAAGATCGTAAGCGTGAAGTGATGTGAATATTAGACAAACCAAAATACATTTATTTTTTGGGCAATTGTTTCTTCGATTTATTGGTAGGTAACGGCCAACATTTCTTGTATTGTAAGACTTCATGCCTGTCTGTTCCTGTGTCTGAGTTCATGCATCTGATGGCGTTGACACTGTATAGTAAAGGTTGGCGTAGTTGCAGTTTGTAGCTTCAGGGCTTTAACGTTGTAGCTTTGTTCAGAGCCATAAAAGAACCTGACAGATGTGTTGTAGAATGAACAAGGCTAGACTTGTGGTGTATAGTGAATCTCCTGTTGCTTCATTATGTCTTTTCAGCGGTTTTGTTATCGCAGTAGCTATATGAAAGCCTCATAACCTGTTAATTAGTAGCTTGATTGAGATTTAAGAAAAAAGAATATGTTGATTAAGGTCAATTGTTATAAGGTTACACCAGCAAAAAAAAAAAAAACTACAGCAGAACCACCAAGGACCAAAACACCACAAGAGAAATAAAACCACCACACCAGAATTTAAAAAAAAAAAAAAAAAAAAAAAAAACAGCATACAGTAGGTACCCAATTGGAATGGCTATTACCGCCGCGCTCACCGTCGTGGCAAAACGACAGCAGCCAACTAAAGGCGGCACGTGTGGTGGATAGCACCTTTGCCTTGCACCTCCAGGGTCAGAGTATGATTCCTTGCCAGGCTCAATTCCCGTCTCTGTGTGCGTGGAGTTTGTATGGAGCATTTTCTCCCCATGCTTGGTGGGTTTCCTCCGGGTACTCCGGTTTCCTCCCACGGTCCAAAGATATGCAGGTTAGGCTAACTGGCATTCCCAAATTGCCCGTAGTGCGTGCGTGTGCGTGTGTGTGTGTGCCCTGCGATGGATTGCACCCTGTCTAAGGTGTACCCTGTCTCGTGCCCTAAGCCTCCTGGGAGAGGCTCTAGGCCCCCGCAACCCTGAATACAGGATAAAGCGGTATAGAAGATGAGTGAGTGAGCATAACTAAACAAATTACATGAAAAACAATGTCACAATAGAACTGAAAATCACCACAGCAGAACTAAAATCACCACAGCAGAACTAAAATCACCACAGCAGTACTAGAAACACCACAGCAGAACTAGAAACTAGAGATGTTCCGATACCATTTTTTCCCTCCCGATACCGATTCCGAAACTTGGGCTCAGGGTATCGGCCGATACCGAGTACCGATCCGATACCTGGGTGTGTATCTGTATATACAGCTGTAGAT
>JAQQZT010000016.1:11111600-11127731 GCA_030068275.1 Clarias platycephalus | reverse complement strand
ACACCACAGCAGAACTAGAAACACCACAGCAGAACTAGAAACACCACAGCAGAACTAGAAACACCACAGCAGAACTAAAAAAAAAAAAACCTAGGGTATAACTAGAAACACCACAGCAGAACTAAAAAAAAAAAAACCTAGGGTATAACTAGAAACACCACAGCAGAACTAGAAACACCACAGCAGAACTAGAAACACCACAGCAGAAGTAAAAAAAAAATAAAACCTACGGCAGAACTAAAAACACCACAGCAGAACTAGAAACACCACAGCAGAAGTAAAAAAAAAATAAAACCTACGGCAGAACTAAAAACACCACAGCAGAACTAGAAACACCACAGCAGAACTAAAAATACCACAACCGAACTTTGTGAAAAAACAGCAAAAAAAAAAAAAAAAAAACACAGCAAAACAAAGAACACCAGAACTAAACACAGCAGAACTAATAGAACATTGCATCAACTAAAAACGTCATAAAATAACTAAAAAACACCAAAGACTCAACAGCAAAACTAAACATTACAAACTCAAAAACTCCACAGCAAAACCTAGCATACAAACAAAAAAACGAATTGAGAGACACATAAATGAAATTTGAACACATGTGCTGTCGTTTTGTTGTTGTGTTTCTAAAGCACTGTTATGTTTTTGCTTTGTTCTGATTTGTGCTTGTCTTTCTGAATTTGTTGTTTAGCTGTTCTATTTTTATTTACTGTTGTATATTTGGAGTTATGTATATGGGTATTGTATCCGAGCTAAAAACGGAGGATCTCTACTGATAACATGGTGTTTAAATGGCAGTAGTAGGCTATTGTGATGGACCGGCAGTAAATAAGCAAGAATCAGCTTTTCTTGCAGGGTGCGATATCCACGGCTGACACTTTGTTGTAGGTGCTGACTGAGGCTTTTGTTGTCTGTGGTTTGCACTTCGCCACAAGAGGAACATATATTAAACTATCTGTTTAAAGATCCTGACCAAGTGACGGTCTTAAAAGTAAGATCAATTCACTGTCTGCGGTTAGGCCAGCTCCCAGCTGCTCAGAACCAGGGATCACGTTTGATCCGTGATAAGCCGCTCTCTTGTTTCAAGTGATTTGCCCTTGTCATTGGACGTCTTCCAGTCATTTTTCATTAAAAGATTTCTGTCCCTAAACCCAAGCCTTTAAAGAGGTCTTGTGGCTGAGCTTTGATTTCAGCTTTAACCACACGTCAGCTGGATGCTAGTCACACGTGTAATTAAGAAAGCGCAGGTTTGTGCAAGCTTGCGCCCTTTGAAGGACTTCTTCTTTCTTGTGTTTGATGAGAACCTACAGCTCAGCGGTAAATCAACAGTTAGAGCTTGTATATCTAACATGGAAGCCTCTCCTTACACTTCATGCATAAACCAGAGGCTTGACAGTTTCTACACAGGCTGCGTGTGAGGACCTGTAACGCGTGTGCATGTCCAGATATGTTTCTTCTTATAGGAGACTTCACTATAGGGCTCTGACGTACATATACTGACTAGTGGAAATGATTTTGTCTGCTTTTTATTGAAATGCTATATTGAGACATTTAGCTATGTACTGTCGATAAAATGTTGTGCCAATATCTTGACAAGCATCTTACTAATCTCGCAATACATATAATACTGCATCTTACTAAATATGTTCATCTTTTTGCTGCTAGTTGAAATTGTAGTTCATTTGTCTTTTGTCATCCCATTGGTATGTACTGATATAGGTGCAACATTAAAAAGTATACAGATGCCTGGTAAAATTGTCATTAAAAATCTAGAGCTTCTTCTACCATCAATGTGATGTACAGTAACACCCAGCAAAATGATGCATGGAAAAAACAAATATAATTTTATTAATTACCCTTCGCCAATGTGTATATTTAAACAGTAAGCTGGTTGCACACTCCTGAGCTAATTCTTTGATAAAAGTACATTTTGCTTATAATACAGCACTCAGGCTTTTAGGGTACAAGTCTAACAATTCAGCACATGTTGATTTGGAAATTATATTTCATTCCTTCTTGCAAAATTCTCCAGGTCTATTAAATAGAGGGGACCTCGTGTGCACAGCACATCTCTGTTAATCCTTCCAAAAAGCTGTGAAATTTAGTTCTTTTGTTGGCTATTATGCTGGTGGGTGATATTTTTCATCACTTTCAGCCGTCAGACATGCAGATAGAATAGAATTTGCTTCTGTTTTGTCTGGAGTTCTACCTTGGACACTAGAGCTCTACTTTGGGTACGCAAGTTCTACGTTTGGTACTCGAGTTCTCTTTTGGACACTAGAGTTCTACTTTAAACATCAGAGTTCTGTTCGGGTACTCGAGGTCTACTTTGGTACTCGAGGTCTACTTTGGGCACTAGTGTTTGGTTTACTTCCCATAAAATGTTTGTCCTTCACTTACAATTTTTGAAAATTATCACACTTTGTCTTGCTTTCATTTTTTTGCATTAAAAACTGCAACGTTAAAGGGTGTGTAGACATTTTATATCCACAGTACTTGCATCCTCAATTTTTTTCAACCACATTTTTACCACTACACCCTGTGCAACCGCATCGATTTATGAACTGAACAAATTGGGCTGTTTATATAGCAGAGTGCCTAGTGATCATTAAATATCCTTGATTGGGCTTTGTGTTATGAAAATGATCTCACAATTTCCAGTGATTTTATATTTATCTTTTTAGAAATACTGTATATTAAACAGGAAATCCCCCAAATTTTTAACCCCAACAGTATCAATGATGCTTAATGACATCATGCAACTTTATATTTGTCTCAGGAAATCACCAGATATTGTAGAACATCACTACTATTGGATCTTATGTCTTTGAAAATGCGTGGTGGTAGTGGTGGGTGATAAGGAACTCGTATCTCTTTAATTTTAGGCTGAGAATCGATACACAATATATAAAACTATAATTTCTTCAAAGTGAACTAAGTGTTTAATTGCAAGTTAAAGCCACATGTAAGATGTCATAAGCACTTTTATAAAACAGACTAAGATCAAAATAAAATACAAAGACAGGGATTAAATAAAACATAAACAATGTAGGCTGTACGGCCAAAAAGAGACACCACCTGGATTAAACTAAACAAATAGCCTTCCATTAGATAATTACTGCAGTGATTAATATGTTTCGTCTGGCAACAAGTTATTTAGCCCTAATTTATGCAGTGAGTAGCTTCTCATTTCTTAAACAACCTTGTCAAAAGACATATCCTGTGGTCATGGCAAAGATATTACTCTGTTTCAGAAAAGTCAAATTATTGCCATGCATCAAGAAAATGAAGAACTGTAAAATGCATTCTTAACACCTGGAAGGATAGCGGTGAACCATGAACTTCAAGGAAGAAATGGGATCGGGAAGACATCCTGATTGTTAGGTAAAATCAAATCATTAAAAAAAACATCAGTAGAACTCAAGGCTATGTTGAATAGTAAAAGTAATTTTACATGCACAGTGCCAAGAGAGCTCAAGGGGATTGGGACTAAACAGCTGTGTAGCTGTAAGAAAACCATTTATCAGTTAAACAGAAAAAGGTTGAGCATAGAGGCAGACGAGGTGATGCACGCATCATTACTACTACCAACCGTACAAGCCTGTGGTTGCTTCTGTTGATCAGGTCTAGGTTCAGCAACATTATGTGCCTAAACAATGAGGTCAGTGGACTACCTGAGTGTAATGAATCACCAGGATTTCCATCAATGGATTTTTTTTCTTTCCTAATGGCACAGACATATTCCAAGATGACGATGCCAGGATTCATCAGGCTCATATTATGAAAGAGTGTAAGACACTATTTTCACACATGGATTGGTCACCACACCTGTCCAGACCTTAACCACACTGAGAATCTTTGGAATGTGCTGAAGAAGACTTTACGCAATGGTCCTGTCATCACTACATGACCTTGGAGAGAAATCGTGACTCTGGACGAAAATACATTTTGTGACATTGCAAAAGCTTATCACAACTATACCATGGCCCTAATCAAAACAAAAATATTATCGTATAGTTTTATGATCCCTCACCTGGGGGTCAACCCTCTCTGCGGGCTTGGGACCGATCCTTCCACCAGCCACCAGATAAATATCAATGAAGAACGTTTATGAATAATATTTTACACATCATATTCCCATCACAATTTTTTACTTTTAGCTGTTGCGCTACAGATTCTCACTAGCACTACAGCATATTATACGTTTATAAATTGTGCAGAGGTGCAGAGGAGGGAGAGCAGGGTGGGGTTGTGGTGAGAAGTTGAGAAGTGCAGACACTGGCAAGATGTGAAGCAAGAAATAGGTCATGTACTGCAACATCAAACAATATCAATAAAACTGCTATTGTCTCATCCTACAGTATATCTCAATTAAAAAATAGTGACATACCTTAAAAAGTTGATTTGTTTCCCAGCCCTATGTGGTGGACATTGGTATATTTTTAAGATTTTAATAGTAGCTTATATTGTAGTTATAAACTGTAATAAAAATGATTTTTATTATAAAGAAGGAACAAGATAATACTTATTACTGTTTTTTTTTTTTTTTTATCTATAAAAAATGAGGGTATGGTAGGGTCAGAGACACAAGTGGTCTTGTGACACATCTGTATGTTTACCTATCCACTTGTTTTGTTGTGGTGAAAAGTACAGTTCACTACGGAAGCTGTGGGTCCATGAATTGCTCCGAACTGTTTTTCTTGATATGTGAAACAGGAAGTGTGTCGCTAAGGGAGGGAATGAAGCGTCCGTCCATACTGAGAGAAAACCACAGATGTTGCTGCTACGCGCTTAGCTCAGCCACCACACCCAAGAGGAGAACTGCACTCTCTTTCCCTTCTGCTAAAGCGCTTTGCTTGGTACTTGGTGTTTATGTGAATTTGCCCTCTAAGACACGAGGAGGAGAAATGAGTTACTGTAGTGTGTATGATCAGGCCCCTGTTGGTTTTCAAGGCATGTGTCGAAGGTGGTCTGATCTGCTGTTATTTTGTGGTGTCTATTTTATTTTATGATGTCACAAATGAAACGGTAAAGAAGTCTAATGAAGGTGTAGTGGTAGAGCTGTTTAAACCTGACTTTCGTTTCTTCGTTTTTAAGCTGTGTGTGTGCTCATGTGTCTGTGTGCTCTTAGTGTTTATGGTTTGGTTTTGGCTTGTAGTGTGAGTCATGCTCCTAAGGGAGTGCAGAGATGTGAAATGGCTTTTGGAGATGTGGAAGGGAAGCAGCTGGAGGAGGTGCTGGAGAACAGAGCCAAGGGGAAAACCCAACAATTTCCCTTCTCCGTGCTGGCCAGCAGATCAAGCTATCTTATCTTCTTAAACTTCACAGCACACAGTGAGAGAGCTGTTTGAGGCTGACTTTCAGTAAAAGAAATGTCATTTATCATGTTGAGGATTATTCTTGAGGTTTCGCTCAAGGGCCTCGCTACAAAGGCAGTGACAGGATTCGAACTCACAACCGATTGGTAAACCGTAACCACTGAACCACAATCACCTTCAGCGCTACCTGTAATGAAGGCACAACAACAACAAAATATGATAATATTTTGGAAAATATGATAGCTAAAGGTTGTTGCCTTTCATTGTTTTCCTACTAAAAACGTCACACTCTGTGAACACGGAAACCGTGACAACTTCAAGATACTTTCCAGGTTTGTCTCTCTTGCTTTCATTGTTAATGCAATTCTTTTGTTTTTTTTTGCTAATAATAATATAGCAGTAAGTGGATAGTCTCAGGAAGAATCAATGACTTCCATTATAACCATATTTTATATTTTAAGACAAACGGCGTATGTGTAATGCCCTGGGATGAATTGGTGTCCCATCCTGCCTTGCACCCTTGTTCCATGGCTAGGCTGTGGTCCTGAACTGGATTAGCATTTTGGATTCATAAATGTGTGTCAAAAAACATGATTTACTTGGTCTCAGGAAGCCCACTCGCCTTTTCGTGCTTTCCTCCACTTGCCTTTTAGAGAGTGATTCTCCAAAAGAATAGCATGTTCCCAGCCAAGCTCAGCTTGCTACCTCTTAAGGCAGATGAGGAAAAAGGAAAAAGACAGAAATGTAAAAGACGTATCCACTAATTAATCCTGGCAAGATGCTGTCGAGGAATAAATAAAGTTCAGAGTTTACTTGCTTACCCTCCGCACTGCCGTTCATGAACAAATATGGCTTTTACTGTTAGATAAACTTCTGAAGAGGACCTCTCCGGACAGGTTTAAGTGTACAGCGCTAAGCATACAGAGCATCAATTCATTAGAACAGGAGAAATACTAAAACTAATGTGAAAAAACATGACTTTACAACATCACTTTGTCCTATTCAAAAACAAGAGAGGTTATTATGAGGGAACATCTGTTTATAGTTTCTATAATGTAAGTGATAATGATAACTGGTCATGAGTTTTGCTTAACTTAATATAAACTTCCTGGCCCCAAAATACGTCTGTGTTTGGATGTAAATAAGCAAAAACCTTAAACTGCTGTAGTTATCCAATCAAATCTTTTAATATATTTACATGTACACAATCTGACGAGAACTCGGAGGGTTGGGGCTAGACAGCTGTGTAGAAATAAGAAATCTACTTTAGAGCGATAGAAAAAAGGGGAGGTTGCAGCTGAATGTGCATCTGTGTAGCATCTAGATCAGAATATTAATATTCAGTAAAGGAAAAGTGGCTGTCTTGGTTTGGGAACTTGCAAATATGTACATGTCAATCTACATTATTGTGGAATATTCATAGACGCACCGACTTTTTTTGTGCATCTGGCTCATGTTCATTATTACCAACATGAAATTGTGTTATGAAGTTAAATAAAAATTTGACACCTGAGCTTTTTCCAAGTAAGTAAAGAAAATCCATGATCTCCATTGTGGTGGAATTGGAAGTCTTCCAATTGTGGAGTTTCTTAGAATTGTATGACTGTGTACCAATAAAAACATTATAAACCAGTTATTCCAGAGCACCCATTTTTGTAATAGCTTTTCCTGTTTTTTTCACCCTCATGGATAGTACAACAAAAGGCAAGGCACATCTAAGCTGATATAAGCTCTTGCAGCACTGACAAACTGACAGAGGCTGACGGTTAGAGTTAGCACTAAAGGATAGTTACATGTGTACCAGTTAAGGGCGCTCCGATCGATCGGCAACTAGTTGAAAAAACAGCCGATAATCATTTTATTTTTACTGATTAGTGTCTTTTAATTGGCCCATCACAAACATAATACATTAATACATGAATACCATGACTGGCGCGCCAGTATAACATGACCGAAATTTGTTGGGTGCAGAGATTCGAGTTGTCATTCATTGACGCATCCTTGTTCCATGTGCCGCATATTATAATGAGTGAGTATAGTGTGCATTTCAGCGTGTGTGAAAGCCCCTTGATGCTTAGTTAAGGAATGGGAAATTTGTCCCCAAACCCCCCAGCCACTGGATGCAGTGCCGGTCCCAAGCCCGGATAAAATGGGAGGGTTGCGTCAGGAAGGGCATCCGGCGTAAAACCTGTGCCAAGTTGTGGTGCGGACTGGATATTCCGCTGTGGCGACCCCTTGCCGGGAGCAGCCGAAAGACCAACAACAACAGTCGGGCATAGGCTATTCTGTTGGTTTCAGTTTTTTATAATCTATATGATGTAATAAGAGAACGAGATATGTTGCCTACTGTACGTTGCCTTCCAATAAATAATACGTTTTACATTTATTATACTTATCTTAACTATTTTGTGGCATGCTGTTTAGAATAGTTTTTTTTTACTGCTATAAATAGTAAATAAATAAACAATACTACGCACTAAATCGGAAAAAAAAATATCAGTATTGATTATGATATCGATTCTGGTATCAGTCGATTCTGACTTGTGTGTTCGAGGATCGGTGATTGGGCCCAAAAACACTGATTGGAGCACCCCTAGTATCGGTAGGTCTTTTAACTCTAGATACACTTTAAGGTCCGCTTGTATTACCTGAACATCTTCTTATACATGTACAGTCACTAACAGCTAAGAAATAGCAGCAGCACTCGTCTGAGGAATGCATCAATGCGTTCACTAAAGCGAGTGACGCTCATTGTTTTAGCTTTTCTTTTTCATAACCTTGGTAAGGGTTTATTTACTATTCTATTTCTGATCAAAAATGAAAGTCCCTCAGGCATTTTTTTCCTTTTTGGATTGTTTCATTTTGCCCAGTGCTAAAACAAATATTGATCAAACCAAAACAATCAAATTCCCCTCTGATTCAGACTTGGCAAGCGGACTAATAGGTGTCAAAGTGCCTTGAGGTTTTTAGAAAAACAACCATCCTTGGATACGTTTTAATTTTTCTAAGCTATTTGTTTAAGCCAAGCAGCCAGCTAGCTGAGCTTTGATGTGGGATTTTAATAAAGTTTCTGCTAATCAGCTTCGAAATCAAGCAAACCAAATGAAATTGATGTTTCCTTATGCATCACCTCAAACATTTTCCATCTCTATAAAACTACTATTTAATTTCCAATCTGCTTGTGGAAAGAAGATAATTGAGGCATCAGTTTGGTGATTAGAATTGGTTTCACTTGGCATGAAGCGTGATTTGTTTGGAGCACATTTGCACAATCAGTCGAATCAACAACTAATCAGTTCTAGTCCAAATGACCTTGTGCTTTAACTGTTTTGTGACAAACCTTTTAAAGCTTTCGGTCTTGTATAGGATCAAAGCGTATTCCCTTTAAAAAGGCAGATTGCTTGTAAACCCGCGTCTAATTGCAGCTTGTGTGGTCTCGGAGTCATTAAAATCGCCATGTTTACATCAGCTTAGCGATAAAAGGCAAAGCGCTCATTTTCACACTGTTTTTTATTTTCAAGTATGTAAAGCAGATGGGAGTTCGGTCTCCCCAGTTGGCCTGCAGTTAGGATAATAAATGAATCGTGTGTTCCTCTCAGCATGTGTAAGCTATTGAGAACGGGTCCAATTTGTTGTTTAGCTGCATGCTGTGTAATTGTAGCAGATAGCTTTCAGCAGTTAGGGTAGTAGAGCTGGTCAATAGTAGACATTTGACTGTAGTTGCTTATACAGTATGAGGCACAATATTGTTGAACAAAACATCACTGTTATGGCCGACCTATTATGAAGTGACCCTGGAAGGTTGGAAATCTTGGTTGGAAACATGTAGACCATTTGCGTGCTACCTTGAAAGCATCCAGCTCATTTGTATGGAAACCTCTGTGTTTTGACAAATTTATAAAACATCATTATGTGGTCCTCAGTGAAAGCTGTTCTCATTTCTGTTCAGTTTATGAAAGTAACAAATACACATGGTGGACATAAGATTGTGAATGCAGCAGAATCATAACGTTATTAATCATGCTTCTCTTTTAAAAAGAGATTCAAGATTCAAAGAACTTTATTAATCTTTAATTTAATAAAATTTAATAAAATAACTCGAGATCTTGACCTTCTGACCATGCAAAGCCCAAGAAGATGCCCCCTCAACTGGAAATTCCTACTCAGGAATTCAGGGTAGTCTCCTCAACTTAGAGTTCCTCTGAGATCAGAGAGTAAGAAAGTAGGATCTAATGCATATGTATGAGTGAGAAGCACCGGAGCAAGCACACCATGTATGTTTGTATCCCAGTCCAGATTTAGTCCCATTTAAATAACCTGCACTCTTCTGCAAATGTTTTGAAGTGTGCCTGCTCAGAAAGGCATAGGTGAGCTTGGGGATTGATTTTGGACAAGTAGACCTGGGGTGCAGTCGGCATTCCTGTTCATTCCAAAGGTGTTCAGATGGTTTGAAGTCAGAAGTCACTTAAATTTGTCTATTCCAGCCTTGGTCAAATCATGCCTTTATGGACCTCACACAGGGACATTCTCATACTGGAACAGGTTTGGTTTGGACTCTTCCAGTAAAGGAGCATTTTATATGCAACGCAAACAAAGACATTCTAGACAGTTGTGTATTTCAAACTTTGAAATAGGGGAATTAGAGAATGGGACACAAGTTGATGTGTTGGGTCTATGTCCATATAACTTTGGCCGTATAGTGTACAAATTGTTAAATTAAATTCAATTAGACATGATTCCTGGAGAAATTGTGAAGTAGGGCACTGGACAAGTCCTGGACAACAGGAGAAACCGTCAAACCAGGTCCTCCCCAGTCCACACTTTCCCCAAGATCTAAGCATTGATACACTGATAAGTTCACAGAGTGTGTAAGTGGTTAAGTTTTTAACCCATGAACCCTTATTTTTGACTCAACATGATGTCTTTTATTTTCTGAGGAGACCCAGACCAAGCGAGCTAGGAGTTCTGCTGAGACCAACAATAATAGTCTTCTTTTGCTATAAAAAAAAAAAAAAAAAATAGACAGGCTGTGGGAGGTTTAGTTCAATACCAGACACATTTGTGAAGTAACACACACGAGATTGCTACTGAAAAAAGCTTTTACTGCTTTTTAGAGTAACTACCACCATCTTGATATAATACGCTGATAAAATGGGCTTCAAATTTTCATCGGAATTCTCATTTCGACTATTTTGCGAAATGACTACCCCGAAGATTTATCCTGCTTCACTGTGCAGTAAATGCTTCCGCGGTGACCAAGTTCAAAATCATGTGACAACAATCTAACTCGATTAACAAGGAGTAAAAGATCTGAAGTTGAGTCACAATAAAATCGTAATTCTTTCATGACCTTCAATGTTGAACTGAATCCAGCTTTGAATTGTCTTTTGTTGATGAAGCACTGACAGCAGACAGCTTTGTCCCCTGCTTTCGGAAGAGGAAGCGTCTGTTAATGATAGTAAATGAAAGATAAAATTAATAAACAAATAGTTTTAAACTTATGGCAAAAAGAGTTTTTATGCTGGATACCAGCCTAAAAAACATAAAAAATGTTTAATGTGTGTGTGTGTAATGACAGAGAGAGAGACAGAAATGGGGGGGGGACAGAAAGTGTTTTTTTTGGTAGGTTTATTAATGATTAGGCTGACTCGGAATGCACTTTGTCAGTCATGGACATCCCCGCCCGCAATATTTAAAAAATAATGATAATCCGCTTAAACCCGCCCATAGTATGTTTACGGGTCCCTGCTTACTGTAATGTTTCCTCAGCAATCACAATAAACATTTTTTTATCTGCTTACAGATTTAATTGATATGGATATGAAGTGTATTAAAAAATGTAATCATCATAAAATATTTGTTCAGAAGATTATTCCACTGATAAGACATAAAATAAACTAAATATTCATTCTCCTCGAAATAAACATTTTGTGGCATCATCATGTTTTTATGGTTGGTAGACGAAGTTAATACTCATTAGTTGACCATTTCCTTTGGATTTCGTTGTTTGAAGCGCTCCTGTGTTCCTTCTCGTAAACTTTTAGACATAAATATAGAGCGCACGTGCCCAAACCTAATGAAAAATCTGTGTTCTTTCCAAGTACACCATTCATTTTAGCACATCACGTTCCTCGGCGCTCTCCGTAAAATCTCATCCGTATTGTACTTTTTCCTTTCAGTAATCATTTTACAACCAGACTAAAGCACAGCACGGTCTGCTGTGTGTCATTACACAAAAATACATCATAAACACGAAGCAGATTTTCTCCATCATGCAGATGAGCCTCTTTCTTTCTTCATCCCATTTCCGTGGGCTTTTATTTGAAATTAATGTTCCATTTGGAGATCTCCTAATGGCTTGTTCAGTTTTATTACACCCACAGCTCCGTCTGTATTTCACACATTAACACCTAAAGATCCCTTGCTTTTTATTTTTGATTATTCCGGTGAATAATTGGTTCCATCGGTTTTCATCATTTGTTTGTTTGTTTGTCCGGAAACTTATGTGATTTGTGTTTACACTCGCTCTAAGAGTTGCTAGTTTTGTATTTGTGTGTATTCAACTAAAATTTGTAAAGGTCAAATTACAGGACTTGTTACATATAAAGAAATCTAGTTTCTTCATTATTTAATGATTAATTCTTAATTTATTGCTATTAAGGCAATTTGTTTGGCTTAATAATGTTTTGTTTAGAATGATGCACCACATTACCCCTATTGAATAATGCCATGGACTCAACAAATGAGACGATCTGCATCCATTTGTGTTAAAACATTCTCTTTTCCATCATAAGATTTTTTTATACAAGTCATTCGTTTGCTGTTTAAAACAGAGATCGTAAACAGAATAAAATAAAAGGTTTGTGAGAATTCTTCACTTTATGGACAACAGTCTCTAGCTTCTCATCAGCCCCAGCACATCACATTCCCCTCATCACCTTCACCCGAGTCTCGTATGTTCCTGTGTATTTAAGTTTCCGGGTTTCGTGCATCTCTGTCAAATTCTTCCATCGTGTTTGTGCTATATTTATGCCTCATTTATGCTTTCTGTGGCTACGAGTAGTTCGTACCATTTGTCTGCACTGTGACATTTACTGCTCACACATCTGCGTGACTTTTATTGTTTCAAGTTTTGAAAAAGAGTCAGTGAGCTTTTGCATGTGTTCATTGACTCTCATGCATTATTATTTTTTTTCAGTACTCGGCTGAAATACTCACAACACCTGACATGAAATATAAAATGGTGAATTACAGCTATTTGAAGTCATTTATAATTTGTAAACCCTCCCACTTTCAAAAACCCAGACTAGCAGATGGATTGGCTTTAACTTTCTCATAGTTGTGTGTTTGTGCTTAAAAGGATGCAAAGTGCAAATTTTGTTTTATTTTCTTGCATTTTTGTGTAAATTAAATTCTTTATTCGATTTTTCTGATAGGAATTCGACTAGCAGAGATTACAAGCTGGTAATCTGATAATAGACACGTAAAATCAAAGAGAATATTCACAAAAGAAATCAAGAAAATTGATGGTTTTAGACCACAATAATTCATTAGTATGGTGTAGGGCCTCCATTTTGCGGCCAATCCAGCATCAATTCGTCTTGGGAATGATAGATACAAGTCCTGCACAGTGTCCAGAGGGATTTCGAGCCATTCTTCTTGCAGAATAGTGTCCAGGTCACTACGTGATGCTGGTAGAGGAAAATGTTTCCTGACTCGCTCCTCCAAAACACCCCAAAGTGGCTCAATAATATTTAGATCTGGTGGCTGAGCAGGCCATGGGAGATGTTCAACCTCACTTTCATGTTCATCAAACCACTCTGTCACCAGTCTTGCTGTGTGTATTGGTGCATCATCATCCTGACACATGGCACCACCTTCAGGATACAATGTTTGAACCATTGGGTGCACGTGGTCTTCCAGAATGGTTCGGTAGTCCTTGCCAGTGACACGCCCATCTAGCACAAGTATTGGTCCTAGGGAATGCCATGATATTGCAGCCCAAACCATCACTGATCCACCGCCATGCTTCACTCTGGGCATGCAACAGTCTGGGTGGTACGCTTCTTTGGGGCTTCTCCACACCGTAACTCTCCCGGATATGGGAAAGACAGTGAAGGGGCAAGGAAAAACTCCATGAGACACCATGTTCATTTGGAAGATTCTGCAATGATGTACATTAAGGTCCAAAGTGCAACACTAAATGTTTCAATTAACATGCTGTTCACTTTGTTAAGGTTGGCATCTATTCACTCATCTTAATTGTAATAGATAATACATTCATAGATATTAATAATGATAAAGGGTTAATGGAAATAAAGTGGTGGATACAAGGTTTTTTAAAGTTTTTCAATAAGTATTGGACGATGTTGCTGATAGAGAGCCACCAGGAACCACCCCCTCTCTTCAGACAGAAGAGCTGTAGCAGAATGAAATAAACGAAAAGGTCATTCAACCCACATCCATTCTTCTAGGAATAGCATGTACCTGGCGCTGCACAGCTCCACGAAGCGTACATGGCACACCTACAGGTGGAGAAAATCACTCGCAACCTCGCCTGCTGTTCATTTCCCACACCTTAGTCATTTCTTTAGCTATTTGCAAATGTTTATAGTTACAGTCAATGTTGTGGAAGGTCCTCGAGCGGAGGTAGTGCTTGTTATCCCTTACATTGTAAGTGCTAGAACAGCAATTCCCTAGTCAGGTTCTCTTTCATTCACGAAGAACGAGACAAAAACACAGTTTGTTCCGTTACCAAGAAACCGCAAAGCATTCTGCTGAAAAACTTAGGGAAGCATTTTACTTGACTGTGAGTGCTTCCACTGGGGACTTCCTCCAAAAATTTACAGAAAGCGTCACCATATCAACAATGACACACATTTGTATTTGTTTCTTTGGAGTATCCGATATAAAAGTTCCTTCGAAACAAGTTTGTCACCATGGAAGCATTCGCATATTATACCAAGAGTGTTGTTATGAACCTTCTGGAACTGCTGCTGTGTGAAATCAATCAACACCTTCCGAGCAATCAAAATATACTGTACAGCAGCACTGATACACACTACATACTACCTGAAGTGTAGCTTCCTGGATACTGTTCCACCTCATGTATTTATCTCGTCCAATTACTGACCCATGAGAGCAGGCATAATTATAGTCTATTTAATTATAATCTTCCAGGAACCAACTGAAAGCAGCGATCTAACAACCGCAAAGCGGAGGAGAATCCGGGAGGCCACACATTGTGCCCGGTTACTGTAAGAGCTGCCGATGTGTCACATTCCGAGGAAACTACGTTAACATAACCGCTGAGAAGTGTCTTGTGGTTGTGAGTAAGGAGTTGTCTCACTAACCTAATCTCACCCTTAAACAGGGAATGAAGAAGCAAAAGTTATATAAAAATATTTGTACAGCGTGTCAGCGGCATACTGGTTAACATTGTGGCCTCGCACCTCCAGGGTCGAGGGTTTGATTCCCATCTCTGGTCTGTGTGCTTGGGGTTTGGATGTTCTCCCCATGCTCGGTGGGTTTCCTCTTGGTGCTCCGGTTTCCTTCCACAGTCCACGTACATGCAGATTAGGTTAATTGGTGTTCCCAAATTGAATTGGTACCCCGTTCAGGTCCAAATCTCTTGGCTATATTGTTAAAGTAGCCAAAAGTGTAGTGTAGTCCTTCATCAAAACTGTTACAACAGTCAGTACGGTTACGTGAAAAGCGATGTCGAGCAATGGTTCTAGCACAACTTGGCTATTTAATTGGACTGCTGTTCTTGTCCCGTTACACAGGCACGGCGGACGAATTGATTAATTGTGTCCCTGATTCAGATGTTACATCACAGACCTAAACAGTCAACAAAGAAGCTAGTCACTGGCAAACGTTTAGCATGTCGAACGGTGAAACATGGACAGCTCTGTTGGGACATATGACACATGTCCCTTGTGGTTATGGTGTTATCTGAAAGCAGACCAGACCACTGCATCGTTCTGCTGCTGCTGCTACGCATTTTCCTCGATTTCTGGCTCAAAGCCCGATTGCGGGATCCGTGGAGCGCCGAGGTCGATCCGACTGGCACAGGAGTGTCAGCAGTACAGCAGTCGTGCTAGTTCGACTTTCGAGACGCTAACACAATTAGCTGAATGTTGGAAGAACACAATAGTCTACGTTTTGTGTTTCAAAAATGTACCAACGATTATAAATGTTTATTTGTCAACAGCTATAAAATCCCACACTGTTGTCAGTAGCTGGTATAGAAAAAGAATCAGCAGCTCCTGGCCAATCAGAAGTGAGAATTCAGCAGCACTGGGACGCCAAGATTTTTTTTTACTACACACTACTCATGGGGGGGGGGCCTTCACGGAATTGACTGAAGCTGAAATCTGGCAGCCCTTAGGCTTGTTGCTATAGCCAGCTGGTGTGTGTGTGTGTGTGTGTGTGTGTGTGTGTGTCTTGGTCAGCCTGCCCGGATGCCATTGCAGTCAGATCCAAAGTATGCTGAGTGTTTCTAGAGCAGGAATGCGCGGAATTTTCTAGCATCAGCGTGGCAACAGTGTGTTTGACGCTAAGCTTTGCAGTCAGTTTTGTTCGTGTGTGTGTGTGAAGTTCAGTCACAGGCCTCTCTATCACTTCCCGAAGGGAAAAAAAGCCTAGAATTCTCCTTTTTCTCTCTCACACACTTATGTGTGAAGTCCTTTTTTCTGACTTTGGCTGAAACTTCAAAGTGAGCGCTCTTCTCCGAGGCCTGTGTGTGTGTGTGTGTGTGTGTGTGTGTGTGTGTGTGTGTGTGTGTGTGTGTGTGTGTGTGTGTGTGTGT
>JAQQZT010000016.1:11092529-11111500 GCA_030068275.1 Clarias platycephalus | reverse complement strand
GTGTGTGTGTGTGTGTGTGTGTGTGTGTGTGTGTGTGTGTGTGTGTGTGTGTGTGTGTGTGTGTGTGTGTGTCATAGGGTTTTTCGGTCGGCGTTTATTAGCATGTCAATGACACTCAGCAGCTTTCGACAGCCAGGTGTGCTGTAGAAAAAACAAGATTTGCTTTTACAAAAGCAGCCACACATCAATCACACATGCAGCTTCTTCAAACTCCTGCTGCACAAACAGCTGCAGTCCGCTCTCAACTCGGACACAAAGACAAACCTCGGATTCGCGCCCGGGCACAGACACACGCACACACGCACACACGCAAAGCCTCATCTTTCAATCAGGAATTAGATGCATGAAAGACAAAACATGATTTTGCCGATTTCCAAGTTATTTATCTCCCGCTAGTTCAACATCGTCGCTGAAATTTTGTCAGCTGTTCAGTTTGTGTTTCGATCAGTGATGATCAGTACAGCGAGCTTGTAGGCTTACACACACCTTTTTCCTCTCAGGTAAAAAACTGTAACAGTCACAACTAACATTAATTTAGTGTTTTTAAATTCAAGAGCTGTTTATTAACAATCGTATTTGATTATTGACTGAAAGATTTCGAACAGGAATTCGAACGCAAAATCTTTCAAAGTTACACTGAAACCTGGTCCTGGTCACACTGACGTTTTCACTTTTAGATTTATCATAAGGAAAAAGTGGCTTATTAGTAGCTTATTTAAAAATGAATGATAATAGATTAAATCCGGCACATAACTGTTTATAACATCGCTTTTACTTTTTGATACATTTAGATTTTGCTTATGGTGCAGGTTAATATTTACGCAGAAGGAAGGAGTCTCCAGTTTTAGTGCTTTGTAGAAGTCAGTAGTTTTTCCACCGTGAGAAAGTCTTCACACTCTTTCGCACACGCTTTTAGTAACCGGACAACCCAACTGTTGCCTAAATTATTCGGTAAATCAATTATTTCAGTGCTAAATGTACCCGTGATGAGGTCGTAGGCAACTCTGCTGAAATACATAACAGCAGCATGATCTCTGATAATGACATGATTAACATTATACATGTGCAACATCACACTCAAGGTCGTGCTGTTGTACTGAATATCAGCACAGCACGACCTCGAGTGTGATATTGCTTTTATACAACAGCTTAACGAACACCATTTATTATCAAGAGTTTATGTTTTTTTTGTTCATTTAACTAGTTACAATTAAACCTTGGATTGTGTGCTTGTACTGTATATCAAATGTATGCGTGAAAGTTCAACACAGTAGCCCCCTCCCTCCTCCTGTGCATGCGCGCACAAACACACACTAATGGAAACAGTGCTCTTTCTGGAAACTTCTTTAACAAGGAACGTCTCTAATGAACACACACACACACACACACACACACACACACCATACTTCATTTCAACAGTATCTTCTTTTTATCTTGTATTGCAGATTTGGGACATGAGTGATGATGAAAGTATTTGATGGCGGCTGCACAGCCAGAAGAACCCGACGCGGATCCGCGGACACCTCGGCCAGCCTGCAAGGCATCTCTTACCAAACCACAGGTCACCCTCTCAGGCGGAGCTTAATATTATTAACAGGCATTCACTCGTAACTGTCCGGTACACGTGTTACACTCAGTAAAAACAAAAACAAAGAGTTGTTTGTGTGTGTGTGTGAGTCATGTCATCCACATCCAAGATCAAGTGTTTACTGTTCGTTTACTCAAATACTCAGTGTCGGTCACGAACAGCTAATAAATCTTATCTCTGTATTGTCTCTCCAAATAGTGCTCCTTTTAACCGATGTGTTTAAAAACAATATAATAAAAAAATGATATTAAAAAAGTTAAAGATTCCAGTGTTTAAATTGACGGCGTCTGACTTTGTGATGCATTTATACGGCAAATACAAGAACACTGACTGTTTACTTTTTATTTTAAACCGAAATGGCTTTGAAACTTAAACGGCAGAAGATCAGCAGTCAGATTTGCGATAAGGGAAAATGCCTTTCAGATTTCTGAACCACGCTAAATAGTTAAGTGGTATAAAAGTAGTTTATAGAAATAGTTAACGGTTAAAGCTAAGAAATAAGCCGATCAGCTTTAATGTAATCAGTGATATTATTATTACAGGTTGAAGCCTACGTACATGTCTGCCTGTCTTTCTGTTTTTAACTTATTAATGTAAAGAAATGTATGTGTTTTTCTTTTTTTACGGCAAGTTGTACTTCTTTCGTTGTCAGCCTAATACACTTCCTGTTCTGTAGTCGGGAAGAGAATCACAGATGAGAAATCGAAAAAGTAGATCTGATAAAAATTAAGTTTTTTCTTAAAAGGACTTAAAGTTCACTTATACCACTTCAGCTCTGCTATTTCAGCTGTGAAAATATAAACTTATCCTAGTAAAAATCTTCCGTTAAGCTTTTCAAATTAATATCTATTGATAATCTATTGTTTGTTTACATTGAGGAAGTGTCTTATTAGTAGCTTATTTTAAAGTAGATTATTAAATCCGGCATATAACATGGCTTTTACTCAGCATTTTGATTCCACTTTGATATCTACAGTAAGTGCTGAACAAAAGTTTCATTACATTCTGTCCAGCGGTCGATTTAAGACGCACCCACAGTACTCTGTCAAAACATCCAGTTTATTATCTGGCACATAACTGCTCATAACTTCATTTCTACTCAACATTTTGATGTCAAAATGCGTGATGCTGAATGCAAAATCTGGCTGGACAGACAAAATGTTCTGAGATGGATTTCGAGTTTACCAGTGTATGAAATGTAAAGATATCTTTGAAAGACTTATTTATTTATACAGTATGTATATTAATTTATTTATTTATATAGATGTGATGGAAAAGCTTATGATTTTGGTCAGGATTTCAATATATTGTGCTCAGTTGAACCAAACCATAATTTTCCATAAAGAATTAGAATTGAATTATTTGCCACATGTATCTTACAGCAGAGTGAAATGATATTTTCACATATCCCAGTTAGGAAGCAACAGTAGCAAGTAGGTGGTGCTGGAGCTTGAACACGGATCAGTAACCCAGAGACTTAACTGTTTGAGCCACCACTGCCCCAGTTATAGAGGAAATATATCTTTATAAATTTATCTTACTCTATTTGGAAGTCAAAATCCAGGAGGATCTTTGCGATAAGCAAAATCTGCTGGAATTGTAGGCCAGTTAAAATGTCCCAGTGTTCCCTCAGCTTCCTCTTTCAGCTTGTGACTGAAGCACAAAAGACAACCTCAGCTTCAGACTAACACCTGAGCCCCATCCGCTTTTACACACTTACATCTGTTCAGGTGTGAAATCTCTTGATATACAATAAGGTGTTACTACAGATGGTTAGAATAGTGTGTGTTGCAGTGTGTGTGCTAAATTGTCTACAACAGCTCTGACAGTAGTTGTGACTGTAACATAAATCCTACAGGTTTATGTTAATGCTCTAGTCATAATATTATTGTTACTATAGCAACAGCTGAAGGGTCCTAACTTTACAGCAGACGCAACATGTGATTACGAAAGAAAAAATAGAATTAACAAAGGGTGTTTTTTTTTTCTTTTTTCTTTTCTCGAAGGTGTACCTTTTGCGACGTGACAGAGAAGAGAGCAGGATGTGCATCCTGGTGAAGACATTCTAATCCATGCTAAATGAGCAGCCAGATGTTCCTGATGTTATAATTAAGACCCATATCTTGACTATAAATGTAGTCATCTTACGTGCAAACGTAAATATTCCTAACAAGAAGTAATAACATAATAATGTACTGTAATAATGTAACATTGTGAGAAAATCTGAAAGTAAATCACACTCTACTGATTGGAGCGGATTCTGTGTTTTGACAGATGTTCAGACCGATCTTGTACAAATACCGGATGAAGAAAGTAGTGTGAAATCAAACCGGTTCATGTGGGGAAAGATGTTAAAGAAAGAACAGAGTCACAGGGGTGTAAGTTTAAGAGCTCTTTATTGTTCATCAAGGCTACTTTAAGTACAAAACAATGGCCTGCCAATTGGTTTATTTAAAAAAAAAAAAAAAAAAGGCCACAAAATGAGAGTATAATACAGATTTACAAACCATTCAGAAACACACTAGCAGTGAAAGATCAAAATGTTTGTTTCTAGTGTTTATACTTTTGGAAGCGCAGATGATCTTCCTTGGATTTGCTGTTTTAATGGCAGTTAAACAAAAACGGTATAGTCAAAGTGCAGTTCCTTTTAAAGCCGACCCAAAATGTTATTCCTCTGTACCCCAAATTTAAATAAGACATGTTTGTTATACATGTGCTGCTTCTTCTTTTTTTTTACATACTGGAGCAATGAGAGTAACACACAGCTTTGAATCACAGGTAGTAATTTTTAATACTTTAAAGCTTGTAAGAAGTATAGTTACTTAAGATACACATTATGCATCAGTACTATAGAATTGAAAATTCAAAATCACAATCCCCAATAACGAAAATGAATCGACAGACTAAGTATAGCCGTAAAATGTTGTGCAAATTGTTGATTGTATGAAACTAAATTTTCCGGAGGAAACCCACCAAGCACGGGGAGAACATATAAACTTCACACACACAGACCAGAGGCGGGAATCGAACCCTTGACCCTGTCGGTGCGAGGCAACAGTGCTAACCACCACCCCGTAACGTGGAAGCCTACAGACTCCAGTTTAACATCATACACGCTGTGTCTAAATCATCACACACTCCTCTGGCTCGAATTTAAAAAACGTTTGCACTCAAACTGATGAAACACGAACGCGAGTAACTATTAACATACAATTCTTCTTTCACTTTGTGGAAATCTAAAAGCCACTGCTCTTCTAACTTGTGTCTGAAAGCCATGAACTTATTTTGACTCAGTTTACCCTCACAGCTCCAGTGCGTAACTCAAGAAGCACATTTCGGCTATCAAAGCTGGACAACATTTGGGTTCATGTGGGCAATCGCATGAATTTCACCTTCAGTGGAACTGCTCCTTTAATGATTAGTGATTTGTTTGCTTGCCTCCAGAGACGGCTAGAGAGCTCGCGTGTTCGACGCTCAGTAGCCTTCAGCAAATAATACACAAGTGGCTATAACGCAGTGTTTTCATACAATAACTGTGTTCCTGCACTTTAAACCTTTAACAGATAAGTCTACGAATGAAAAAGATCAACTTTTTTCTTCTTCAAAAAAAGCATGATTACAATAAATGACAGGGAAAACAAATTAAATAGCTACATAATCATTAACAAATTAATTGTTCCTCAAAAAATACCTACGATTCTTTTTCTCTGTACATTCACTACGCACAGCGTAATGATGGTCTTGTAGTTACCTTTTTTTTTTCTTTTTTTTTTTTTTATATTTTAAATGTGATTTACCTACATCATGTAAGGTAAATGTATGTCAAAAAGAGAAAGTGAGTTTCCTACCTATTAATACGGTAGTGAAATGTGTGAAGATTGACCTCGGTACACTTTGTTGTTCCGTCTTCGCAGTCCATGCACAAGCAGGACATGACATGACGGCCTGATGCAGCGTGTGATTTTTCTCACGTATATGTACAAGGTGAAAGAGTCTTATATGTAGAGTTATTTACTAAAACATGATATTTTGAGATCAGTAATGATGCCAGACTGGCAGCAAGCTCTCCGAATTCGTTCAATGGTTTTGCTGGGAACTGACGGAATGTAAGGACAAGCTTAAGATGAGAGAGACGTCTGTCTGAGCGTCAACTTTCTATCGATTAGTAGCTTCGCTCAAAATGGGAGCTGAAAGTGAGACCTGTACTAAGTTCCCTGCGGGAGGAATGTCTTTCACCTTGGTACAGGCTGGAGGTTTGAATAAAACAAAATGTTTAGGGGGGGGAAAAAACTGACTAAATAGCTGCAGCCAAAGTTTAACAGGTTTAAAAAAAATAAAAAAATTTTTTAAAGCATAGCTCAATATTTTCAGCAGATTGTCAGCTTTAAGCTGACCTACCTGTAGCTGCAAATGTTTCAGTCATGCAAAAAAAAAAAAAAAAACAACAAAGAAAAGAAAAGAAAAAAAAACAGCATCCTGTACCACGGATTAATATCATAAACATCCACTGTGTATATAATAATATATAATTGGCCTGTCCGGAGGCTGTCCTCTGTATCTGGCTTCTACCAAAATTGTATACTGAATAAAAAAATTATAATATGGAGTACAACTGTACCAGCAGTAAGTTTATCTAGAATTGTTACTGACAAAAATAAACTACAATCTGAGGAAAAGGTTACTAATATTACGAATGAAATGTCTACATGATAATAGATACCAGCTATTAAAACAAAAATTAGAAATCATGCAACGATAAGCAATAGTTTACCCTCAAAACCTTAGCTACTCTACTGAAACCACAGTGCTTGGAGGGGGAGGAAAAACAAAACAAATGCCCAAAATTTAACTCAACATGTTAACAGTTGTCAGCACACATGGAAGAGAGATGAAAAATATAAACAAATCCCCTTTCCCCTTCCAAAGACTCTTTATTAATGACGTAAAACTTCACCCAACCGTCATGCCAACTGTCGTTAAACAATCTGGCCAAAAGAGAGTCACTCACTCATCGTCTATACCGCTTTATCCTGTATTCAGGGTCGCGGAGGCCTGGAGCCAATCCCAGGAGACTTAGGGCATGAGGCAGGGTACACCACTGGACAGGGTGCCAATCCATCGCAGGGCACACACACATACACACACTACAGGCAATTTGTAACCACCGTGCCGCCCAAAAGAGAGTCACTTAATAGTTAATAGTGCAAAAGATTTTCTGTCAAGGTTCCACATAGAAAAACAAGGCAGCATGAGAAGGGGAGAGCTGGTGGCAGTTTCACTGATCAAAATCTCTTCTCAGGATTAGGATGTCTTGATTTAAAACAAACAAACAAAAAAGAAAATACCAAACTGCCATTTTTAACAGTATTAAGAAATTTTAGTTGAAACATAAACCCTCATGGCATCTCGCCTCTTTCCCAAATGTACACTCAGATCATCCTTGAGAAGATGTCTGGCTATGTAAAAACACTACAGGTATAAAATATGTGTGTTCAGGTGTGAAGTAAAAAAACTGGGCAATGACTTTGCATCAGAGGTTTCTTTGGTATCTGAGGCAGGTGGTTAGGATGCTAGCTGACTCTCCTCGAAACCAAAATTACATCCTTTTTCCTCATTCTTTTTCTTGTGGGCCTCCAAGCTAAACTCTTTTAAAAAATGTTGTTTTTTTTAAAGAAAACAAAAATGAGAAACCTGTCAAGTTCTGTACACGGCTATATGCTGACGTCCGAAGCGAAGCTGAATCATGCACGGTCACTTTGAGAGTGAAGCAGTTTGGGAGGAGAGCAGGATGCACAGCTGGTCCTCTGTTTCAGGAAACTAGGGATGGAGAGTGATTGATGTTGACCATGTGAGCGGTAGGTGAGGAGTCGGGGCTTCCAGTGGAGCTTCCCTTAGCTTTGATTTGGAGCCAGGTGTCTCCCAGCGCCTTGGTGAAGTGATCGTCCACTGATCCGGTGATGGACACAGAGTTGGTGACCGGCTCCGGCTCTCTGTAGTTTTTCCCAAGGCTGCGGCGGAAATGCTCCTCGATCACAGGGTCACATGCTGCATTTGCTAAAACAGGGACAAGAATGGAGATCGATTATAATGACGTGAACTTGAGACAGTTGATTATAACTGGACTAAATGAGTCTACTTCAGATTTATCATAAACGTCACATAAAGCCTCTGCGACAACCTGCAACAGCTCACACAGGTGGTGTAAGGAGTTTAAGACTTGGCCTTGAGATGACTGGAACAATTTCTATATAATTTATAAAGTTGTTCTCTTGATTTACAGGACAGGTTTAAAACCTTTGTGATACTTTCTGAATTTCTGGCATTTACAACCAAGTAGGTGTTATGCTCAAAGTCCCTGTGCTGAGAGACGAATAGAAACAAGATTTATAAATCCCTGTTGAAGTTAAGAGCGCACATGAATGGATAGCCAAGTTAATAAAATGACAAAAAAAAAAAAGAGGACAGGAAAGCTTTGCGGTTACATAAGCCCTTCTGGAGTAAATTACACTGTGTTCAGAAAAGAACTGCAGGCTCCCAACAGAGAAATGAAACCTTATTTCCCATGACCCCATGCTCACATTCTCCCAGTTTACTGGAATCTACAAATCTGTTGTAAACACCGTACCCAAGCACAATCTCTTCTTGAGCTGTTTTTAATGACCTTTGATGCACTTGGAGTTGGGGTGCAGCGTCAACATTCATCAAAGTGCTTTCCTTTCCTGCAATGGCTATGGTGGAGTTTCTTTCAAGCTCGCTTAACAAAAATACCTTGATGGAAACAGCATTTCATGAACCTCCAAAATGTGGATAATGCCACCCAGATGTCCATGTGAGGTGTACAGTTTGGCAGCGGATTAAGCAGGTAATAAAGGCTTCATAGTGTACTTACAGTTAGAAGGTCTCCTGTAGTTTGAAGGCGAGCAGCCGTTGTGAGAGACAGTGCAGTGAGAGAGGTTACAGTTACGGTTGTTCGCAGGGGCACATGTGATCACCGATGGCCGATTCTGCATACACAAATAAAAAATAAATAAAAGTCAGGTCATAACAGATACCAGCACTAGAGTTCTGTTGCATTTAGATAAAGTTACTACCCAATGATGGAGACTTCAAAACAATTATTAGTAATAATGATCAATGTCCATTTACATATGACATGTATTTATTGATCAAAAGTAGAGGTGGGAAAAATACAATACATATTTTAGCAAGTAAACAAGACAATAAATGGTTCAGTCATGGCTTTCTTGAGTAAAGTTTTATGTACCCATTGTGGGATTTACCTGCTGGCGCTCAATGGAACTGGCGCTCGGTGAGGTGGGCACCTTGGGGCTGTTTTTGGTGAGTGCGAGTGGCTGCTCCATGGCCAGGTTTGGCATGTGTGTGTAAAGGTGGGCGGCGTGCAGGCGCTCGATGGGGCTGCGGCTCCGTTCGCGAGGCTCCCTGCGGTAATCACCATTTGTGGGCTTTCCTCTGAAATGAGAAATAGGGCTCAAAATGGGCACTGCTATTAATACTGCCACTTAGGCACTGGTACTTTATTAATACTGGAAATAGTGCTTTCAGCAGGGAGTTGGCAGGCTGTGGGGGCTCATTCCAAGTTTGTATGCCACCTACTGAAATATCTTGCATACATTCACCTAAATATAACTACCTTTCCATGACCACCAAGCTCATTTCAGTTCGCTTACGGAATTAAGAGCCTGTCCTTATCAGCTCTGATTAAAGGGCCGAGTCAACTCACCGCGTTCCTTTCGTTGGTCTTTTAAAAAAAAAAAAAAAAAAAAAAAAAAAAAAGGTGCTTCTATATTTCATTCATTTTGTATCATCATAATGACTTGTTCCCAAAACAAACTTCCCTGTCCAATCCTGTTCGTGTCTTCTTTTCCTGAAAGAACTGACACGTGTGGCGTTTTGGGTTTCAGTCCTTCCAGAATGGATCATTTCACGCTGCCAACCAAAAGCTGAGGCCCAGAGAGGGGGCCGAATGACTTGTGTACACTTCACAGGAAGAGAACCTAATACCCTTCAGTGAGCACAGAGCAGGCCTAGACAACAGGACGGAAACAGGGGGAGGACACTTTGGCTTTAATTAGGTGGCAGTAGATTCAGGAAGTGCTGCTTTTAATTCAGAATTTAGGAGATTGTGGAACATTACCAATATTTGAAAGAGAGGATGTGTGTAAAATGTAAATTTATACATCAACATAAGTGTAATTGTGTGAAAACATATGGGATACTGTAAACTGTGTAATTTTAACTCCCTCGACATCTCTTTATACGCAATATATAAACAAAGCTCCAGCAGCTTTTGGTCCTGTCACATTCAGCAATGACTTCTTTAAGGGCATAGGGTCACTGCATATATAAAATGTTGGCTGTGATGTTTGAAATGGTCTGTTCCTTGGCAACTAAGCTGGCAAGAAAAGCACCTGCGAGTCCACTGTTGTGTCGGCCGGAAACGTCTTTCCCCAACAACACAAAAAAAGACAAGTGCTTTTAGTTCATGAATTAAATCTGCTTGCAAATAACACGCACACACACACACTGCCTGTCCCTATTCCACTTTAGCTTTTCTGAATGTTCCTCTAAACAGAGGCAACTATTTTTCTAAACAGAGGTTTCCAAAAACTAATTATACAGGTCACAGCAGTTCAGACTTTCCAGAGGAGCCAGAGAAATCCAGGCCTGGGCTCAAAATGCAACAGCAGAGTAAAACACAAATGCTGAGTTTCTATCTTTGGCCCTTACACCCAGGTATAAAAATAAACTGCCAAAATATTTTGGAGAAGATAAGATGCAGGTGAAATGTAGCATCTTGCATGTGTTTAAAAATAACTGACATTTATTTAAAAAAAAAATACTAATAATAAAAAAAAAAAAAAAAAAAAAAGGCCACTAGAAATATCAATTACTGCTAAAGAATAAATCAGAAAAACCTTAAAGCCTCTCCAACAATGGTTTCAAGACCCTCTTAAAGTGTAAACACACGGGGTCTTTCCAACTCACTGATGTTCTTTTCATGGGAATCTCCTGGGAGCAGACAAAACAAAAAGTACATTCAGTTGTCTCCCTTCCTTTCTGAAGTTCGAACCATGAGCACTGAATAACACAGTGTAGAGAGGATTAGAAATGCTTTTCTAAACCAAAGCTAAATCTCACCGCTTTACTGTCCTTGTCCCTCAGCAATGAAACAAGTTTGAATTGGAACGTCGTCTGAATTGATTCCTGGCTAAAATCCTCAGTCTGAAGCGATATTTCAGCCTGTCCTTTCTAAAGCAAGGCATCTCCGAATTGTTAAAAGATGGGTGTTTTTTTTTTTTTTTTAATGCCTGATTTACTAAATGAGCTCAGGCTGTTATTCTTACTGTACAATCGCACTTGTAACTCTTATTGTACAACAGTTACCATTGTGACCGGGCCAAGATATGATTTGTATTTCTCTGATGAATCCTTTCACACAGTGTGTACTTTATTAAACTTCCTTCTTCTGTTTGACTGTTTTTGTAAATTGCTCTAGATAAGAATGCCAAATGACTCAACGCAAGTCTAGTGCTATTACACACAAAGGAAAAAGCAAGGAGTCATATTTACTTCACATGACCCTTTCATCTGTTTTGATTAAGTAAGGCACAGAAAGGAGGTGGCGCTTGCCCAACTTTAATCTCTGCCAAAAAGCATGAACACAACCCAGTGTCCTCCCACAAGAAAGCCTTGGGGCCCTCTAACTTGGCAGACAATCGAGTGCAAAAGAAATAAATAACCAAGGCAAGGGGCATCACAAGAAACGTTTAGGGCCTATAAGAACTATATAATTAATCAGTCATTAGGTGAGTCTCAAAAGGTGCAAACACCAAGACTGTAGGAAGACTTCTAGGAAAGTTCTAGCATAAAAGTCAAAAACCAAACAAGAGCTGTGGTCTAAGTGTAGGCACAGCATGGCACAAAGCCAACTCTTCTTTCTTTTTTGTCTTTACAAGGTCTCGGGTTATATGCAGTATACAATTAGTGGGAATAAGTTGTGGTGTCTTAAACTGGTTATTCAAAGGCGTCCATTAATTTTAGAATCGGAGCAAAACCGCACTGCATAAAATAATCAAGTATTATCTCAGCTACAGTATTTAAACTCTTCCAAACTTCCATTTAACGCATGCTTTATTGTCACTTTAAAAACCAGCCCTTGAGTAGAAATCCAAAAGCAAGAACTCGAGCAGCCTCCTGAGGGACGTGATAATCTATAAAAATTCAGATGTAAAAAAGACTTCAGATGTTTTTATGATTCAGATGAATCTTGATCTGAGAAGATCTGTGAGCCTAGTGAGGTATTCACCAACTCAAGGTTCTCTAGAGGTGTTGTAGAGGTACGTTAGGCAAGAAAACTGAGGAGACATACAACAGTATTTTAGTAGCACAGTGGGAAGAAAAAGAAGAAGAAAATGCGTCAGTACAATCATAGGAGTGCTGTGTATTTCTTTCCTTTTTTTTGTCAGTAGAATCCCAACCCTAGAGATACAGGAAACATCTGGGACGAATCAAGACGAAGAAGGCAGAACCACAGGATACAAACACAGCCTTGCACAAAGCAGAGATCTGGAAACCAAACTCCAACTGATGTAGGCATCAGATGAACACTGTTTCCCATCAGCCATCCTGCAGTTTAACTGACAAACCTGGAATTGTCTGCTGACTGGGTACAGTAACAGTGGACTATAAAAACGGTTCAGGAGACAAAGCACTAAATCTTTACTAGTGCTGGTAGCATTATGTTAATTGGAGCTATTATGTGCCAAAGACTGATAAAAGAATACACACAACAGATATTAAGCCAAAAAGCCTGTAACAAACACTCGTAGTATTTACTGTTTTCCCGCAAATTGTGATTGATAATTTCTTTTATATGCAAGTTAAATATAACCAACACTGACTGGTTCTGCGTTTCATTAGATCATACACTGTCAGATTTCATAAACTACTTGGCCAAGCTACTGCATGACCACATTTTCTGCTGTAGAATTTGTTCCTTTACCTTCACAAAAAGTTAAAACTGATTTATGCTGTCAGTCCCTCAGTGTGCGTACACCATGCCGAAATCGGCAGCTAACAATGATTTCATCAACCCAAACCACTATGGTGCTGGCTCTTCTCCACTCCCCATTTGGCTGGCTCCAGAGCATGAGAAATACTCGCTCTGAAATTTCCCAGCAGGCAGCTGAGGGCTTCCACGGCTCAGTCCTGGCTCAGAGAAAAAACCTTTATGACAGCACGCTTCACTGCTACACAGAACCGTTTTTTTTTTTTTTTAAACGAACTTAAGGTTAAAGCTAATTTTCATGCCTTCTTTCATTTCTATTCTGCTAAAAACATCCAAAACATTAGATCACTATTATATTTAAAAACTACATTTCAGGTTCATTGGCTTTAATCGCATTAAAGGCTCTTTATAAGACGCTTGTTATGAAACTAATCCTGAACCAGATATAACACACACACAGAGTTTGTGGGCTGGAGGCTATGTTTTAAGTGGACTGCACTATGATTGAGGGACTTTTCCCTGCAGCGGAGGGACAGGCCAGAGCAGGCTTCCAGTACACAGTGGGTCCACAGGATAAGGGCGCCTTTGTTTTCAGCTCGGCAGTGAAAATGAGAAAATGGCCCCCGTCTGACTTTACTTTCAGCAATTCTGCAAAGAGATCTGCTCTGTATATCCCCCCTGACTTTTGAATTCTACATGACAATTAATATTTTAACCATTTTTCCTGCAATGTCTCCTCAGTGTGGTTGGATAATGTGGACTATTACTGAATTACAAAACAGAAAAAAAAAATAATAATAATAATAACAACAACATTATACAGGAAGAAAATTAGATATCGGACTGTCCAGAACAAATAAAACCAGTCTAATAAGGGTTTAAAATAGAAAGTGCATAAAACTTATGCAAAAAAGGGTGAACAAAAGAAGCTAGTTAGGAAAGGAGACAGCGTTGTCCGCCCGCCCCCCCCCCAACCCTAACTCTTGCTTTGCCTTGCTGTTGGGCTTGCCCTTCCTCCTAGCACACAATAACAGAAACCTGAGCTGCCTTCCTTGTTGCCTCAAGCCCACGGTGTCAGGTGTCAGAGACATACTACTCATAAATAAGGAGACTGTGAAAGAATATGGCCCGCAGAAAAAAGGTGAAATTCTCAAACTTGAAAGGGCACACAGAAATGAATTTACATTAACATTGTCACAAACTAGATTAGCAGTAAAAATTTCTACAGAACTGATATAAACAAGTTTGAGAATCCTACCTACTTTTTCTTTTATACTCGGTCAGCAAGAGAGACCACAAGAAACAGAAGCAGTGTTCAGAACGTAGAACAATGCTCCTTTCAGAACTTTTGAAACAGCGACAAATCATATTTATTCATAAGCCACCGTGGCTTTGCTGAGATGTGCAGTTTTGCACACGTGCTTCATGCTCGAGCTAAAAAAAGGACTATGGCAGAAAAATATCCTGCCATATTTCAAACTCACTTAAGGTGCGCATCAACAGGGACTATTTTTTGCTGGGTATAAATAAAAAAATTTTTTTTCTTTTTCTTTTCAGCCTGGGCATTATATTGGCGTTTTTGGCAAACTCTAATATAATGGGAAGAGCCTTGCATGTCTGAAACCTAAGTTTTGTTTATTTTGGTTTATACAATCAGGAAATCATGAACTATAAGGTTATTAATGGGGTTGGTATCAGTCCTGAGCCTGAGTAACAGCAGCATACAAGAATAAAAAGATAAAATAAAAAAAACGATTTTCTCCAGCATGAGCACGGCGGTTAATTCTGCTTCAAATTTTATCTATGCACTCACTGTAAAGAACATGAGTTATCTATATGCACAATGCCTAAACTGAAACTGTTTTGAAAAGTGCATGCAGAAATATTTAGGCATGCTGAGAATGCACCAACTGTGAGACCCTTAAGTGTTTCTGTTGTTCTCCTTCTCACACTTGTGCCCTAGATTGTGGCACACAGATCTGCCTCGCACCACAGCGCGTTATTTGACACTAAACCGTCATGTCTTGTGTCTCATGACTGGATGTTGCTGTTCCAAAGCTGAGCAGAAATGTGAGGAATGTGTGTGTGCTGCACCACAACAGAACAGAGACACGCCACAAATGGGCCACGTGTTCCACTTATGCGTCTAGAATGAGAGGAATTCAAAAGCAGCAGCAGCAGTGATGCCATCCTTCAGTCCTTTCCCAAGCTGCTTTTCTTTTAACTTGCCCGCTTTTTTTTTTTTTTTTTTTTTTTTTGGTGAGGATGTTACGTGCATGGCTCTCGACTACTTTTACACAAGTTTTTTTTTTTTTTTTTTACTACTTCTAACATGAAGAGTTGTCCCTGAGAACAACATCGGCAACATTAAACACCGGAAGATCAAAAACATTTACTAGTCTAGAAAATCCAGAAGACTAGTAACTCAAAGCATGACTTTAGGTTGGTGGGTAGCAGTTTTTGAAATTTGAATGCTAGGAAGTATTTATTACAGCCGGAAGACTTCAGAACACGATGTGTGAGTGTAAACTAGTGTGTGCAAGCACTGAGAAAAATCATAGGTACTATCACAAGGTTTCACGTACAGGTGTGTAGCGAACAGGCGGCTCATCTTGGCCATGTGCTCATTGTTGGGGTCCATGCTGTCATCGTTCAGGTCAATGCTGTGTTTCCGTTTGCTGGGGCTGATGGGAGGAGGAGCTGTCCTGTGGTTATTGACTGAAGAAGATACAGGCTGCATTCTGGACTCTCCACGCAGCGCTGCCTCGCCTGCACACACAAAACACACAACATACCTGCTATTAATACGGCACAATCAGGGGGGTTTTGGGTAAATGCTCAGAAAAATCCTTAAATTCTTATACTCTGGAAAAACTTATTGTCTACTGTAAGACTGATGTTGGCCTCAATTTTTTTTTTTAACAAATAAATAAATAGAAGCTTCCTGGGTGGCACATCAAAGTTGTTCTTTTGATCTGAACTCGACCACCAGGGTGAAGATCAGCATAACATAATATATATATATAATATAATATGCTTATTAAAAAAATAAAAATTTAAAGCATCTTCGATTTTAGATCTGAACAGCGACAGAGCTGAATTACTGGCATTTCACAGGCATCTCGGAGGAAAGCTGCCGAGACCCAGGGCTGCATATTTACAGCACAGTGTGTGGGAGGAGAGCAGGAAAATTACAACTGGCAGTGTGGAGCAACTGGGACTTTCCACTTGGGATGAGGTTAGCTCAACTCAGAATCAACTTTTTATGAGATTTACTGAGCAAAATCCAAGTTCAACAGGCCTATTCTGAGAAACCCTTGGTCTTAGATAGCAGTCTGCTATTTCCCCCTCATTTTTCTGCTCTTTGCTGAGCTCTGATGTGTATCGTTCAAATGATGCATAATCAAAAAACATTCTCCAGACTTTTCTACCGTAAGTAGTTGAGGGCAAAATAAATAAATAAATCTGCATCATGCAGAGGTGCACCACAAGGCCTCTCCCACAACGAGTGCCCTATTTTCCTGACTGGCATGTTTCGGCTCGTCTGTCCCTGCTCCATGGCAACAGGAATGACATCATTGTTTTTTTGGCAGAAGTCAGGAGTGGGTAATAGAGAAAAGACAGCGAGCTCATATGAGGCTTAGAGAGACCCTTGACACATGATAGCTTATTTGCATTCGCCTCCAGAGAGGCTTTCAATAGGAGGTGGGGAGCTGGGCGGTGTCACGGGCTATTGTGATATTGCAGAACGATCCATTAAGACCGAATTACAGTTTACAATTTGACTCATGGGTGAGGGAACAGAAAAGAAGACATTTCACCCATTTTCAAGTACGTGATGGTGGTCTTTGAAAAAGCCAGGTTTAGACTGTAGGGTCTTCTAGTCTTTATAATAAAAAAGAATGATCATGACAGGATCTCCCATTTGGAAGTACCGATCAAGAAGCTGAGAGTGTTTCATTAAATTTGCTCAAAAAATCTATTGACCAAATTTAATGAGTTATACTCCAACTTCTTGTTTTGTGAATAAACTAGGCTTTTATTCATCTCTACCAAGCATTATACAGTAATCTGCGCTGGGAGTCATAAAATATCCCTATCAGTGTCAGAAGAGATGCGTTCAACCTCTGATCTGCTGAAAGGCGCTCATTAGGAGCACAAATGATCAAAGCCAAGCACTTCTAAGGACTTCAAACATCAGGTCAGGATGGGATTTTGTTACACAAGTGATCCAACCAGCCCCCACCATCACAGTTACCACACACCTACACACACACGCACAGCTTTAGAAAGTAGAAAAAGAGTTAAGCCTTCTCTTGGTGAACATAGTGAGAGGGAACAGAGACACCTTGAGTTCTGAAACATTACTGGGTGGGTCTGCAGAGGGGGTGACGTCTAACTCCTTGATCATACTATAAAAGTTTCTAGATAATATTTCCCCTTTGCCTGAAATCTGACCTGCCCTCACAGCCAGGCCACTGCTACCCATTGACACAACCAACAACAATCAAAGGCCTTTATGTCTGAAATGAAGACCTGGAGTGAGTGCAAAAATGGGAGTCCTGGCAGGGGTGGGTCGTGCGTATCACCTGTTAGCTTTGTCGCCTTTGTTCAGCAGAAAAAGTGACAGTCAGCAATTCAGTCTGAGACAATTGGGCTTTGGTGAGCATAAGCTCTGCTTGCTGGCATACAACCCTAGCACACTGTATCTGCATGAATTAAATCTGCAGGGTTGCAGCCATTAAATCATAAAACCAAAAGTCTCGATCCTACAAAAAGGATTGAGATATAGCCCTTTCTCAGACACTACACTTTAATTATGCTCTAAATTACTTCATAACTTTATCTTATCTCAGCAAAAAATAAACAGATGCCTATGGGAATATATTAACCTCTGCATTAATAAACTACAAGTAGCATTAACAAGTACCACCTTTAAATGAAAGAAAAACATCTACAACAAGTAAACAAACAATTACACCATCAACTAATGTTTAATTCTATTTGTAAGTTAAATTAAACCCACAGTTGTGTTGCTCTGCCATTTGACTTGCAAAAAGTTTAAACAAATCAGTTACAAGAGCTCGTTGCGCTGAACTTAAACCCAAGATCGAACCCTGATAATTTATTACACACGTGTAATACCTTCACACTAATCATTACTAGTGTGCCGCTGCACCTTGCAATTGTGTGTATATTACCACTGTACACGTGCCTACTCAGTCATTGTGATTTTTACAGACACCATAAACACAAGTGTACCTTTCATTTACAGATACCATTAGCTTTTCCAGCTTAGCTTGTCAGCCAGCTGCACATTATGTCAGAAGTGCTTATTCCTATTAAAAACCAATAACTTGTCAGAATACTGACAAGCCTGGCAGGTCTCATCACAATCAATCAGCTTGTGCGCTACTGAAGCCTTGAGCAACTGCCATCTTTTTTACAGTGCTAAATTTGCCTTACAATCAGTTCATATTCGCATTAAATACTAAATCTAGAATCTATACATTGTTTAAAAAATAAATTCTGGCAGATAGCTAATGCTGATTATTCGGGCTGCGGGGCAAGAAGTTTCACGTGCCATACTGACTTAAGACGTGCAATAACACAAACACACAGGAAATCTAGTTTTTCTTTCATTGACATTTCAGTGGAACAGATTAAGCAGTGCTAGTTTATGAATGCTGAACAAGCCAATGGACACATCGACATGCACTTCCAGTTCTTGGTGCACGCTAAGTCCTATCCTATTTTAAGGGATGATGCAGTGCTCTGGGTGCACTGGAAGCTACAGTATGTATAGCTGTGAGCTCTGGTGATTCTTTGGAGTGCAACAAAAATAGCTGGAAAGTCTGCCATGCTGCAGCAAGTGAAAAGGGCCATGACTGTGTATTTACATCCCCTGTCACTGGGTCACGTGGTGCACCAACTTTACACACCATGCAAAGCTGTTGTTCGAGCTGGACCCAGTGAACAGAATCTACATTCACGATCCAGCCTCTTATTTGAGTAGCTAGACGTCTCATAGAGATATCTCAAAACAAGGATGAGTCATCAGCCAAGGAAGAAGCAGAAGCAGTTTCTTAATCATGAAGGCAATTAAAGTTGTTAAGACGCTATAAAACACAAACCAAACCAGTACTATCAAATACACCTACCAAGTTTATGTTGAGCTGACACACTTAGTTAAAGTGACTTACAAAGTGTGTCATGTTTCAATGCATCACAGAGCTTAGGATGAAGATTATTTTACAAGTGACCTGAAGTTTCTCTATTACCCCTTTTCCACTGCTCTGGTTCCCGTGCCGGTTCCCAATTTTGGAACCAGTGCCGCGCTTTTCCACAGAAGAA
>JAQQZT010000016.1:11049716-11078882 GCA_030068275.1 Clarias platycephalus | reverse complement strand
ATCTAACATTAGCACAATATAACAAAATCAAATTAGGTCTGTTACACATCCAATCAAATATGGCCAAAGTAAAAAAAGGGGGAAAACCTCAGCAATTCCCAGTTTAAATAAAATGACATTATGTAAAACAGTTTCTTTGTGTTTTATTTATGCATTTTCAGATACAAATTGCTATATTGTGATATATATCGTTATCGAGGTAGAAAATTGCTTCTACCATGATAGAAGATTTTGGTTATATCGCCCACCCCTATGTACAACTATATGACTGTTGTATTAACAAACTTTGATAGCTTCATGAGGTCAGGTGCTCCACTGCTGTGCTTCATGCCATCTTGAAATGATGTCATCTGTGGTTATGCATGTACACAGGCACAACAACTTTTTTGATGCAAAACATTTTCAGAAACCATCACTATAAGGGTTACTAAAGTTACTATAAGGGTTACTAAAGTTTCTAAACTGAAATAGCAAAGCCATAGGCAACCTCACCACCTGTAGTGTTCATAAAGCTGGTTAAAATAATTTTGGCTACACACAGACGCCTTTACAGATTACTAAATAATGATTCAGAAACACCAAAAATTATTCACTTTTGGAGTGAATTAGCCTCGTGTCTGAGTGCAATTTTTACCCTGCATTATCATTTCGTTCCTTAGCACTTTTTGTTTAATGTCTGTTTTATGTCTCTGAAAACATAAGTCTGCTGGAATACAAGGAAAATGCGCCCAATTAGTAATATGCTGAAGGAACAAAAATTGTAATCTTCCAACCGCTTTTATTTTCAATTCTCAAAACATCAGATTGATGAAAACAAGCTGCTTGGAGCAAAAATATCTACTTTTAGTATATTTATTATTAACCCTTCTCAACAACAATCATAGTAAGATAGTCACATCACTCTACTACATATCGTTTCTGCCACTCAAAAGTCTAGACAACAACCACTGTTATTCTTTATTCAATCTTCGAGTTTTCTTGACAAGCTGTCCTGAGAATATCAATAATCTTTTTAATAGACTGAAAATAATCTATGAATCATGTGCCTGCTATTCTCCTTTCACCTTTCAACCTCTGACCTTTCCCGCCAAGACCATAAGGCCATGGTTTAGTAGTGATCCCCTAAAATGTCCACACAAAAGCGCCAGCTTGAAGACGTTCAATAATCTGACTGAGCATGTTAATGATTACTTGTTAACGATTAATTGGTGTTTAGATTTCCACCAATTAAAACATTGTTACCCGATACGGTTTGTTTTGAAGCCTGTTTGTTTTTGAAGTATTTTTTCAATATTATCTGAATCGAGGGAGCAAACATTCAGAGTCCGAGTTAAAGAATTGACATTAACCTTATTCACATGTACAAGCAGCAGGACAGTGAGTGAGCATGGTGCTAACCTGGACCTGTCTCTAAGCTAAGATTATCTTAGCAATCCTTACTAGCTAAGCTCCGTACATGTTTGCTTATAACTTATTTTAATTATTGGGTCTCCACAAATCCTTTGCTCATTGTTGAAGAAAATTTGAGGCTCCTTCTGAGGTCTTCAACATCTTTGTCTTGAGCACTCACTAAATGTTCCATGTGTAAAAACTAAACATCAAATTCTATTTCATCATGGAACAAACGTGACTCATGCCTTCATCCTGTGAACCTCCTGGCAACCTTGTTACATCACATGCATATTAACTTGCGACAAGCCAAAACATAAGAAGCTTAACACAGCACAGAAGCGAGACATGAGACTTGCACACACCTCTCACAAAAGACATGGTGAGCAATTACTGACACGTCCGTCCCCCAGGAGCTGCCGGCATGTTGGGGCAGTCCGCTGAGACGATGACAAAGAACATGCATCGGCCTTATTTGAAGAAGGTGGAAAAAAATGTCCCAGGGGCCCAAAGGTCAACTTCCTGTTTGGGTCTAGGCAACAGGTGCTTGTTGAAGCAAAGCTCTGGCCAAAAAAAAAAAAAAATGCCCTGTAAAGGCACGGCGTTCTGGTTCTGTAAGTAGCTGGGTGATCCCCAGTGACTCATCATTCTACCCAGCTAAATGATAAGCTAGCTAACCTGTAAGATCTACCAGAAAGACAGTTAGCAACAGGGTCAAACACTTTCCACCGTTCAACAGCATAAACTGTGGCATGTTCGACAACACTTCACCAGAGCTTCATGTGCACAGTTGTATGGAGGGTGTGTGGCCGCCACAAATAAATCAGTGAATGGAAAACACTGTGAATTGTGCTGCTGGAACTGTTTAAGTAAAACTTAAACTGAGGGTGAAAATGTGCATCCGCTTATTGATAAATAATGATTTAACGATTATAGAAATACATGTTATATCGTAACTATCAGTTAATAAATATGCGAAATCAGACTTCCATAAACCTGATTTTGAGGTAGTAGGTTGATGGTGCATCCAAATTCCTGATAAACTAACAGCCTCCTGCTTCTTCTTCGGTTACTTTAGAGGCTAAAGCTGGTCTAGACCAGTGGTTCCGTTGGGAGCATGATTAAGTTAAACCCATTGCGCTGGGAAAACCCTAAACTGTTCAGGACAGCAGCTTAGAGGGACCAGAGTTCGGAACCACTGGTTCATTTTAGAAAATGTGAATGAAAATGGGATGCGAGAAAGAGCAAACATACATGTGCACACAACAATAACTACACAGCAATCCCTAATCCACCAAATCCACTTCCTACAAAGCATGTTTACAAAATTCCCCATCACCCCACTTCCTGGGACACTGACACTAAGTAATGATATTAGGGACTCAAACACTGGTGGTGTACTCGTATGCCCCAGAAAAAGAACTCTAAAACAGGTATCCTATCAAACGGGTACCCTATCAATATCAATATATTATTTTATGTAAAATAACTCGTACACACAATGCAAGCATAGCACATCGTCTAGCCAAAACACCTTCAATTATTTTTTTCTTTTTTGAGGGTGTGAACCTGAACTAATAAAAAACTCGTTGTTGATGATGAAACATTTGATGTCTTCTGAGGTCTTGAGCATCTTTGTCTTGATCAACCAAATTTTATTCCCTCATGGAATAAATGTGCCTCATGCCTCTATTCTATGAACTTCCTGGCAACCTTGTTACATCACATTTATATTAACTTGTGACAAGCCAAAACATAAGAAGCTTAACACAGCACAGCAGTGAGACATGCGAGACATCTCACAAAAGAAATGGTGAGCAATTACAGACACATCTGTCCCCCAGGAGCTGCCCACGTGTTGGGGTTGGGGCAGTCCGCTGAGACGATGACAAAAGAACATGCACTGGTCTTTCTTGAAGAAGGTGGGAAAAAAGTCTCAGAGGCACAAAGGTCAACTTCCTGTTTGGGTCTAGGCAACAGGTGCTGGTAGAAGCAGTGTCCTGGCGCAAAAAAAAAAAAAAAAAACCCGCTCTGTAAAGGCATTGTTTAACCCACCTCCTGTTGGCAAGAAGCCCTCAGTGCTGAAGGTGAAACCCGAGCCAGGAGCTCTGCTGTGTCAACATTGAGCAGATGCATGGTTCTCCTTCTGTTGGCTATAAAGCAATAAGCGTTTCAAGAATTATTTTTTGTAGTGCAGCGAGTTGAAGAATACAGAAAATGTGTTCTCTCCATTTGTGTATATGCCAACGTTTAAAAAAAAAAAAAAAAAAAAAAACAGAAGACTCATGAGCAGAGAGAGGACTTTTCAATACCCTTAGGGATCACTACAAATCTTTAAATGATACTTTAAATTGCTAGCTAGTAAAGTTGAGGAGCAGGTTGTTTAGAAATAATTATGGCAGATGACACTCTAGACATACGGTCTGCTCCACTCCACAGAGTGCATGTAGAATCCTTGGCTTTCATGAACTAAACTGGTTGGATATAAGCCATGCTGTATGCAAACAGTATCATCCGGACATGTATTACACTGGTAATAAGAATAACAATTTGCTAGCAGCCAAAAACGAATGCTAGACGGGAGTTTAAACAGGAGTTTTAACTAGCAGTTTAGATTAAGTAAAGTTTTCATTTAAATAAAACTATACAGCTTTAGAGGTATGACAACTAGGAAATAGCCAACAAACCTGTGATATTTCACATTCTCAATCATCTAGAGATCATGAGTTGGAATGCTATCAGATTCCATCACCATCCGTGGTCGTGGAGTCTAAAGGCGTTTCCACATTAGGCACGATTTTGCTTTGTACCATGCCCAAAAATGATTGCTCCCCAACTGACCAGCGTTCACATTCGAGCACACATTTAATATGCTCTCTGTTCTCGGGTACACTTGCATATTTTTCACTCTCAGATAGAGTACGTGGCACCTAGTTGGTTTGTGAGCAGCCATTAAACACAAGAAAAGAAGAGACGAGGAAGTAAACTTTCATACTATACCTAATAATACTGGTTTTTCGGGAAAAGTGTGAGGAGTAATGCCCTTTGGCGTGCCTTCCTACTTTATCAGCTGTGGATTAGTAGGTCAGTCAATGAGATTGGCGCGTGCTACACGCACAATGAGATTTTAGAGGAGTCAGATGATACTGATGCTGTCACGTCTAAACAGAAATCTTCTTCTGGAACGGAGAGGGCAGTTAGTGTGTGCACAGTTGCATATCTGATGTAAAACAACAGTAGTTTGAAAAGATGGGTTTAGGGGTCTCAGGGGAAGCTAGTGTTAGTCCTCCACTTCTCTTTCTGATAAGAGACCTCACCATAAATAAAAATAACTTGGAAAAAAACTACCTAATATTACTTAGTGAAGTCTCCAGCATAACCTCCACCGGATTCCAAAAGAACTCGTTACTACAAACTGGTTTAAGGCAGTTGATTATCATCAGTAAATACAATCTGCCCATGTTCTGTTGCCTTTAATGGTTTTCAGTCATGGGTGGAGTAAAACCCGAGTAGCTCGAGGGATTTTTGCAGTCATTTTCCAAGTCACCACCTGACTTGCATCAAAACAGCGTAACCAGTCAGAAACCGCTCCTTCCAGCCAGCTGTGTGTTCTCGCTGAATGTTGTTTCACAGCCATAGATCAGAGCCAAAAGTGAATTTGAGTGAGTCAAGGCCTCTCCCTCGAAGTGTTCCAGCAAGCGAGAGCATTCCTAAGATTTGTCTTCAAAGAAACAAGAGGGAAGAGCTTCAGTTGGGCTCAGCGCACTATTGTGAAAACAGGTCAAGCACATTGTATGAGGACAAAAGAAGGACGCACAAGCACAACAAGACTGACATCACATCAGCTCAAAACAAAAACTCAGCAGGGGGACTGTGGGGGGGTGAAAACGTCCACTCTCTGGCAACTTCTAGAAGACCAATAGTCAGTGAAGCAACTGGGGCGAAAATCTATCCGGTCCTGACTCGGTTTCCTCTCTGTGTATATTTAAGGCTTGTTTAAGGATTATTTTACCTTTGGGAGCTGAGGCTTTTTTTTTCATGTCAGTGATTTTTGTTTTAAACAGATTGTGCATGCACACATCTGGAAAGATATGTTCTATGTCAAGGTCACCTGACCAGCTAATTAATCAGGCACAATGCAAGCTGTTATAAAATAGTATATGAAACATGCATGCAATTTTTTGTGACATGGACATCCCACCTGTGTGTGATCTATATCCCAAAATTCAACCCATCCCAAAATTCTTCAGTCATATTCTATTTAAAGCCCAGATTTTTTTTTACAGTAATATAATCAATATATTTAACTTGTATGAAAACTGTCTGAGGTTATTTCTGTGTTGTTTCTGTGTTATTTCTCCATCTTTGCATACTCAAACCTTATTGAAAGGAAATTAATTACAGTTGTAGCGTTTGGTTTATGCTTGAAATCATGTCCTTTTTTTCCATCACTAGCTTGTGTACACACAATCTCAATAATCCTAAATGCCTGTTGAGCAGGATTTGTGTCAGACTTAATCTAGGAAGGAATTTATTTGAGTGGAGAAAATGCACAGTGATTATGGAGAGATTGTTGGCTGCCGAGTGAATGAATTATTGTGCAGACTGTCTGGAGATCTGTGTGTTCTAGTTCAGATTTTAATCATGTTAGAACACTGACTTAAATAAATAAATAAATAAATAAATATCTTCCTGTTCCCTGGTATACAATGTTGATTCTCTCACTTTTCTGTAGTTTCTAGCTAGGAAACTTCTAACCTAGTCTAACATTTATGTCATATTTTAGTATTTTCTTTACCATGAGGAAAATCATGTGAGAACACTGACTTTAAATAAATAAATAAATATCTTCCTGTTCCCTGAGGAAAAGAATAAGGGATTCTGCATGACCCTGGTGTGATATGATTTTGATGTGCCTTCCTGTACTAATAATCCAAAAGCAACATTATGCAAACAGAGGAGCAGGCATTTCTGCACTGCTTGTGAGTAAATGTTGGGGTAAAAGAAAGCATGAGAGTGCAAACATGAGTAAGTGCAAACAGTAATATAGCCTACTGAGTAAACTGTTAAAACCAGTGTTATAAACCAGTGTTATAACTATGATTTTTTTAAAAACTTTCCTTTCCTCCCTAAAAATGTAAATACAACATCAAGCCATTGATTCATTTATTCATTCATTCATTAACCAGTTTGCAGTTGATTTGCAGTCCATACCAGAAAGACTGGTTGTGCATTTATATAGATTATCCTTGAATTAGACCAAATACATCCATTGAATGCACTGAATATACATGGAAGGTTCAAGTCAAGCCGTGACTTGTAATGAAATCTCTCGTGAATGAAGGTACAAAACTAATTGACATCTACAGAAGACTTCAAGCACAGTATGATGATGAGACTCCTTTGATGATGTTTCATTTGAATGGTGCAAACATTTTTAAGAAGTATGCCGTATGTCCATGAATGACAGCAATGGCCAAGGTGGCTTGGAACAGTCAGTGAGTGGAGCGTTTATCCTTGAAAATTTACATAACTTGTCGCCAAGTTGTACAAGAGAGGAACTGTACACACAATTGTTCTCAAATGCCACTTGCAAATTACAGGAACTCGACTGAGAGTTATTGCCACATCCCCTGTGCAGTCCTGACCTCACTCTAAGCCATTTCCACATGTGTGGGACATTAAAGAAGTTCCTGGGAGGCCAGCATTTCAGATGTGAAGCAGACAGTCAGATCAAACTTTCTACCATCATGGTATCCAAGCACTAGTGAAACGCTGTGTATAAGTGCATTAGTGTAGCAGGGGATTATATAGAGAAATAAAGGGAGCTTTTTTTACACTCATAACTATGTCCTATTTTTCGGCACAATCAAAACACCCCTCGTATCGTATCAGTATTGCAAAACAGTAACAAAATATAAAAAATACTAAATAATGCATAACATCAACTTATAAAATCGTTCCATGGGTGCATGACATTATGGCACTTCCTCATTCAAACGCTAAATTCTGATGAATGCTAAATGTTGTGCTGAAGCAGAACTTACGTTTTTCATCATCAGCGTGCACTAAAGATGCTGCTCTTGACAAAACATCCAAAGGCGTTTCCATCCTCTGCGAGATGTCCCTGCTGGAAAATCTCTGATTCAGACAAATCTCTGAATCCCCATGCGTGGAAATACAGCTGGAGGAGAAAAAAAAATCTCAAATTTGAGCAATTTTTTCTTCATCTGGCCCACTTTCTTTATCAACCATGCTACAGTACACAGTCATGCAAGACGTAAACAGACCCCCATAGTTTTTTGATAAAATGTATGCCACAAAATGTGTTATTAGTTAATTAAGCTATTAATAAAGCTATTAATACACTGCTAAGGCTTTGTTGACTTTTACTTTTGGGGGCTTTAAAAGTGACATCTCATCAGGACAACAACTGAAATGGTGGCTGTCATGTAGAACCAAAGTTATTTTAAATATGTAATTTTTTTACTGTACCGGAATATCGGAATGACCTAACAATGTAGAACTCACAAAGCATGCATATTATTATTTTTGGTTACAGAAACAAATGACAACAACCATAAAAACATGTTTGTGTGATCTTATGTATCTATGCTATTTCTTTGCCTATGTGACTTTTGTTTGTATAGTAGGTTAAAATGAAATAAAATTCAGTTCATTATATTGCCTAGGTTTTGCTAAAATAAAGGATATGTCACTCTATATTGCACAATCCTGAGCCCTATATATGCTCATTAAAGAAACAGCGAAACAAAAACAAACGGCTGAAATACATTAAAATATAGAGTTACACTATGATTCTGTTAATGGTAGAAATAGGGATTTCAAGAATTCTAGCCATTTGTCCACAGGACACAGTGGCCAACAATCTGGGCTCATTGAAAATGTCTAGAACTTTCACTTCGAATCACGCTTAAACATAATATTCCAGTCTGAAAAGAAGGAATCAATAGTAGCTCCTTAATAATAATGGCAACATATTTTGGTGAACACAATTCATCAAATTTGGAAACTATTAATACTATCTAATACTTAATTTAGAATCAGTTGTTTGGTTAATAATGATTTCTACATTTATTCAGGAAAACCTTGAGATTTCTCATCGCTCGCTTTCTTCCACACACACTTCACATTCCTAAAATACCGCCGCAGTGGCTATTTACACTGCAAAGGGAACATAATGGAGCAAAACTACCCCGGGATTGCTTTCGCTATTATCAACAAACTCGTTTTTTTGGCATATGCAGACATTAGTCACCGTTTATCATATGTTGTTCCTCCTTCCAGTTACAGGATTTAAACGGACATGTTTTTTTCACTCGCTCACGCGATGCACGAGCAAAGATTTTTAACTGCCCAATTTGATTTTCATTGAAACGTAATTACTATTATTACTATTTTAAATTCGTAGCGAAAATAAAAGACGTGTTGTGAAATAAAGAACAGTTAAAATATACATAATTCTCTCATTTTAGTATTTAATCCCCTGGTTCACTGAGGAGTCTCGAGCGCTTTACATGTAAACAAACTTCGTTTAACGTCTAACTCAACTACATACCACTACGTTTGGAGCGCCACTTTGGAATTGTCCGAGACCACGAAAAGTGCTGATAATGTATATTAAAAAAATAATAATAAGCCGAAAAAACATCCACTAGTGGTTTAAACTCCGGAAAGTACAGCGCTGAGAGTTTCCAGAAGCTTCCGTGTAGAACCCCAGCGGTTGCTCGGCGCGAGCGCTCTGGAAGAATGCTAGGAATGAGGGAATTCTCTTCCTGGCAGGTGGCGCGAGCTGACATTTCTGATTGGCTGATCCCGGCCCAATGAGATCAGCATATATTATGCAAATCAACTGATTACATCATATCCTAGTAACAGGTAGCCAGAGAGGTCACGTGTGTGTGTTGAGACGCTTACTGCTGCTTCAGAACTAGACAATAGCAATGTCGTTGTTCACTGGCAATTTTACTTCAGAAATTCCAGTAACATTTGTAATGAAATGTCACATATCGTTTGTGGATATTCTGAGGAAACATCATAAAATTTCTGTCAATGTTGTCAGCATTTACACTAAATGTTGTAACAAACCAATAATAAACACACACTGCAGAACATGTACAGTACTCATTCATATACAACATTTAGCCAATCAGGCAATCGTGTGTCAGTAATGCAGTGCATAACATCATCCTAGTACACATCAAATGCTTTGTTAAATGCTTTAGCATTTTAGAAAATGTAGATATAGGATTTTCATACATGAACACATTGCAGTCCATAAATATTTGGAAGAATCCATTTCTTTTTTAATATGTTTGCCTCTGTACACCAACACAGTGGAACTAAAATTAAGCAATCAAGATAGGAATAAAGTGTAGACTTTCAGCTTTTATTTTGAAGGGTTTAAAAAATATTCCATCAACCTTTTAAGAATTTTAACCATTTACAAAACAATTCCTCCATATCAAAATAAATGCCATATCAAAGTGCTCAAGTAGTATGCAACTGACGCATTAGTAGTTTGATGGTCAGTTGTGGGCTGTTTTTCAGTTATTTCATGACAAATCAAGGAGACGAAAAAATCTGGCATTGATTCCAAGTATGTATTTAATTTGCATCATAGGAACTCTTAATATCCAGTCAAACCATTTTTAATGATCAAGATTAAACAATGCCTTAAAAAAACTTCCAAACAAACTGACCAATCTTGAAACAATATTTATTTACACCAGAATAGTTGGAAGAGAGGAATATAGAGAATGTATATGTATGGATAATTATTATTTTATTTTTATTAAAAAGTTGTGGTATTGTTAATATAAAGATTTGTGTTCATGTATCATTTGTTTGCTTTTCACTGATTAAAAGAAAGGTAAATGAGAGGCTAATATAATGTAGGGAATACCAGTAGCTTACCTTTAGTGATTACTTGAACTAACAACTATGAATGGATAACCGATTAAGTAATCATTCTTTTAAAATATTATTTAAAAAATTGCAAAAACTTTGCAAGCAAAAATGTCTTAGCATGTTATTTTGCCATATTGGAAACTTGTAATTTATGCTATAAAAAAAATAAAAAACTGAAAAATGTGACCTGCAATAATTATATGCATGTTCTCCATAAGACACCACACAAGTCCAGGGTCTGAGCCACTGAAAAATTACTCATGTAAATATTGTGAGCACATCTGTGTAAAGAGTGGTTGCATATGTTCATGTTTGTGTCTCCCTCTCTTCTTAATCATGATACCTGAAATACCAAGATGCCATTTTAAAGCCACCATAAAAGCCCTTAATACATTTTTAAAAGAATTACAATATTAGTAATATTTAAAATATATTCTTCAAATATTGTCTTTTTATCTCTCAGATTGTTTTACTCAAGACACTTTACAACTTCAGATATTTTTCTTGAAATATCATACATGATTGTATGATATGACATTTTTTTATGTTTAAATTGTGACCCTAAAACACCATGCAAATAAACTCCATCAGCACCTCACAATGAATATTGGTGAAATATTTATTACAATACATATTTAAATATTTAGTTAATAATCAAATGTTCCCTTGTGTCCTCTAATGGTCAAAAACATAAGTTAGTAACATTTTGAAATAAATGTAATCATTTTCTATAAAGCTTAGTTTAATGTTTGTTCATATGTAACGTTTATATTTTTAATTTAATCTATTTTACTTTTATTTTCATTTTCTTTGTTTTTCATGAACAAAATAAAATTAAATAAATATATTAGGTGGTCTATATCCTGGATGGAGTGACAACCAATCACAGAGCAAAAGAACACACAAACTCACACGCCCAATCATAGACTTTGGGCGAATTAGAAGTTGAAATTTTAATTCCTGAAGGGAACCCACCAATCATGGAAGAAAGAAGAGAAAAAAAAAGAAAAAAAGAAATCTCACACACAGGACTGGAGATGAAATTTGAATACCCAACCCCGTTGGTGCGAGTCTAAGCCACGGTGGCTTTTTAATAAATTTATGCCATCAAATCTCACTCAACATCGCTCCACATCCCTTAAACAACAGAGGACTGAAGGTTCATTAATCCATTCATTCTTTTTTATAGTAAGCACTTTATCTTGGACAGGAACGTTGTGAATCCTATGCAAAGAATACTGGGTGAGAATATGAGATATGTGCACGCACACACGCACAGGCAATTTAGAGGGTGGTGTCTATCCACTTACTGGCATATTGTAATACTGCTCAGGACTTAAGTAGGATCCTTGGTTCTATGATGAGGCTAGAGTGCTAGAGTTTTGTTCATTCATTTTTTATTTATTTTTTTAAACATTGTTTGATGATTACTTGCAATTAATGTACAGTGAAAATTAAAATGAAACACAGGACCGTGTAGGATTTATTATGGTAATCATAAATACGTTCATTTAAATATATCCAGAGTGGTCTGGCATTAGGTTTGGACAAGATCATGTGGTAAAATAATATAAAAAAATGCGAGCATTCATCTCTCACTTTTTAAAGAAATCACTATGCCTTCTTCCTCCAGCCTTTGAGCATCTTCCGCAGCTTCTTCAAACTATATGACACTGTTTTCCTGAGTCCTTTACAAAAAAGTCCAAAATTTTAATTAGACTTGTACAGTACTAGCTTAATAAGCCGCAAATTTCACATATGCAATAACACAGCAATTAAAAGCTTTACCTGCTGTAGCAATTCCCTTGGCACTTTGACTTATGCTGGAGGTTTTCACTATCATGGAGATCCCTATAAAGACAAACAAGTAGTTGTATACATGATTACAATTCGTATTACAGATTTATGTTCATACACATATTCTAATATGTCATGGTTTCTACTGTAACATCTCATTCACAAGTTAGATGACCGTAATAATCTGTGTAAAAAAAAAAAAACTACAAAAATGTGGTGTTATTTCACTGAAAAACGCATATAAAACAGTGTTATAGTGAAGTTTTATATAAAGAAAAGATTTATATAAAGTCTCCTGTGTCAGTATCAGGAGAGTCTCCAGGATATGGGAGAAACTCACACACCCAGTCATGCACTACAGGCAATTTGGAAACACCAACTGGCCTAGGATGCATGTCTTTAGACTGAGGGGGAAACACAATACTTGGAGGAAACCCAGCATGCACAAGAAAACTCTGCATATGCAGACCGGAGGCAAGAAACCCTCAAACCCTTCACCCGGAGGTGCTAAGTCAGGGTTCTTCAACTCCAGTCCAGGAAGGGCAGTTTGTAATCCACCAACATGTAAACACACCCACTGAACCTAATTAACAGATTAGTTGAATCAGCTGTGTTTGCACAGAAGAGTCACCAGACTGTGGTGGACGCTTGACCTCCAGGTCTGGAGGTGAATATCCCTGCACATACAGTACAGTAGCTGCTGTGCTGCCATGTTATACATTAATGAATAAGAAAATCTAAAACTGTCTTTGTTTTTGCTCTTAAGTTTAACAGGTGAGTTTACAGGTTTTTAAATGTTCTCAGACACTCCTACTATTCTCTTGCTAGACTAACAACAAAGAGAAAATAGGGTGAGGTTTCTGAAAAACCTTGTCCTGGCTCACCAAACCGGCTTGCTTAGTCACGGACATGTGGCAAAGTGGTTTATCTGGTTAAAATACAGTGGGTCTTTACCAAGACAAAAAATAGCAAAATTATCTGCAAAGACAAGATGTAGACATCTTCTAATTATATGAACATGGACGTATGTATTGTTATATTGTCTTTTGCAAAATATAAACAAATTGGCCTAAATACTAATGAATCGATAGACTTGTACACTGCAGTTAAAAAAAAAAAAAAAAAAAAAAGTGGTAAAGGATATTCCACAAGGAAGCATGAAAATCCACTTCGGGTTTGTAAAGGTAATGTGTGCTTTAAATTCTATACTACAGTATTTATTTTCTGTACTACATACATAAACCAAGGGGCAACCTCAAGCCCATGCTAAAATGCTAAAACTTGCAGTTCGTCAAATGTCCACTGGGAGCTGCCTCCAATACTGAGTCAATCCCCATAGACCCACATATTAAAAAAACAACAGTACAACAGAAATAAACAGGTTTGCAGCGCGGTGAAATAAAACGGTTCATCTCCATAGCTACATTTCCCATTCATGACAACTGTAAAGGGGGGAATTTTTATGTAACTCATCAGTTAAATTAAGTCAAAATTATATTAAGCTACATTAAACTGCAATGCAGGTGTCAAACTGTTACCTATCTGTTATGCCTGCTATCAATTTAGCTAACCAGCTAACTGGAATTGTTGTAGTTTGACTTACCACAAGAAATGTTGGAGATGCCATGAGACAAAGTGTAGGGTATGAATGATGGAGTTTGATCAAATGCGAAGTAATGTTAACATAAATTAATATTAGCCACCTTTTAACTAAGCTACTGTACCTAGCTTGTGGTAACTGAGGTAAGTAGGCATGTTACAACTAACAGGCTACTGTTAGCTCCGCCCATTTTCCCATTTTTGGGAGCCAATAACTGCACTACTGTACTGTAACAGTAAAGCCTATACATACAGTATGGCATTAGGTAATTCATTAACAATAACAGTCAGTTGTTATTTTAAAACAGGAAGATCAGCTGTTCTGGAATAGTTCTCACAAGAACAGTATTGTCAAGAGCATTTTTAAAATCCATCAAGCACCACGATGAAACTGGCTCTCATGAAGACCTTCCCAGGAAAGCAAGACCAAAACCTACCTCTGCTGTAGAGGAGACGTTCAATTAGAGTTACCAGCCTCAGAAATCACCAATTAACAAACAGCACCTCAGATTAGAGCCGTTATGAAGGCTTTACTGAGCATAAGTAAAAGATGCATCTTAATATCTAAAAACTCTTCAAAGAAGATTATTGTATATTTTGGATTCCTCCAGCATTGTTTTACAATGTAGAAAGAAAAAAAAAAAAAATCAGTAAAGACCATGGGATTAGGTGGTGTGTCCAACCTTTTGACTGGTAGTGTGTGTAAAGTATTTCTATACATTTTATATTCAACAAACAAAAGTATTTTTGGTCGGCAAGTTAGATTAGATTTAGGTGTAGTGTCGGGTTATTTAGCTGCATTGACAGTTCTTGTGAGGAAGTTCCACAGACAGAACTGTGTTACACATATGTGTGTGTGTGTGTGTGTGTGTGTGTGTGTGCACGCGCGCGCATGTGTGTACATGTGCATGCACATCTCAACATTAGCAAAAGCACAGCTGGCTGATGATAAAACAAGTCACGGAGCTCATTAAATTTGACTCATGCGACATTTGAATTGCTTTTGATTTATGGCAATGTAACACCTGCACAGTGTAAAGACACTTAGAACAACATCTGCCCCATCTCTATCTCTCCGAGTTAATCCCTCCATCCTGGCAGTGATGTCAGCATCAAGGGAAAAGCAGGATGTTGGTGACAAGACACTGTAGTTTTGTATGTTTATTTTTACAGAAATAACCACACCCACTCACTCTTTCACCTTAACTTCTCCTTTCCTCCCATTTGTCCTCTTCTGCCTCCTTCACCATCACTCACTCTCTTTTCCACACCTCTCTCCCCCTCATGTTTTTTCTTCTGCCACATTTTCCATCCTTACTTTCTTTTTTTCATGCACTGATTTCATCCTTTGTCTCACAGGTTTTCCCTTCCTTCCCTCTTTTTCTTTCTCTCTCGTTTTACTCGGTCATCTCCTCATCTTACTCCTCTCTATATATACACACGCGCGCACACATTCACTATGCCAGTGGAGTCTGAATGAATACAGTTTATTAAGATGTGAAACACAATCAAGAATAAAATTAAGCAATATCGCGCAAGAGGGAGTGCTGTATTGCTGGATATAGCACATCTGTAATGCGGTTGTAGGCACTAGATAATACATTTATACAACAGTTCCACAAACACCATTCATTATCAACAGATTATAATTTGTTTCTTTATTTAATTAGTTATTTTGCTCCACCGACACACATCCTTTCGTGACTGTCAGAGCCTGTGAACGACAGTTAGCGATCTACCGTTAGTATAATAACCAAGGGTTGAAAAGTTAAGAATAAAGGTGATTTATAGTCCTATAAATCTCTTTATAGTTTCTCTTTATAGCTTCACTTATTCTGCTTTATCAGCTATTACCTCTGTTAACGTCCGGGTTCCTGGGTTGAATACCAAATAATGAGAAATGGAAAGCTAGTGCACTAGGGTTTACAATCTCGCCACACAAACGAAGTAGTGTCACTGATCAGCGACTGAAGAGCAATTTGTAATGCAGCCTTGTTTTAGGAGCTAGTTAACTTTGTAGCCATAAATAAAAGATTTTAATCGACCTCGAAGCAATTATTAAGTGGACAAAGTGTTGTTATTAAGATGACATGACGAGCTTTCTTTCTGAGCGTGCTTCTCTGATTGGTTTTGAATGAGGTTTTGCCAGGCAGTTGCTCTCCTCACTATAACAAACCGTACCGACCTACTTTCACCCATGCTGCGACCGACGGTTACTGTAATTAACGGTTATTAGAATACCTAGAACATGGAGTCATGCATGTAGTTAGACGTCCCAGTGCTGTTACCGTCCATTATCACCACTCATGGAATGCCTCGTCCATTCAGCACCGACAGATTGCTTAGTCGGAAATAACTGCTATATAATTAAGGTTTGTACAAGCATGGCTAGGATTTGTGCACTTTAGTGGACAGTAACTGCAAGTGAATGTAATTTGTTACTTCAGTATTTGCATTTTGGGGGACTTTTTACTTTTACTCCACTACATTTTAAAGTAAAATATTGCTTTTTTTACTCCACTATATTATTTCTATGACATCTGTCATTTCTTCTTATTGAGTGGAAAAAAACACCAATCAGGGTACAGTGCACGCTTTATTTCAGTTGATTTACTTTGACCTGTTGGTTAAACCTATCAGAGGTAAATAATATAATGAATACAGAACAATTTGTATTATGAGATCAGTGCAACAGCCTACAATACAGAGCACCTGGAAAAATGACTGGAAAAAGTCTTGATTTTGTCAAGTTGTGGAACAAAAGAAAGAATCCTTCTGTTCTTGTTCCTGTAAAAATCTGAGCAAAAATCAGTATTTTTGTGCTAGTGACAATTTTCTTTACTGAGTAATCTAATGATAGCTTGCAGCAGCGAAATCGTTCATTGTGCAAGTGTATTAAATAAATTAATCAGTCTACTATAATTGTCATGTATCGGTCAGATAGTAAGCTAAATAATCGGTACCCCTTAATGATGTAACATTACGTTACATCATGTTATGATGGTTCACATTCAGATTTACAAGTGATTTTTATCCAAGTCTAATGGAGATACATCTGCCCTTTGAAACAGCAGGCATGCGCACATCGATACATCTTTGCTTGAGCCACCCAGGTTAAAATACAGTACATGATGAGTTTATGAGGCACTTATTCATTTTAAACAATGTATACAATTTTAGTAAAAATGTGTGTGGGGTTTGGTCTGGAGGACAGCAAGCAGTTAGTCTACAGTATTTGTTGAGGTCTACCTGTTCTCTTTCACATCGTATGACCACGTATCAGATATGTATCTAATCCAGGACCACATACAAAAATTATTTAAATCAGATTTAAAAATTTTAAAAATCAGATTTGTGCATTTCGAAATTAAGTCACTTCAGACTTATTAGGTAAATGAAGCCAAAGCGTTACTACACTCCAACAAATTCAACAACAAAAATAGTTCATTTAAAGTATCCATTTTCATTAGCTAACTATCTTTGTGTTCAAAATTTACCAAATGACTGCTCTCAGATTGTGGGATTCACTGTCTTAACATTAATTGTTAACACTTTTGACTAGTTTTGCATGCAGCCGATTAGAGCTCTACTTTAACCAACTGCGATTACTATTTCCATAAATGCAGCTTCCACAAAACGTCAAAACATCCAGTGTCTCAGTATATCTACTATACACCAAACACACGAAAAAGGAAAATTTGGCTGTTCTCAAATCCTGTTTTTTCAGATCCACTTAGATTTCCATAGTAATAAATGACTCACCTGCATGTTGACTTCTCATGATAATGTTTATCAGAGTCAGACTAATTTAATGACCTGATGTTAACTGATCTGTGCCGAGGGTGACATCACAGCCTTTTCAAGTCTAATCATGAAAGAGATAGGGCCATAATAAATCACACTGCTTCTACTTTTGATACTTGAGTAAATTTTAAAATGCGGAACCTTTTGTACATTTACTCAAGTAGAATTGTGACTGAAACACTATTGAAGCAGTAGTATTTTATCTCTACGTTTGCTCAGTGGTAGGTCTCTTGCCTGCCATGCGGAAGGCCAAGATTCGATTCCCAGCCAATGCCCAAACCCCAGCCACTGGATGCAGTGTCGGACCCAAGCCCGGATAAAATGGGAGAGTTTTATTCAGGAAGGGCATCTGGAATAAAACCCGTGCCAAGCTTGTGTGTGGATCCGCTGTGGTGACCCCTTGGCGGGAGCAGCCGAAAGACTAACAACGACAAACTGGATTTGTGTACTTCATCCACCACTACTGTATTTACCCAAAGATTTTTTCTATATAATGTGACGCAAGCAAAATTTATTAAAAAAGAAATGATAAAAAAAATTTAAAAAAAAACTTTAGAAAGGTGCAATGCTAATTTTCAGTTCTATTCTTAAAAAGAAAAAAAAGGACAAAGATATTGGGTCCACATCGAGTTAATGTTATGTTTTCATGTACTACAACTCCTCTGACATTTCCCACACAGATTAAATCTGAATGGCTTATGAGCTACTAAGTCCACCGTACATCTCGGTTACCTTGCTGTACAAACAGACCACAGTCAGGGTCATGGGCGAGCTGCAGCAAGATCTCCTCCACATCTTGGTTCTTCCCTGGAGGATCCGCCAGCCGTGTGATCTGCTGCTGCAGGGTGCGAGGCAGAGCCATCAGCTGGGTAAACTGGCCTTCTGGACTCTTATCCACCTACCGGAAAACAAGTTCAATACCCACAAAAACATACATTTTTATAAATCTATATACATCATTATAAGTCAAAGAACATGTTTACAACTGTTAGTGGAGCGAGCTTGTTGTATTCATTAGAGCTGCTTTAATAAAAAAAGAAAGAAAGAAACATCTGACCAATCAGAATCAAACACTGGGGTACAAATAACTGAAATCATTTATTCAAATCAAAGACTTGATTTATGAGACAAAGCCTCCACGCTTTGGCAGAAACCTAAAAACTTTTCAGAGCTTTATCCTGGTGCCTCCTCTTGACAATGTTTTAAGCAATCCTGCATGTTCTTGGCAACCTAACGCCTGGCATGTTTAAGCAGCTCTAATGCTCTTCATATCAGGCAATTTGATTTGGCACAGACTTGTGAACAGTCAACACCACACTTAGTTATAACTCAAGTCTTTCGAAGTCTACAAGGCAGATACACACGGCAATGGCAGAGCTGTCTAAACAAGTCCCTGTCCATCAGATTCTACGTAATGGAGGGCAAAATAAGATCTAAAGTGTGAGGCCAAAAAAAAAAAAAAAAAAAGGAGCCAGCAACTTAAGTGAAGATTCAGAGTTATCGGAGTTTGTATTATTGTAAGAGAATTAGGCTAGTTAAACAGGTTAGGAAAAAAAAAATAAAAAAAAAATAATGCTACGTTTCAAAGAGTCAAGAATTAAACTTTAAGAAAGGTGCGATGCATCATTCACCAAATCTGAACAACATATAGACCACACACCCTTCACTTCACTGAATCTGACAGGCACAGAGACCACACCTCTTTGACTGAGACTGACAGGCATAGAGACCACACCTCCTTCTCTGAATTTGGCAAGCAGAGACCACACCACACTGAGCAATTAAAAATAATGATAAATCTTCACAAAATGACAGTCTAACATAAATGTGAAAATGATTTGCCTCAAAATAAGTTAAATATTTATTCAGTATAGTAGTACTCATCTCAAGATGTTATTTGATCACTAGCTCCCCTGGTGGACAAAAACTACAAAGAAAGCCTTATAAGCTGATTCCAGTCTCACCTCCAGCCTCCCTTGCTGTGGCTTGTAAACCACCTGCGGGCATTCTTGCAAAATGTTATTATACAGAATCTGAAAGTGCTTCATGTTGTCCTTCACGATGTTGGAAACTTTGGCTTTATCTTCACCGATCACCATCCTGAAATCCCCTACAAGACATCACATAATCACAGAATTAAACAGACATGATGCTACAATTCCTGTACACACCTGACACAGGTCCTAATGAATCTAACCTTGTTGCTCAAGCACTAAAATGATATGAGCATGCTAGCTGTAATACAACTCCAAACTGAGATCTTAAAAAGTGATTGAATTCTCATTCGAGAAACTGAAGCAAAAACTGCGGTCTGATTTAGCTGATTAATAAATGGGTTATTTTGGTCACCGGAGTAGGAAAGTCCAGCGATGTTGAGGAAAAGCTCTTCCTCTGAGAAACTTTCTGGAAGCATGAGGAAGGAAGCGATCACTGCACTCTTTAGATTCGCCACCAGAGCCGTCCGCAGCTTGGCGTGCTCCTTCTGCACCAGTATACGCACCTGAGGAAAACGGGACATGGTAAAGAAGACTGATTATATACGTGTAGGATTCAGACGCATCAGAAAATGATAAACTACTGAGATCCCTGCTGAAAAATCAAGCTCTGACTGATCATCTAGCTTCCACCAAAATGCAGCAGCAAAGCTGTCATCATGATCAACATTGCACTATTTTGTTTAAAGATGTATTTGGCTTATCGGATTTCTTTGATCCTTTTAGATCTTAAAGCATATGTAAAATAAGACGCAGAATTTGGGGTGGGGGCAATTTAAAAGGTATAAATGGTGGCACGGTGGCATTGCGATAGCACTGTTGCCTTGCATCTCCAGGTCCTGGGTTCAATTCCGGCATTGGGTCTGTGTGCATGGATTGTGCATGTTCTCCACGTGCTTGTTGGGGTTCCTCCAGGTTCTGCAGTTTCCTCCCACAGTCCAAAGACATGCAAGGTTATTCCCAAATTGCCTGTGGTGCGCGAATGTTGACCGGAGTGTGTGACCTGTAGTGTGTGAATGCTGACAAATGTGTGACCTAGAGTGTGTGAATGCTGACTGGAGTGTGTGACCTAGAGTGTGTGAATGCTGACAAGATGGGAATAAATACAATGGTCACCATTGGACTCCAAGGTACCTAGTTGTCACAGTGGTCACAGGGACAACTGGAGTGGGCTCAGAGTCATCTCGGCCTTGGATCTTCATTCATGGATGAACTTCCTTCATTAAATGTTTGTACCATTCAAATGTTCTACTGCAACTAAGAGCCTCATCACCGCATTGTGCATGATGTCTCCTTCACAAGAAAGTCACAGTTTGACTTGACCATCCCTTGTATGATGCAGACACATAAAAATTACATTTTGTGTGTTTCAAAATGTGCATAAAACCGATGGCAAACTTAATTTATGCATATTAAAAAAATAATCAAACTTTCAAACTGTTTGTTACTACTTTACCTCCCTTCATTGCTGACTCCGTTACTATTCACAAACATTTTACAATTATTTTGTTCAATTTTGCAACACAGTTCTTTATCATGTTATACAAATTGCTTAAATATCTGTAATCATTTTAACATTCCACCTTTAAACCTAGTCTATATTTATCGCGATTCTTTTTGATGTAAAATGTACTGCAAGTCAAATACATCTTCAAAAAAATTTTTAAAACTTGGATAAACAATATAGTTTTCATGATCCAGCTTGGTCTGGGTTTCTTTATCTACTTTTATTATTAAACTTAGCAAGGATTTCAACCATAACCCTATTGAAATTAAACTGGGAAATCCTTACAGGTTTGTGCAGTCTGCCTGCTATATACATAGTTTTCCAGTGAAGCAAGTCGTCAATCAGGGTGTCAGTGCTGATGATGCCATACTTGATCAGCTGCGGGGGGAGACAAAAAAAACATTTTAACACAGTTTTAGACTATAACTAACTAAAGAGACCGGATCGGATCGTGCCGGTCCTCACCTGTGTTAATCTTTAAGTGCTGAATGGGTGTGCAGATGCATCAGTGTAACACTCAGGACAACAACACACATAAGCACATCAGGATTTCTGAGCAGAAAACAATGAAATGAAGAAAGCCTTTAAAATGACTTACTAACCCTTTCCTCCCAGGGCACTAGGGTGTTGTAGTACACTCCGGCTCCATACTCATTCTGAATGCTGCTGATGTGCTTTGGACCCAGGTATTTGAGGAGAGAGTAGTGTTTCCTATTTTCTCTTAAGTTCATGGTGTGCCATGTGATGGGATCATCCACAGCAAACACAAAGTCCAGCATGTTATTCTGCAAACACAAAACCATGACTTTCAATAATATGCAGCTGATCTACCTTATATGATTGCTTTGAGAATTTAAAGATCTTACCCGCATCTGACCTTTACTGGTCCCTGCCTGCTTAAACACTCCAGATCCATAGGCAAAGGCTAAGCTAATGTCTGGTGGGAACTGGGACAGGATCCTCCGATAAAACACACTCGTGCTTTGTAACGACGTGAGCGCCATTTTAAGTATTTTTTTATTACCTAATTCTCCATGCGCTGTTTAAAAACTCTAAATTAATCTCGGTCATAGTTTTCAGTTAATAACTACTTCAACCTGCACAGGTTCATATGAAGCAGCATGCTAGCTCAAGGTTCAACCCCAAATCCATTTCTGCACTGCCTTTAGTGCACTAACTAAGCTGTAGCAGCCACTACGTCATATCCTATGAAGTGACCTATTAGAGAAAGTAGAACGCTATTTGATACCCGGCCAATTTCGTATATACTAGTAGGTATCAAACTTAAACTGTTTATAACGTCCATAACTTGTTAAAAATGACTACGTCGTTTTTGTCAGGGACGAAACGAGATTAAATCTTATAAAACAAATAGGGTTAGACTTTTAAATGTATTTAGCTTTCCGTTAAAAGTCCCTATTAAACAAATAAACGTTGCTATGATACGGAATCGGGCTGTTCAAGAAAACAGACCATCGCCATCTTGCGGTTAGGAGGACACTTGCTCAAATACATTTTTAAATTATTATTTAAGATATATTTTTAAAAATATTTAAAATATATTTATATTTTTATATTCAGCTAATAAAACCACCACTATTGTTTACAATTACACGATTGATTATGTATCGGCTAGTTAAATTTACAGAAATCTGTAACACATCTGTCACACACGCGCGCGCGCGCTCGTGTGTGTGTGTGTGTGTGTGTGTGTGTATCATTCTCCGCCAGGTGGTGTTGGTGTGTAAATGTGCAATAAGTTAGTTTGACCACTAGTTTGTGTTTTTTATGCAGCAGGGCAAAACCATCACATAATGAATTCACTCTATGACTAATTACGTTGGGGAATTTGTTTGTGTTGTGGTTAATTATACAAATGAACATACATAATTATAGAGGAGCATATTCCTTTGATCGTGTTTATTAATAAAATAAAGATGGTAATGAGTAATTACCATTTTTACTAGAATAAAATATTGTTTATATTATACGGAAGTTAATTTGGGTCACTAAGTTGTTGAATTGTACAGGAACACATTGGTGACATTGGGGGGGGTTGGGGGGGGGTGGGAATGACAAAGTTGTGACCATGACTTACTAAGGCATGGGAACAAGATACAATGTTGTGGCCAGAACTTACTTGTGGGAACAAAATAGTACAATGCATGGCCACAAGATACTATGATACACACACACACCCAATGTTACCAGATGGGCTCTGTATAATTGAGCAGAATTGCAAGATTGCCTATCTAGCTTATACCTATGATGGAACATTTCACCATGTGTATCACTCTACTCATGTGTTCACCACACAAAATACCACTTTGGGCTTAAATGATGAAAGCTCACCTGTTGAAAATGAAAAGAAAGAATGGTGCTAATCAGTATGGATGCCCATGGTAGGCTGGTCTTGTAGCCCAGCCACTTCAAGGTTTGATCTTTTGTGATGCTTTTCTGCTCACCGCAGCAGTGATTATTTGGGAGACACTTTTCCTTTGACCTCACTTATCAACATGATGTTTCCACCTACAAACTGGCAAAAAATCCCTGGAGATCAGCAGTTTATAAAATACTCATACCAGACATTGTTGTTGGTCTTTCGGCGGCACCCATCGAGGGGTCGCCACAGGGGACCATCTGATCCGTACACAACTTCGCACAGGTTTTTACGCCGGATGTCCTTTCTACCGCAACCCCCTCATTTTATCTTGGGACCCACGCTGCACACAGTGGCTGGGGTTTGGGCATTGGTTGGGAAGTGAACCTGTGCCCTCCACATGGCTGGCGTGAAACCTACCACTGAGCCACCAATGCCCACTCATACCAGACATTCTGGTACCAAATTTCTTGCCATCATGAAAGTCATAGAGATCTCACATTTTCTTCATTCTGGTGTTTAATGTGAATATAATCTGAAGAGCTTAAGCTGGTAGAGAAATTATTTATTTTCCCTGCTCTGCTGGCATATGATTGGCTGAATTTATACAGCATGAGATCAGTAGAGCATTACGGACTTCATGAATCATGAATGCAGCTGCATATTAGCCTTTAGGGGTATGTGCATAATAATTTGCCTCACATCATTATTCCTATAGCATTGATTAGTCGTGGTGATATAACGCCTTCTCATGTCTAATAGTTCCCTGTCAAGCTATTGACAGATATTAGATTTTAGCTTCTGATCTAATAGCATGCCAGCTGTCTCTCTGTGGTATGCACATATAATGTTTAAATGAAGGAATTAGCGGTTATACTGCAATCCTTTTTTATAAATCTGTTCCCTTCCCTTCAGGAATTTGCTTTTGAAATATGATATGTAAGGCATGAATGCAGAAGACCTCCGTGTTATTGAGTGCATGCGAGTCTGAGATTGTATTTGAGCTTCTGCTCTCATCACCATCACGATGCGAAAAGAGAGTGCCACTCCACTACCGGGGCTGTTGCCATGGTGATACACCTCCTATTCGGAGTTAAACTCTCTGAACAGAGCTCCTTAGCTGCAACACATTTCACATTGCCAGGCTGCAGTCAGGAAACTGTCAGTTTCACTAAAACAGGGGATTAGGTGTTAAATATAATGTTGCTAAGCAGAAATCATACATGTACATATACTGTACTGTATGTGCAAATACATAACTCATGCAACATTCAATGGGAATATTTTATAGCTCTTCCTATGTTACTCAGTTCTATGATCTGTATTTTGTTTTGTCTCACACTGTAGAAGTATTAGCACATTTTGTCTTGCGCTATGTGTTGCACCGAGGCTCTGGAAAAACAACATTCTGTTCCAATATATCCAAGCTACTCTATATAGAGGAACTGTAATAAAAAGCCATTTGACTTGATTTGATTTAACATTAAAAACACACTTTTTAAAAAATCTTTCTCAAATGACTGGATTTATTTTACGAGTATGATAAAAAAAATTGTTTACCAAAATATATATTTTTACTTAAATATATAAACCCTAAGATGAGTATATTACAGTGGCATTCAAGTTACACTGGGACTTGGATTGTGCAGAATAACAGAACACAGTTATGAGAGTAAAAACTACACTAATGCACTTATCCCAGCGTTTCACTAGTGAATGGATATGAGCAAAGTAGTAAGTTTTATCAGGAAACTGTAGCCATGGCGAGGCTTCCTGCTTCATGTCTGAAATACTGGACTCCCGGGTACCCCTTTAATGGCCAATGTGAATGTGGCAATAACTTCAAGCCGAGTTCCTGTAATGTGCAAGTGGTGTTGGTGAGTGATTAAGTGTACAGTTCCCACAGACAGATGGGTCTCTTTTGCAAGCTTGCGACAAGTCTTTATATATATATATTACTTGAAAACCAATGGATAACTTGTCGGATGGATATATAATGGATATATATATATATATATATGTGTGTGTGTGTGTGTGTGTGTGTGTGTGTGTGTGTGTGTGTGTGTGTGTGTGTGTATTCACAGGCACGACTTGTGTAAGCCACTGCCACCAGGGTCATCACTCACGGACATACGGCCTTATTTTAAATGTTTGCCCCATTTAAATGTTTTACTGTAGCTTAGAGTCTCATCACCATAAATGTAAATGTCAGTTTTATGCTTTCATTCACAAGAACTTTCATCACAAGTCCTGGTTTGACTTGAACGCCCTGCATAGAACACATTTGAAGAAAGCAGCTCAAAGGAAAAAGGACATTGCAGAATTTACACTAATTGCAGAACAAATTTTTAAGCTTTTAGATCAATGAAAATTTTCAAATTTTGAATTACTTTATACAATTCTACAAATAATGATCAAAAAGTTTTATTAAAGTAGTTTGAAAAGATGGCAGACATTCTAGTAAGCACATTAACTAGATTTAAATCCTGCCTCTGGTCTCGGTATATTTGTTAGACTCTATGGAATTAGGTGCTGTTCCAGCAGATCAGACTAACAGATCAATCTGACTTCTTAGTCCTAGCACAAGCCTGCCTATAGCGTGCAATTCTGTTTCCCTGACTTTAAGTGTTCCTGCAGTGTTTCTTTTATTACTATTATTTTTTTTAATGGTTACTTATAACCTTGTGGTAATGCATTTGTCAACAGTCTCTGCTTCTGCTATTTAGTAAAACAGTGCATTAGAAACAAGTCTTTAACACTGACAATACAATTAGCTTTGTGCTTTATCATCTAGGCATACTCTAAGAGCATTTAAATTAACCCTAATTTCTACATTACAGAGCTTAAAAACAGCCTTTTTCCACGCCAAGATGATCAAAAAAAGTAGTCCAATGGGTATATCCATCCAATCTGGCAACTCAACTTGTGGCTTTACAGCATCATTATGCTAGATTGTCATTATTTTGTGGCTCACTTTACATGTCCTATGTAGTCTTTACAATGGTGGTCAAAAGTATCAAGATAACATACGCCTTTTATTATACAGTAGTGCTCCCTGTGCACAAAATAGGTGCTGTCTCTAATTAGTTCGAGCCTATCTGGCTGACGAGTTGTGCTAATTAACTGAAAATTAGTTTTGAATATATTGAGCTGCCGATGAATATATTCAGCTTCTGGAGCCATGACCATGGCCATGACCTAAACCTAACAGGAACTGTTGGACAATGTTGATTAAGGCAGTAGCAGTCAAAAAATGACTTCACATCATATTCAGCAGGCATCGACTGAGTACGTGAATACTGCAGACATCTTTTAATGCTATGCCCAGCCGGTTCCAACAGGTTTTGAAAAAATAAAGGACATCATGCTGTCAATCAACAAATGAAATTCAATTCAAATTTGTGGTGGTGTAGTGGTTAGCACTGTCGCCTTGCACCTCCAGAGTCTGGGTTTGATTCCCGGCCAGACTCGATTCCTGTCTCTATGTGTGTTTGTATGTGGGTTTCCTCCTACAGTCCAAAGACCTGCAGATTAGGCTAATTGCCATTCTCATGGTGTGTGTGTGTGTGTGTGTGTGTGTGTGCCTGATGATGGACTGGCAACCCATCCAGGGTGTACCCCCCCTCGTGCCCTAAGTCCCCTGGGATGGGCTCCAGGCCTCCCGCGACCCTGAAAACAGGATAAAGTGGTATAGACGATGAGTGAGAATTTTACTTTTGTGTCAATACTTTGGCCACTACTGTATGTCAGTATTGTGTACTATCTGTAAATGTTCCATACATTTCAGACTTGCTCTAGGTTGTAAAAGTTACTGTGGCTAACCTATTACAGTATGATTTCTAGGTCAATTTCTGTGCATTGAGCACATTCCAAAGTGAATCCAAACGCTTAAACTTCTGTCAAATTTGTGGAAAGTGGCACACAGCTAAATAGGCTTTTCTAAACCCTGTAAAACCCATTCTTGGATTAAAGTCCTTATAAAAGTTCCTTTCAAGTGAGCAATCAAGGTGGAACTCCACACTGTGTCTTTATGCCAAATAGGCATTTTAAAAGGTTAGAGATGCCCTGTTGGTTGAGACATATTACTGCACTTCTGTGTCGTTAATGTAATAACTGCTGAAATGATGATAATGCTTCTCTGGATGAATAATATAAATTATGCATGCTTTTCCCCAAGTGGTCTTGCTCAAGGTTATGATACTATCTCCAGAATATTCCATTCTGTCTTTTTATTTTTGTAAGTCTTGATGAGTGCATGTGTACAGTAACACACTAAACAGACAGGCATACTGTACAACACCGGCTAATTGCAGCTATACAGAGGAGTACCAAAATAAATGAAAATTGATGGGGGAAAATATATATATATAGTTTGATGAAATGGCAGTACGGCATATGAAATCAAGTTAATGTTGAGAACCATTGATTGTGCATAATAAAAAAATAATAATAAAAAGTTACTGTATGTTCTTTATTTCTCTGTATAATCCCTTGCTACACTAATGCACTTATCCCAGCATTTCACTGGTACTTGGAAACCATCTAGGTAGAAAGTTTTCTTAAAACATTCTGACAGCCATGATCCGACTGTCTGAATGTCTGATACCCTGGCCTCCCAGGAACTCCTTTAATGGCCCAAACATGTGGAAATGGCTTGAAGAGAGGTCAAGACTACAGTATACGGGATATGTGTCTATCACTCCAAGTCGAGTTTCTGTAATATGCAAGAGATGTTTGTGAATGATTGTGTATACAGTTCCCACAGACTGATGCGTCTCTTCTGGAAGCTGGTGACAAGTAATCTCTCGATTTTCAAGTGTCAGGCGTTCAACCTGCTGAATGTTCATGACAAAGACTACACTGTGTTCCGAGCCTCCTCGGCCAGGTTAGTAAGGTGTGGGAATGAGATAGTATGTTGTGGCCAGGTTACCGACTTACTAAAGCGTGGGAATGAGATACTATTGTAGGGACTAGCAGGCCACCTCAGAGGGAGCCGTTGAATGAGGAAGAGACAGTTCACGACATCAGCAACTAAGGAAAGAAATGTCTCCAACTTAGAGGGTGTAAATCTGCACGCAACCCCTTGAATAAGGAAGAAGCCAGTTTCACAACCCCCCTGGCAGTTGCTGACCATCAAAATGTGTTTCCTGCTTCATCTCATGACTCAAGAACAAAGAACATACCTTCAGGGACACGTAGTATGTTAATCAGTTAAAGTATGCCAGTAGGGCAAATATCAAATTATATATGTGTGCATATAAAAAGTGTGATGTCTTTGTGTTGTGTTCATAAACTTAAGGAGTGTAATTAACAGGTATAACCCTTGCTATAGATAAAAGTATGAATGGGTATGCAAGACATGGGATGTTTGGTTTTAATCAAATTAAAGCTCTGTACAGTATATTTAATGAACGTTGATGTGCATGAAATCTTAGTCATATGAACCAGCCTCATTTTAATACACTTTCCCTAAATTACTAAAACTCAACTGAGATGGCTGTAAGAGATATTTTGTGGGAATGAGATATTATGTTGTGGCCATGACTTACAAAGTATTAAGGTGTGGGAATGAGATACTATGTTGTGGCCATGACTTATTAAGGTGTGGGAATGAGATACTATGTTGTGGTCATGATTTACTAAGGTGTGGGAATGAGATACTATGTTGTGGCCATGACTTATTAAGGTTGTGGGAATGAGATACTATGTTGTGGCCATGACTTATTAAGGTTGTGGGAATGAGATACTATGTTGTGGCCATGACT
>JAQQZT010000016.1:11032552-11049480 GCA_030068275.1 Clarias platycephalus | reverse complement strand
TTGTGGGAATGAGATACTATGTTGTGGCCATGACTTAAGGTTGTGGGAATGAGATACTATGTTGTGGCCATGACTTATTAAGGTGTGGGAATGAGATACTATGTTGTGGCCATGACTTATTAAGGTTGTGGGAATGAGATACTATGTTGTGGTCAAGACTTATTAAGGTTGTGGGAATGAGATACTATGTTGTGGCCATGACTTATTAAGGTGTGGGAATGAGATATTATGTTGTGGCCATGACTTATTAAGGTGTGGGAATGAGATACTATGTTGTGGCCATGACTTATTAAGGTTGTGGGAATGAGATACTATGTTGTGGCCACAACATACTAAGGTGTGGGAATGAGATACTATGTTGTGGCCACAACATACTAAGGTGTGGCAAATTGTATAATACGTGGCCACGAGATATGTTGTGGCCACAATTTAATAACCTCATAGCATTTAGCTTCTTGTAATCAACAGAAAATTCTAAATACTGTAGATTTTATTTATAACTGTCAGAATAGATGTATACTGTAATTACCTGTATTTACTCACTGACACACAGCTTAACTCTAAAACAACAGTCATCCTGTCACGTCTGGGACATGAATGATCTCATTACCACGCATTCTTAAGTCATGGCCACAACATATCTTGTTCCCACATCTTAGTAAGTCGTGGCCACAGAACATTTTTCCCTCAATGTCACCAAATGGGCTCCGTAGAATAACAAACCATCCACTAATTTCTTTTATACATTATTGTGCAATGTTTATAAAACTACTTAGTTCCTGTAATCACTCATACCATAACCCTTAATGTACAAATACTGTAGTCACCAGCCTTTCATTTTGTCCTGATGTGGAGACCTTACATGTTGTTACAAAGTGCTGACACCAGTGACTCCGTGATAAAAGATAAATGAATATCTCCTTAACAGAAGCTACAAATCATCAATAAATATTCTTTTTCTTTGTTAAATTACAGCAATTTTAAAATTCATTTGCCTGGAGCATCCATCATACTGTACAAGTCCCAGTGAATTAACTGTTCTTATAAAAATGATAATGAATTAGCAAAGGTGTGTTAGTGCCATGTAATGCAGTCACGGTTACATTGGTTGAAATGCTTAGAATTTTTGAACTGATACCAAAACCAGAGAACAACATACAGCTGCCAGCGAAAGCATTTTCTTTGGCATGTCACTGGTAATAGACACCAATACAAGTGTTGTGGTCAAAAATGTTTGCGTGTACTGTGTTTTAAAAAAAAAATCTATAAAGCAAGTCTAATAATGACAAGTCCGATTATAGTATAATTTGAATCGTGTATATATATATTTTTTTAATTTCCAATTCCAGTTGCTACTTCTGGATAAACTGCTCATGTTCCCAGTATTTTCTATGTTCCGAGTGTTCCCACTATCTATGTGTCTGTGTCTTTACATTGTCTCAATATAAATCTAACAGCTACTTAAAGTAAATTATTATCATTGGATATTAGCTAGCTTTCTCGCAGTGCATCTATATTCCCCAGTTGCCTAGCAACAGTATTCTCACGTTTCGAACCAATTGAACACTGTGTGTACTGTGTGTTCAACTCTACTTGTTCAGATCACAAATTCATGAGTTCCATTTGCACCCACCAAGTGTTTTCACCACTGTCAATAAATCACACCATTCTGCTGGTGAGAGAAAATAGTCTCACTGGTTACTCTGGGATCTCTGTTATTTTCCTGTGATCACTGCAAATGTGTAAAGATAGGAATGCATTGAGAATTAGAATAAATCAAAATCCCATGACCAATACAATAATGCAGAGGCACTGCAGAGGTTTACTTATTCAATTAGGGAAATTACTAGGACGTTTTGTACACAGACAGCTTAAAAGGATTGTTCTCAGCTTTCAGTGGTTTAGTGTAAGGATCACCCGGAATGACACTGATTTAAACGATAGTGAAGGAAATGAATCAAGGTAACAGCTATAAATAATCTATTATCAATTGTAGTGTATTATTATTGATTAAAAATCAATTCTTTATAGTAAAAAGGACTAACAAGTCTTATGTGAAAATAATCCATTCCTGATCAGTACACTGTACTATAACAACTCTCTCCGTACATGCTTCGTTTATCCACTTGGTCCGGGTCTGAGGTTAGATTGGCCCACATTTCACAAGTAAAGACACATCTAACCAATCACAGATGAGACTGAATTCTTGTAACCAATCGTAACATAGTAGGTGGGATTTGTCAGAAAAAATAGGAAGCCTAATCTAGCCACAAAGCTATAAAACTTCTTTTTTATGACTATCAGATTAAACCATTTTTCAGAAGCCAAAACGACTTTGCACATGTAAAAAAAACATTATATTGTGATTAAATGCTTTGAGCATGTAATTAATTAAGTTGGAATCTTTAATTAGATAGATTTCAATCAGATTGAAGAAATATTGTCCATGTAAAAATAGCTAGAGAGAAAGGAAGCACATGGCATAATTACAATTTTAACACAATCATCTGATTACAGTAGATAGCACCGTCACCTTGCACCTGCAGGTTCCAGGTTTGATTCCTGCCTCAGGGACTGTGTGCATGGAGTTTCATGTTCACCCCGTGCTTGGTTGGTTTCATTTGCGTTCTTCGGTTTCTCCCCACAGTCCAAAAACATGCAGATTAGGCTAATCCACAAATTGCCCGTGGTGTGTGTGGTGTACCGGGGAGGTAAAATGGGAATAAATACAATGGTCACCATTGCCGTATGCTATAGTTGGACTACACAAGGTCCTTAATGGATGGATGGATGGACATCCAGGAATAGCTTAGCATAGAACCACAAGTTTTCTTCAGCAGACCATCATGAAAAGAGTTTCTTTTCACAATTGAACAAAGAAGTTTAGTGCAGTAACATTTTCATAAATATCTGTCCCCTACTCTAGTCATTAAAGTTACTTTTGCCCTTCAGTTTTGCTTACATTTATCTTCAAATTAACTAAGATTATCTTTTCTCCCAGTTGTCATATGTACAGAATGTACAGAGTTCATGAGACTCCAATTAGATCACTATCATCAACATAAAGCAGAGTTTCTAGCCAATTGAGCACTCATAGGTAAGCTCTGATCTTAAACCACTGCTAAGCTCTTCAGCCCAAATTTTAATTTTCCATACTTTTTTTGTTGTTGTTGTTGTTTAACTGAACAAATATGTTGTATACTATGGATTCTTGATTCAGTTTTCCTATATTGTATATCAAAGGCTGATTCTATTTGTTTAGCATCCCTCTGGTCAATTGTAGGGATAAAGTATAAATTATTATCTCACAACACTATAAAACCACAAATAGCTCTTTTGCATTGACAGTATGCCAGGGGCTGTTGCAGAGCAACCTAAACTTGAAACTTTTATACCATAAAATAGCTCGTGTTCAACTAGCAAAAGAGTCCATTTCCAGCATGAAACTGCTGCTGGTTTGTAGCCAACAGCCATTAGCGGCTTGGGATGTGTTACCATTATGTCACTATGGCAGCAGAACATTTTGATGTATTTACATAATAGCCTGTACAGCAGGGGTGGCTGAAAAAGAAAAAAAGAAACGTGTAAAATATCATTACACAGCTGAATCAGGAAAGCAAAATAATAGCAATTCCAAGAAACTGAATAGGAGCTACATTGGTAATGCTAACAAAACATCAAGTGAATAAATAGCCTAAAAGGATTTTTTTTTTTTTTTGTCAAAACATTGTGGTGATGTTAATTTAGCAATGTTAGAGATGTTGGGACATTAATATTAGGTTGTTTTTGGAACAATTACTTGGATGAAACAACATTGATTAAGTGACAAAGGGATAATGTTGAATGATTGCCCCTAACACAAATCCATTCCCGGTTAGAAACGTAAAGGATCATGAAATGTGGTCTGATCAGCATAAATGGTCCAAAAATGGTAATTTAAGATTGCTTGATCATTCTACTGTAAGTTTCAAAAACAATATTGTCTCAAGGGTGGACGTCCTCACAGCGTTATTACAACTATCTACTTGTACACTAGGGGTACACTTTCTCAAAAAACAAATACATTTTTTCCCCCCTCTGGATAATCTCACTCACAAACAGTACTACAGATTTACTGTATACCTAAAATCTGCTGCTGCTCTACCATAATGCCTGTTTAATGCTCATCATATTCACTGACACATTCATAATCTGCTCATATTGAACATTCTTTCAAAACAATTAATCCTGTTTGTCTTTACTTTTCTACATCTCACTCACCGCCTATACCGCTTTATCCTGTATTCAGGGTCACAGGGGCCTAGAGCCTATCCCAGGAGGGACAAGACGGTATAGACCCTGGACAAGGTAGCACATCCATCGCAGGGCACACACACCTACTCACTCACACACTACAGGCAATTTGGGAACGCCGACTAATCTGCATGTCAGCATGAGGAACCCACCAAGCAGTGGTAGAACCTGCAAACTCCATGCACACAGAGACGGGAATCGAACCTGGCCGGGAATCGAACCCGGACCCTGGAGGTGCAAAGCGACAGTGTTAAACGCTACAGCCCTTTTGTTCATCTGTTACCTTCATGTAATTTTTGTAAAGCTCCATTTTGGTTATGTCTAAATTGCTTGTTATTATAATTTTTTGTTCAGTCTGTTTGGAAATTCCTACGCCTAAACGTATTTAATGGTTTGCCTCATTAATGGAGTCCAGTTCTTAAAAACTTACACCTGTTACCATGAGTGGTACGTGGTCGGAGTCTAGGATGAAACAACCTTGAAAGTAAGATTATAGTTGTCTATATTTTAAAGCCCAAAGTTGTTTGTTAATGGAGTGAAGATAAATGGAAAAGTGATCCGTGCCAAGATAAGTTAATTCTTGGCAGTATAACGAGATATCCGACAGCAGCGGAAGAAATGTCTGTAAGGCTTAATTAAGCTATTGATGCTATACAGCTTAAGCTGGAAACATGGAACATTATTGACCCACTTTGTTTTATTATTCATTGCATTCAGATAATTTGTTAGACCTCAAAGTCTTGCTCTTTATTCTTTCTCCATGATTGCTGAGGGTTTGTGGCCTGATCACACACAGTTTAAGAAGAATCTGTACAATGGTATGAATTTCAATTAATCTCTTGTTCCTTGCCTCCAGATACTCAACATTGATTATGAATGCCGTTACCATAATTTAAATTACACATAAAATATGTCCTGCTGTGACGTTTGTCATACAATTTTGGTGGTTTGATATGAAATCTTCTAATAATTCCATTTTTAACAAACTCAAAGCAATCAAAGCTGACATTTTTTTCCAAAACCCCACGAGACTTGCTTGAGTGTAAAGACACAACATGCTGCGCTATTTTTAACCCTGCCATAAAATATTCAGGCTAGGACGAATTTTGTATGTCAGCATGTCTGCAACTGTGACATACATCAGAGCTGAGCTCATGCCCCTAGCTCATCACATGATTTCACATTAAGCATGCTCTAATTAAGTCAACACAGATCTTTCCACCAGAGACGGAGACGGTACATCAATAGGTCTTTGAAGTAAAATATTCAGAGCACCATCTTTCCATTGATGCTGAAGTGATTTTAAAAGCAACTCCATCTGCCTTTTTTTTCTTCCTGATTCAGGTTACATTGACGTATTATGTAGAGAGAAGCGTCATCCAGAGAAAGATAGTCCACAATATTTGTTGGCCAGGAAAACCTTTATCATACTCTTCTTTTCTTGGAAATTACCTCTTTTATCTTAGATGTCACCACATCCAATCATTTAAACCACAAGATCTGGGACAGGTTTTATACCAGATGCCCTTCCTGTGTCAACCCTCCCATGTTCTAACTGGGCTTGGGACCAACACTGCATGTAGAAGCGGGGTTGTATAGGGCACAGGGTAAAGACTATTGCCCAAGGAGTGGCGACCTAGCAGTGACTGGGCTCAGACTCCAAACCCTTGATCAGCAACCCAGAGTCTCAAGCTCCTGAGCCACCATTGACCCAGGAAATGCTTCAGAATACTGAACAGACAATAAGTTTGAGTCCACTGATTCCCAGGAGGTAATATTATCTTTATGAAGCGTGTTGTGTTTGTTCTTTTGACAAAATTTAACAGCAGAAAGACTGTTCTCTAACACAGTCTGCATTGTCTCTCTTTAATGTCTTTGTTTCCACTCTGAATGTGTTTAAATGTGAGGTGACTATGCATCAAAATGTAGTTCAAAGTAAATAGAATGCATGTAGACACTGATTTATATCAAACATGGATCATTTATATCCAACCAACTAAGAATGTGCTTCCATACAAAGAGAATATGAACTGTCGTGTCAGTCTTATGGACTTTAGATGCCTTCACAATTGGAAATAAAGAACAGATTACACAAAGGGATAAACTGGACATGGCAGTATGTGAGGCAGGAACATCATCATTGCATGTTATGACTGAACAAGATCAAACCTAAAAGGTTATGCAAATTGTTCTCCAATTTAAATGGCCTCATATTCTTTATACCCTGGCTAATAATTCAAATTCTGATTTTTATTTGTCACATACACAACCATATCCAGTATGATATGCAGTGACATGCTGACTGTTTGTGACCTTGAAAAGAGCAAAAAAGAAGTAAGGTGGCAAAATGCTAGGAAGGAATAAAATATAAAGTTTTAAAATATAAAAACTACAATTTTGTTAGAATATAGTAAAATAAAGTATAAAGAAGAAATGTAAAGAATGTAAGAAAAGTAAGAACTGTGAAAATAAACTGTATTAAGTTTGTGCAATATGCAACATAACTTTAGAACAAATATTTGTTTATTTTTTTTAGTTAATATTTTTACATTGATATTTCTATATTTTATTAATATACTGCATGATTGGTATTGTGGTTCACTATTATTTTCTAGCACTAACTTATTCCACTTTTTCCATATTACTGTATCTTCAAATGCATTAAATTTGATGTTGGAGCCCACATAACTCAATTCCAATATGGTTGCACAGTAGACTATGAAGTATGATTGAAATGTGAGCAAATAAGGAATGAGTATTTTCCCATGGCCTTGATAATAATAATAATATTTTTAGACAAGTTTTATTTTGGATGACAATAATATTAAGCATAAAATCTACTTTAAAAACATAAATAAATATTTTTGTTTTGTTTTGTTTCTGTTTTTCACTTTAAGCCAAACTTCTAAAACATAGTTATTTATCTTATTTAAAGTCGAATGTACTGGACAAATGTGTTTTATTTATGAATGAGATAGAATTCAGGATATTAAAAAACAACATCATTCTTGTATAATTCTTGTTATTTATTGTTGTTTTCCCTAAAGCTTTGAGTAATGATGGGAAGAGAGGTTGGCTGTCTCAGAGGAATATTAAACAGCTTTCAGTGCTTGTACTGAAACTGAGTGAACAAGTAATATTAAGAAATATGGTCCAACCCTGGCATTTCTTAGGGCAATTTTTCATCTTGGTCAAAAAAAAGTATCAGCTGTCTTTGGCACAAAGAAAATATACATGAGGTAAAAGTACAAAAATGTTTTTATTTTCTTGTACTACAATTATGAATCTCTCTTCCAATATTATTAATAATGAAGTCATGAGACTTCAGTACTTGTAACCTATTGTACATATTGTATGTGTGATATTTTGAAGGTTAAATAGAAAATTAAATTGTGAAAATTAAGAAAATTAAATTACAGTATGAGAAAATAAATTATATAAAGTCTTTTTACATAGGAAAATGTGAAACAATTTTAACAGATATGATCGTATGACACCTTCCTGGTCATTTATTCTCAGTTATGGAAAAAAAAAAGATTTGTTGGAATGATCTGGTATCAAAAGTGAAGTCAGTCATACATCACAGCAGTTTAAGTCTAATAGCATTTGTCTGTTTTGACAAATTTATTGAATCTGATGTGATTTCCTGAATCCTTGCCAAGGGTTAAACCTTCTGATTTCAATTTAGAATATCGGAACCTTTACAGTATACAGTGTGGCCGAAAGGCCGAAATGTCTGGATCCAAATGTATTTAAAGGTATAAAATTACATGAAATATAAACACTTTTGACTTCACAGCAATTGCATATACAGTTGCTAAACACAAGATCGTTGAACATTTCTTAAAGTATCGCTATTGATGTTGTTTCATGCAGAAAAGATTTCCTCCTTCATTGAAACCATCATTCTGGGCTGATTCTGAGTTCAGACTCTTCGGTCTGGGAAAAAAAAAAAAAAAAAAAACACTTTCCTTCAATGCTTGCTGAAACTTACTACGCAAAACACCACAATGTTACAGGGAAAAAATGGCAGATGCGGATTTAATACACAATGAGGATGTGACTATTTTGTGTACAATTTAAATCTACCACTTTCTGTAACCAGATCTGAATTACATTTTGTTTGTTTGCCTCTCACACTTCTTCTTTATGCATTAAAAAACAATAAAGAACTGTCAGTACTGACAATGCATATAGCTGACATGATTACAGAATTGGATAACATGTATACACGGGCGTAAAAACAATAAAAAAGAGCAAAAAAATAAAAATAACAAAGATGTATTTTTCTATCAACATGTTCACCCTGACAGAGTGATCGATATTCATTCAAAAGGCTGTCATAGAGACATCTGCTTTGATCTAGACAGACCTGGATCAAATCCAGTCTATGACAAAAATAATAAAACTCTAAAACAAAAAATAAACCCAACCCCAAAACACCTAACAGACCTAACAGTTGTTGTTGTTTTTTTTAAACAAGATGGACAACTAATTTTCACCACAAAACATCTGTCGCTAAATCTATAGAAATTTTATCATCTAATTTTAAGGCAAAAGTTCACACTGTGAAATTTATCAGCTTTCTTATGACCTTTTAGAAAGCTTCAGAAAGTTACAAAAGTGACATTTCAGTGGGAGTCACATTTATGTGATTAATGGGAGGTGTAGAAGGACACTGAACACCATACAAATGTCTGCATGTCTTTAAGAGCGTGTAGCAGGAAAAGAAACGTAAAAGTAATCAACACTTTATATACCGTATACCTTGAACAACAAAACTAGTAAAAAAAACAAAATAAAAAAAAAACAGTAACAGCCACTAGTAAAGCCTAAATCGTGACTGATCGACAGAGGTGGGTAGTAACAAGTTACATTTACTCCGTTACATTTAACCTAAAACATTTAACTTAGACGGACATTTCAGCATATAAAAACTCGACTTCTAACCTGAGAAAACATGCCGCGGTAAGTTTAGGTAATGTTGCAATGTTAGCATATATAATTATTATAATTATACTATGATATATGCAGTATATATACTAAAAAAATTTATCTGAAATTACGATTGAAACAGTTACTCAGTACTTGAGTAGTCTTTTCACTGAATACTTTTTTACTTCTACTTGAGTAATATTATTTTATAATATGTAATATTATAAGTACAGCTACTCTTACTTGAGTTTATTTTTTGTCTACTCTACCCACCTCTGCTGATCGTTTCAACATTCATGAATATTATTCCACTTTAGGTACAAAACATGATTTAGGATCTTGGAGATAAAGTATTGATATTGACTAGTTGGACAGCTGACAAGGGTTGAGTCAGGTCAGGTTTTTTTTTCAAGTCAGTAGGTTGATAAATGCTAGTTTAGTTTAGCCAGTGCTAAGGAAAGATTGTTTTTTTTTTTTTAAAGAGAATCTTAAGTAATCTAGTACTCAAGATTTTACTTGAGTACTCAAGATTTTGATGAAAGAATTAGTAAAATTTGTTCAGCCTTTTGAAGGGAAGGAAAACATTCCTTTGTCTGATCGGATATTGTTATAGTGTTATCAACAGTGTTAGTTCGAAAATATGTCTGGCTTTAACATAATAATAATAATAATAATAATAATAATAATAATAATAATAATATGCCTAGTTTTTAGTTCTTCCACTTTAAAAAAGTGACTGAAAAAATCTTGTAATCAGTGAAGTCTTCACTAATATATATTAATGATGTGCATATTTCATATTTATTCCAAGTTAATTTCACTAAAATTCTAAATAGAAATACATGATTTATTTTTTTTATCTTCTATTATAGTGGTTAGATACATTGATGTTGATCACTGAAAGCTTTTCTACATCTCAGGAGGCTCTCCTTGCATGTTGTTTGGAAGACTACCAATTTAGTTTGACACAATTTCCATTAAAATTTTTGAGTTTAGAATTTTTTCAATGTTCTTCATGGTCCAATCATCATAATTACCATACATTACTAAACCACACTCGTAGCTAATTTACATTTAGTGAAAGCAGAGTCCATAGACATGAAAATCACAAAATAATGACTAAATTCTGAATAAGTGCCTCCGCAATGCAGATACTGTAAATTCTGCTGTTTAGCCCCAACACTACAGTATACTGCAGCATGAGCTTCACACTCACTATTTCTACTTATTTTTTTAGGATGCTATTTTCTTTGTGTTAATTGAGTAGCTAGTCTTATGTAGCTTAATTTAAGTATTTCTTGGGTATTGCTTTTTTTTAAGTAATTAATGTAAAATTGCAGTTGAAATAAACAAGCAGTTTAATCATGGCCGTGTACGTTTTATGTAATTCAACGTAAATAATCGTTAGGTATATGATTTAAAGTCGATCATTGGGCGTTCACAATAGTACATCTCCTTATATATGCAAATTTATACAAATGAAAAAGTTGTCTAAATATATTCATAATTTTTCCCAAACAAGTCGATTTCTTTGCAAATACCAAATTTCTTGATTGCAAACAATTAAGAAATAGGCTCATTCATGTTCAGTTTAATAAATGAGGCATAATGTCTTTTCAGGAAATATGTCAATTTTTTATTTACATGGTGCTAAACTGATATCCCATTTTTGGTTGCTGTATTCGGTTAAAACATGCATGTATCCTGTCTGTTACAAATATCTTACTACTTATTTAGCGATTCATCAGTAATTCTTCTGTAATTGTAGTGAATATAAATGGCATGCATGAAGACTACAATTCAAGACCTGTCCACAGCCCTGGGGGTTTAAGGGGTTAATTTGTGAGTGGGCTGAAGATGACACACTATTTGTGTTTCCCAGAGCTACGATGCCCAGGAGGAAGCTAGGAAGGAAGAGAGGCTCCTCCCCATAAATTTTGTATTAATCCATCCTCAAGTCCCTGGAGGTCACACTGAGGAGAAAAAAAAAGAGAGAAAAGGGGGCTGGTGGACAGGAGAAGGGAATGCCATCGTTAATGAGTAGTGGAGGGTAGCGCCCCCGCTTATCTATATTCATTGGAAACCCCTATTGCAAACTGCAGTACGACACAGCTACGTAGGTCATGACGCAGCAGAGTATGAAGGGGAGGGGGAGAGTGTGTATGTGTGTGTGAAAAGGGAGAGGGAGGGGACGTGAGAAAGAGAGGAGGCTGAGGCAGAACACGAGCATCTCTCGCTCAGGCTGTCAGAGCTCAGGCAGGCAGAGAGCTCGAGGAAGAGGAAGGAGCATTTAGTCATCAATACGACATCCATTTCAGTAAACCCTTGCTAGCAGGAAGTTGTATGGTATAGTGTTTCAGGAGGTCCATATCCATAAACACCTGAGCAGCTCTTCATCAATCTGCACCGAGGTTTAACCTTCATCAGACGCAGCTATGAACTTCCTGCGCCGTCGCCTTTCTGACAGCAGCTTCATTGCCAACCTGCCCAATGGCTACATGACTGATCTGCAAAGGCCTGATCCTCCTCCACCTCCTCCACCCAGTGCATCCTCTCCGCAGGCTCCATCCTCTTCTCCTGGTCCAGCTACAGCCACTGCTCCACCTCCCACTGCTCCGTCTGTCTCTCCAGCCTCTGAGCGCCGGACCCAGGCTGCTCCATCCAGCTCGGGCTTCTTTAGCTCCATCACCAATGTGGTGAAGCAGACGGCAGCCTCAGCGGGATTGGTTGACCAAAGCTCTGCTCAGTCTTCCAAGAAGTTCAAGGTGCTCCTGGTGATAGACGAGCCACAGAACGAATGGTTAGTACTTCCCATATTATGTTTAATATGCAAGGTTGGGTTTTTTGCATTCGTGTGATCTCTGCTCGTGAATGACCTTTTAGAGGGCTGTAGTGGATGAAAAGCTTTGCAGGACAAGATGGCTTCAGATGTCTATCGGCTGTTTGCATAAAATAAGCAATATTGTTTGTAAGAATGCTCTATTTGAGCTTAATAGATTAAAATTGACTTTGACGTTTCATGTTGAGAGTGATAAATCTCGTAAAAATGTAACGTTTGATGATTTATTTATTGCTTGCTTGACGGCTTTAAATACCTCCAGGCTTTTTCAATGAAATAATCTTATAACGTTGTATGCAGGGTACTTACAGTACATTTGCTTAAATGGTTTTGCCAATAAATTCTCCTTGATTGGGTTGAAGAAAATGTGAAGAGGGGTAGGGTGGAGTAGTGGAGAGTTCACACTGAGATCAATCCTGGTCAATTGGATGCCTGTCTCTCATTGGCTGGTAGGTTACTAGAAAAACAATCGCTTGGACCTGCTTACTATGCTGTAATTGAACTACAGCATAAACTGCATAAATGTGATATTACAATAAAAAGAAGGACTCAACAAAAAAAAAAATGTTGTCCAAGGAAGGTAACTATAGCTGCACAATAAGAAACATTATGTTGTATCCCATTATTGGTGATCATCTGTCTGTCCAAAGAAACATAAACGACTGTCTTTTCCTTTTGCCACTATTGATTTTTCCTTCATGGATAATTGTAGAGAGCTTTCTACAAGATTGACTGAGCTGGCTTGCCTACTTTCCTGAAGTAATCTCTACTGGGGTCTTTGAAGCATCCTTTAAAAAAATTTCCATTAATGAAAACTGCGTATGCGTTTCAGTTACATTTGAATAATATGGAGCTGTAATCAACATTTTTGAGTCTTGCATTTGATACAGCTGCAATTTAATAACCCTCATATGTATTTATGCTTTGCTTCTCTTTTTAGGAAAGATGTTTGATCTCAACAGGTGCGAGCATGCATCTGAGTAGTATTCTCACATAGTGTAAAGGTGCCAGAATGTTCTGGGAATAAATACTGTAACACTATAAATATTGACATGCCTTTTATAACTCATCATTACACCTGTGCATTTATTATTATTATTATTATTATTATTATTAATAATAATAATAATAATAATAATAATAATAATAATAAATTAAACAGTACTGTTTTATTTCTTATCTCAGCATAGCTCCGTGTCTGATTCGAGCTAGAAATGCTTTGATTTACTCTCCATATAAAATGGCTCTTGGCTGGATTCTTGTGTCCATGAATATTGCCAGCAGTATGTTTACATAACTGCCATGTCATCTCAGGATTTCAAGGTAGTAGTGCTTCTCAGAGATAAGGAGTCTTTTTCCATATCTAAATGTCTTGATGCCACTATTTTCATTAATTTAATGCTGTATCAGGTAAAAAACAAAACCTCAATGGATGTTATGAGGTTTGAAGGTGAAACCTTTGCTCATTTTTTAGTCACTACCCTTGAGTACCTCCTCCATGTTGATGGAGATGGACAGGGCTCTTGAGGCTTGATCATGTGACTAAGTGATAAAAAAAGGATACGGTGAATCATCATGCTCAGCCTGGGGCACACTGCATCTGTGCCGACTGTGTACCGTGTGGGAGGATAAATGCACGAGCATGTACGTGTGCGTGCGTGCGACTCTAGCTTGTGCACAAGTGCATGTGAGTGGGAGAGGGGGGGCAATCGGGAATTATTCCCTCATTTTGTGTTCATCACGTGGATTAGCCTTGACGTGAATGTTGACATGCAGTCTGCTTTTATTTGCGTCTCTTTTGGTGTACACAGGGAGCAGGTGCTGAGGAGGAGCGTGTCTACCTCATCGTATCCAATATAACATAATTCAATGAAGAGTGTTTTTTTTTTTTTTCTTTGAATTTTATAATACCTAGTCGTAATTATCAGACATATCATTTCTCAGCCTTATTTGTGTAAAGGTGAACAAATAGCTCCAAACTGGTTTGCTGGCTCTCAGGCCGATATTCATCAGTTTTTCCAAACATTCATCATTTCGGCAGTTGATACTTAGCCTTAATTAGTTTTTGCTCTAAGCTGCGTGTGTGGAAAAACAAGAGAAGTCATGAACCTCATTTAGAAATGAAATGCATGAGTGATGGATAGACGTTCTGTGCTTTGTCAAACGCTTAGAAAGGTCAGGTTAGCTTTTTGCTTTGTAAAATGTCCAGTTCCTGGTTGTATTCTGCATGCATCACTCCATCCAGCTACATTTCTGCATCTCTATAACTCTAGTTATTTGACTATATCTCCAGTATATCTCCAGTCAATGGTCATTTCATCATTTCAAAAAGCATTTCAGAACACACATACAGCATACTGAAGATTTGAGACTGCTAGGCTATAACAGGCAGAAGACCACATCCTGCTCTGCTCCTGACTGACAGTCAGTGATGGGAATCTGACACTACAGTGAGCACAGTGTGGAAAGACCAGGTGATGTTCAAACCTCTCTGGAACTTATGCATTCCTGATGCACTGGTAACCCCCGATAAACCCGACATTTTATGACCTTTTCATCTCTAATTCTTTGAGTTTTGCATAGCTTCATATAGCAACGCAGTCACACTTACAGCTACACCTTTATGTTTATCTGTTCTGTCCAGTATTTAAAGTTTAATTCCCATATAACATGTGATATACATAATACTTTGCCTGTGCGTGCTTTTTTAGAGCTTGTGTTTGATGGTTTACTGGGCAGCTCTATGCCAGTGTCTGCTACTGAAATGACTCTGTCACCTCTGATGAACAACCTATTGTAAGAAGCTATTAAACCACCTTGTTTCTTTCACTGTTGCTACATGGAATTGAAGAAAGGAGAAGCACACTACACCCTCCATGCTGTTAACCCTCCATAAGGGAAATAACCCAGGCACATAACATTCAATTTATTCCAATACCATGAGGTGACCTGACTAGGCTACATTTTACTACTCAGGTGTATGTTGCTACTGTATGTACTGTACTTCGACAAGAAAGTCTTCACTGAAGCAAGTTTAACTTAAGCTCAATACAATTAGGATGCTGAATAATGCAGATTTCTTAGATGTTTCTTGGAAGTATATAGATTTTGAGCTAGGCTTGTTCGTGCATGTTTGTCCATCAGCATTTGAAGTCAGTGGTTATGCTTGCATGGACAATATTTTTCGATTCAATTGAAATCATTCCACTTAATTATTGAACTGTTTACATGGATGCTGATCCAATAACGTGCATTTACATTCACAAAGGATTCAAAGTTTTCTGACATGCACTAAGTTGTTCTGCCTGTTCTGAAGCATTTAATCTACTGGAAATAAAACTGAAAAAGTATTTTCTTCAACTATAACTTTAGGTTTGGCGTCCCCCATTTTTCATATTAATCCCACCATCTGTTATGATTGGTTACAATAATTCAGTCTCATCTATGATTGCCTCACTATTTTACATCTAACCAATCAGTGCTACTTCCCTATATTTATTGCAACAAGAGAGAAATGATTTAAGAAACGACTGGAAATGTTAACATGGCTAATATTTACCTCATGAAAAAGGTCTACAATGACCCTCTGATTCGAGCCCGATTGGAGGCTGCTCCATCAGAGTTGTTTACATGATGCATTTTTATTTCAATTAGGCTATTGTTATGATTATTATTGAAATCATGAGGCCCATGTAAATGCACTGATGTGATTCAGGTATCACCAGCAAAAAACACCAACATAAATCAGTGTAATAAGGAAACACTGTTATCGATTCATTAATTAGCTTATAATCAACATCATTATCATAATCCTCTTCAACATCATAATCATCATTATCATCCTGATCTATGATTTCACTGGAGACCATAATGAGGGATGTCCAATTTAAAAGACAACATACTGTAAGGACAGGCATTTCCTTAACTACTGTATCTTGATCATGAATTGACTGAAGCAGCTATGCATGTTTCATGGCATCCCTCAAGGTTATTTCCTCTTTTTATTTCAAGGAGATGTTGTTTCAGCCGCTGTCATCTTTGACTTGCTTGTCTGCCTCTGTACATATCCTTTCCTGTAAAGCTGCATTGTAAAAAACCCTCTTTTTAATAGTAGTATACAAACAAATCTGTGTGTAGTTTGCATGTTCTTCCTGAGCTTGGTGAGATTCCTCCAACAGTCCAAAGACATGCAGATTAGGCTAATTGGCGTTCCCAAATTGCCTTAGTGTGTATGCCCTGTGATCAGTTACCCCTCTGTCCAGATGTACCATACGAGTATGGATGACTTCGAAACATTTGTTGTTGTATTTTCTGTTACGATAATAACCCAAAAGGATGCATGTTTTACCCAAAATTTAAGCAAAGATAAAATATTTTATGTATATTCCAGTGGGAACACAGCCTTAAAAGTTTAAAACTAACATCGTTAACCTGTTTTGTCTGGAGCTCAATTATCCAATCAAGCCATTTAGCCTCATTGACATTAGTGTGAGAATGTTAAACTCTGGATGATTAAGAGCGCCACTTTTCTTAGCCTTTATAGCCAAGACAAATCTGGTTAATAGGTTTAAGCTTATGCTCCATGTTCATTTCTTTTATCTTCGTGTTCATTTGTTAATCATCATCACCATGGAGATATGAAATTCTATAGGTGTACAATCATAATGCTCTTCTAGATCCTATAATTACATCATGTTACATATAGCGAGTTACTTCTATTTATGTGTTTCACCCTGGCAACTGGGCGGCACGGTGGTGTAGTGGTTAGCACTGTCGCCTTGCACCTCCAGGGCTCGGGTTCGATTCCCGGCCAGGCTCGATTCCCGTCTCTGTGTGCATGGAGTTTGCATGTTCTCCCCGT